>QLTV01001483.1:945824-948324 GCA_003457575.1 Thermophis baileyi
ACCTTGTTCTTTATTCTCTCTGTGTTGGCGAAAACCTGGCTCATCTTAAGCAACCAAATCTCTTTGAAAATACAACATAATTTCATTTGCTTGCATGCAAGCAGTAATCTATATATATAAAAGCCAAATACCACTCACTCATCACGAAATCTCCAGAACTGTAAAGCCTACAAACCTGAAACTTGGCACATATGTTCCTCTTGGCTTCTAGGTGTTCGCTAAGAAAGGATTTTTCAAAATGACCATCAGATTAGTATTTCTTATACAGTATTATATTAATTAACACGCTCTGATGCTAAGGAGTTAGATGTTCTACTCCCCCTCCCCACCTGAAAAGAACTCTGTTCCAACTGCCAGTTGCCTCATATTAATACGCTCTGATGCTACCCCTTCGCTAAACCGGGCATGGGCGTGGCCAGCACGTGACTCATCCGGCCTGCGGGCTGGGAGTTTAGACAGTCTACTCCCCCTCCCCACCTGAAAAGAACTCTGTTCCAACTGCCCGTTGCCTTATATTAACACGCTCTGATGCTAAGGAGTTACACATTCTACATAAATTTTCAAGCTTTAACTGTCAATTTATCAAGCCCGATCACATAGTTTCGTAGCGAAGCACGGGTAGCCAGCTACTAGTAACACATATACACCGACAAACAGAATTATAGATTGGGAATAGGTTATTTAGGCTGAGGAATCCAACTCCTTATCTCCCATGGTTTCTGCCCATCAAGGAAGAGTTGACATGTTCTGGGTCTTCTTGATCAAACAATGCCATGTGTCAGGAACCAGAAAGTGTACTTTGTCTGATACAGATTTTGCCTTCTAGAATGAGATCCCCTCAAGATACATATGGCTCCTACTCTGATAGCATTCTAGAATGCCTTGAAACCTAGCTGATCTCCCTGGCTGCTTACTTATTATCATTTTAGTCTGTTTTATTAGTGCTTGTTTTATATTAAGAGCTGCTCAGAATCATCTTGGAGTCAGGAGGGCCTAAATGTAATTAAATAAATAAACTCAGTAGAGGGATCTGATTAATGCATTCCTGGCAGATGATGTCTAGCCTCTGCTGAATACACCATGGAAGGGAAGACCATCTCCTCTCTGGATATTGGTTTAATTTCTGACTGCTCTTACTGATAGAGGGGTTGCATGGTGGCTCAGTGGTTAAGACACTGGGCTTGTCAGATGGAAAACTGGCAGCTCAGGTTTGAGACCCGAGTGCCACGCAACGGGGTGTCCTTGCCCCAGCTCCTGCCAATCTAGCAGTTTAAAAGCATGCAAATGCGAATAGATAAATAGGTACCATTTCAGTGGGAAGGTAACAGCACTCCATGATGTCCTGGCCACTTGACCACAGAAATGTCTTCGGGACACGTTGGCTCAATGGCCTTGAAATGGAGATGCGCACCGGCCCCTATAGTGGGCAATGACTAGTGGAGTAAAATCCTCAGGGACTCCTTTATGTTTACCTTACCTTACTGATAGAATATTTTAAACAACCCAGATCAGACTCTGCCTTTCTATAACTTGAATATTTGCAAATGAATATCTTTCATTTTGGAATAACAGGGAGCAATTCTTTTCTGTGACATTGCTTCAAGTATTTCAAGAATGCTATGGCATCACTTTGCTTTCTCTTCCAAAGTTGAACATTTCTCATTTCTCCAATCTCTCTTCATAGGACTTACTATACAGTATATATTTCTCAATAAGATGAAAGTTTTTGGTTAAAAAATGCATACCTTCAAAGCCCTACATGGCTTATTTGAAGAATCGTCTTTTCCCAGTCACATCTATCCGAACCACCAGAGCGGGTGACGCAAGGAATGCTATGAGTCCCCTCTCCTAAGGCGGTCCATGTAGTGGAACCAAGAAGGGCCTTCTCCATCTTGATAGCTCCCTCCTTGTGGAACATCATCCCTGTGGAGATAGGATTGGGGCCAATTTGACACACTTTTGCAAGACTCTGAAAATCTGATTTTGACAATGGGCCTGGGGACCCCAGAATGGGATGAAGCCAGAGATGGGTTCCTGCCGGTTCGGACTGGCTCTATAGAACCGGTAGCAGGAATTTCCCCCCGAACTGGCAGCGATGGCCGGCTGGACACGCTCCTGAACCGGCTCTCTCGGCGGCGCCATAGGCGGCGCCATCTTGTTTTTCGCTTCTGCGCACGTGCAGAAGCTGTTTTTTGCTTCTATGCATGCGCAGAAGCTTGGTTTTTAGTACTGTGCATGCACACATGCAGTGCTCCCATGCAGCACGCAAGGCGCATACGCCCACACAGTGCGTGAGGAAGCAAACCAGCAGCAAGGTAAGTTAGAACCCACCCCTGGATGAAGCCCATCAAATGACTCATTTTACTGTTGTCACCAGGGGAGTAAGGGGTTGGTTTTTTTATTGTGTTTTGGGTTTTTATCCCTGTAAGCTGCCTGGAGTCACTGAGAATGAGTTGTGGCCATCTAACATTTCATTCATTCATTCATTCATTCATAAATA
>QLTV01001483.1:953324-993161 GCA_003457575.1 Thermophis baileyi
TTAGATTTCTGGGACTACAACTTCTGTTCTCTCCAGACAACATGTGGAATTCATGTTTTCTTTCTTTTTTTGTTTTGTCAAACATGTACAAGATAGCAGGTATAGGTATAAACATAAACATAATCAAAGTGAATACAGATAGATGAGGACAATAGGACAGTAGGACAGGGACGGTAGGCACGCTGGTGCGCTTATGCACGCACCATATCATAAGTATGATAACCCCATCATACAATTCCCCCATCATCTACTTAGAAGGATGGAAAACAATTAGGAGCAGATCTAGGTGCATAAGTTGGAATGGAGATAAAAAGTGAGAAGTCTCCATCTTGCATATGTTGAAAATCTATTGCTGTAATATCTTTGGTAACCACTACCATTCTTACATCAGGAAAAGAGTCAAGTAGCAGGTTTGGCTTATTTCTAAAACATAACATTTAAACCATTTAGTTCTGGATTCAGTTATACACTCATGCTCATTCTCACACTATCACAAAACCACAGGTTTACAGAGGTAAAAGAGAGATAAAGATTTGTTTTCTGCAATCAGAAAACTTAGTCTTGAGGACTAAGCTAATGACCTGGGCATTATGTTAAAAAATGCATTGCCCAGGAGAAAGTCAGCATCGTAGTGATAGGTTAAATTAACTCTTCCTAAGCAGTATAAAATTATTATAAGAAGTCAGGAAGCATGAAAGAGAAAGGCTTCAGACTTCGCTCCCAAAAATTTATTTTGGAACTATAAAGACCTCATGTCCACTTCAGTATTGATGTAGCTCACTTCTATTACAGGAAGAATTAATTTGTCCATATTACCTAGTCCTAGAGGTTTGTGGGGAGGAAAATCCCCTAGAGGTATTGACTTTGTTTATCATCATCATTAGAATGGAGAAATGCTTTATTAGGTCATCTAATCCATCCCCACCCCCAACAGCTAATGTAGGTTCAGCCCTGAACAATATAATCTACTCTGCTTTGTCTCAACCATTCTTTTTATGGCTTATTATAATGATGCTAACACCACTTTTCTTGGCAAACTATTGCACACGCTATTAGGAGTTTGTTTTCCCCTGTTGTTCAGCACAAATTATTTTATAGTTAATTTAAATCTCATTACTTTTACTTTGGCACAAATACAGTGGGATGTTTTTGCAAAGGCAGCTTGACTCATTTTATTTGATCACGATTGTCTTTTACATCCTATAAACTGGCAGAACAGCTTTCGATGCTTTATTCCCCTAAACGTGGTTATTTACAGAATCTAAAGAGCACCGTGGGGCTGAGCCACCCACATATTGTTTGAGTGCTGCATAAAGCCCACTAAGTTTAAGTTGAAATAAAATGACCACACAGTGAAATCTAGTTTCCTCCTCCTCCTCCTCCTCCTCCTCCTCCTCCTCCTCAGCATATCGAATGGGAATGAAGAACTCCAGTTATACTTCTTTAGCAGATGGTGGTCAGTTGACTTCACCCCTACACACACACACACACACATACACCTTTTGTGTCAGATGCATTTGTGACAAGTGAGAGAAGGAGAAAAGACCAACTCCACACTTTCACTCCTTCTCTGTGAAAGAAACATTCTTTAGAATATTTCTTTATTGCACCAATGAATATGAATAAGTAAAACGTCTGTCTGTCTGTCTATCATCTATTTATCTATCATCTTCTATCTATCTAATGTAACTTTGGCAGTTTACTGTATAAATTGCACTAAATGTTCACATTGTTTGCCATTTCCTTCTAAACACATTCTTATTTATTTGATACATGTGCTTTCAATATCCCTAAATACAGTGTATTAATTAATAAAATTAATGAAACACATTGTCATTGGCCTATGGGGCCTGACTTTTGGTACATCCCGTAGACAGATGCAGATCTAGATCTACACACACAAACAAAATTAAACCCCAAATTAATTAAATAAGGATGCTTAGGATAGAACAAACACAAGAACAGTTTGAAGTGTATGAAAGTTCCTAATAACATATATTAGTACATAGGAAATTAAGACCTTAGGGACATCTTAATGTCTTCTTTCATTTTTGTTCCTGACTGCTCTTTTGATCCTGTTGGGCAACCAAAGGGAACTTACCTTTTAATGACAACTCAACAATTGAAAACTAATTATGGAAAGAAATTGGAATTTTACTGGTCACTGGGTAAATTTTCTGACCAGAAGACAAAGAGTCATGCTACTGTGCACACATTTCCAAGAAAATAAGAAATAAAAGTTGAGTCCAGCCTAGGTGGCCAGCCAGTTATTTTCCCTCTAAGCTTTATCTTCACTATTTTGTTCCAGGAAAAAAAGGGATTTAGGTCTTATGATTGGGAAGTAAATGCTTTAAAGGGTTAATAGGAAATGTGGGCAAATGTCTTTCCAGATCATTTTAAGTTACTTGTGTATTATTTATTTTTTGATTATTTATATCCAGCCTTTATTTTACAAATAACTGAAAGATATCCAACACACTTTCCTCCTCTTATTTTCACAACAACAACAACAACAACAACCCTGTGAGGTGAGTTGGACTGAGAAAGTGTGACAGGCCCAAGATCACCCAGCTGGCTTTTATGGCTAAGGCAGGAGTAGTTCTCACAATCTCTGGCTTTCTAGCCTGGTGCCTTAACCACAAGATCTTAAATGCCAAATTATTTTCCAGCACAATTTATTGATTGATTGTTTATTATATCAACTATCAAACTCTCAGATAACATTAAGAAGAAGAACCAGCCCCCCCATAAAAACTTCTAAATCTAAAGGCGATAAAACAAAAGTTAGACTCCAAATTAATTAAAACCTTGTTTAAAAGTATTTTAAAATCCTTTTTAAAAGCCAGCAAAAAAAAAGTCAATGCCTTCAGCCTGGGCAGTTACAGAGAAAGCTCTTATCCTGAATATTCATGTGATGAACCTTCATCAACTATCAGAATAAATTCGGAAGAAATGAGCTTATTCACTTCTAATTTCACACAAACAAACTTGCTTCATTATTCTGCCCAGGTGGATGATAATTAAAACAGAAACTGAAAAACAGGGCAAAGAAAAGTGCAAGGATCAGAGTCTTATTTTGCTCATTGTAGAAACAGAAACGTAACTCTTCAAGGCTCATCTTACAGCTCCTTATTTAAATATAATTTCAAGCAGAAATGAGAAACCTATTTGGGGAACTAATGCCAGGCAGGTTTGTTAGTGACGCCTGCTGTTACAATAGTCCTCGATTTGCAATGACAATTGGGAACAGCAGCCCAGTCGTTAAGTGAAGTAGACGCTACATGAAATTGCAACTACGCTTATGATATTACTTCAGTTTTCCTTTTCTTTATAGACTTGTGAAGGTCATAAATGTGAGGACTGGTCACCAAGGTACCTTTCATCATTGTGATATAAATGAGGCAGTTGCTTAAATGAGGACTACTTGTGAATAAGGCTACAATCCAAAGTGAGCATAACAAAGATTATAATTACTATGCTGTAATTTTATAAACTACTTTTCTGGTGGAAAACAAAAGTCCTAAGTAAAAGGAAGCAATATCCTATAGAGGGAAATGAACTCCTAGGCCTCTCCCTGGTTGCAAGACTGGTTTTCACTTATAAAATTATAAAGGTAGTCTTCGACTTATAACAGTTCATTTAGTGACTATTCAAAGTTACAACAGCCCTGAAAAAAAGTGACTTATAACCATTTTTCACCCTTACGACCTTGCAGCTTCTCCATGGTCACACGATCAAATTTCAGATGCTTGGCAACTGACTCACATTTATGACGGTTGCAGTGTCCTGGGGTCATGGGATCAGCTTTTGCGGACCTTCTGACAAGCAAAGTCAATGGGAAATCCAAATTCACTTCATAACCATGTTATTAACTTAACAAATACAATGATTCACTTAACAACTGTGGCAAGAAAAGTTGTAAAATGGGGTAAACTCACTTAACAAATGTTTCACTTAGCAACATAAATTTTGGGCTCAATTGTCATAACTCGGGGACTACCTGTACTGAAGAAAAAATGCAAGCAAATTCACAGATCTGTAGAGCGAGGGAAAAGATCGTAAGCACAGTCATAGTTTCACTTAATGACCACTTCATTTAAAAACCAGGTTGCAGGTTGCCGGTGAGTGCTAAACGCAGATTACCTGCAATAAAAAGACAGAGTAAACAAAGTCTAAATATGGAATAAAAATGGGAACTATATTCAATATAATTCTATGTTCAAGATTGCGGGGTCAGTCCAATATGTAGGTGACTCTTGACAGGAAATTTAGTACAACACAATCTGCCTTGTTGTGTGTGATGCTGTCTTTCTTGAGCTTTTGCATGAGGCTCTTGAAGAGTAAAAGAATTCTCTCACATCAATAATTTTTCTTCGTTGGTGAAACAGGAAAGGAAATGCTCATGAATAGACAATAAAGACCCCAACTTGCTGAAAGTGTGGTTCAGTGGTTAAGACAACAGAAAGCAGCAACACGTGAGTTTAAGTTCCATGAAAGCCAAACTAAGTGACTTTGGTCCAGTCACTCTCTCTCAGCCCAACCCACCTCAACAGAGTTGTTGTTGTGGGGGAAATAGAAGGAGGAAGGTGTGTTGGATATATTCACTGCCTTGAGTTGTAGAAATAGTAAAGGCGGGATATGAACAAGCAAGCAAACAAATCAATAAACTTATTAGAATCCAGTAGCAGCCCAAGGACTGGTGTGGTCAAGAGGTTAAAATTTAAACCACTGGCCAACAAGACAGACCCCAGCACCAAGATGGATAGAACTAGACCTACATACA
Source organism: Thermophis baileyi (assembly GCA_003457575.1). Classification (NCBI taxonomy): domain Eukaryota; kingdom Metazoa; phylum Chordata; class Lepidosauria; order Squamata; family Dipsadidae; genus Thermophis; species Thermophis baileyi. Next base: position 958,108 of record QLTV01001483.1, read on the forward strand.
GATACTGACCAATCACTAACATTAACCATAAAGTACACTGCCCACTTCATGCAGTTCAAAAACAAACAATTAATCTATCGATTAAATAGACCTCTGAGAAATAAGAATAGAACAGCAGAAATCGCAAGGATACACTTTTCAATGCATGTTAAATTTTTATAACAGCACAACAATCAGTTATATATTTTTAACCAGCAATTTGGGAGATAGAGCAGGAGTGGGGAATGATGGCCCTTTTATGACTTGTGGACTTCAATTCCCAGAATTCATGACTGGCTCAGGAATTCTGGGAGTTGAAGTCCACAAGTCATAAAGAGGCCATCGTTCCTCACCTCTGGGCTAGAGGAATAAACAGCTGTTTTTGGAAGCTTTAGGATTAAAAAAAACTTTGAGAATCAATAAGCTTTGTGTAAAGTCCTCGGACTTACGACGATGCCAAAACCTGAGCTGACTGCAAGCCAAGCCTGATTGGCTAAGACACGAGCAGCCAGCAAGCGGGAAAATGGGGCGTCCTGATTGGTTGCCAGCTTGACAGCTCGAATATAAAAGGAGCTGTCAGCCGGCCAGTTTCTGTTTCTCGTTGTTGCCTATGGTGCTGAATTGAAATAAAGCGTGTTGCTGTTTGAAGAACCTCATTTTGCCTCCGTTCCTGTCAGCCCCAGGTTTCCCCAGACGAAACACTGGCGACGAGGATGGGATTTCTGACGGAACGGCTAGCAATCCCTCCCACGGAGCTGACAGGCTTTTGAGCTGAAGCACTTCAGAGCCGAGTCACTGCTGACAGACTTTTGAGCTGAAGCACTTCAGAGCTGAGTCACTGCTGACAGACTTTTGAGCTGAAGCACTTCAGAACCGAGTCACTTCTGAGCTGAAGCATGCGAAGCTAAGTCACTAGCTGGGGCGACGAGAGGTCGCAGGGCACCTGCCGCCCTAATCCGTCCTTGTCAGGATGGCCACCCTACCGGCATTCGCTCCTTTTGAGCCAGCTACTGAGATGTGGGACGATCACCTCACACATTTTGAACGCGTCCTCAACTGACTTCACGGAGCTATCCAGCACCAGGAAGCTGAGCTATTTTTTAAGCTCCTGTGGCCATGAAATGTTTGCCACAGTGAGAGCTTTGACAGCCCCTCAGCCAATCTACACAGTGCCGTGGGAGATGCTCCTGGAAAAGCTTAGAAACCACTACTCTCCAACACCATCGCGCATCGCAAGACGGCATGCCTTTCGCCTGAGGTATCAAGCTGAAGGGGAGTCTGTAAACAACTATATGGCTGCCCTTCGCACTGCTGCCCAAAACTGTGAGTTCACAGACCTGGATGATCTATTGCTGGATCAATTGGTCTGTGGAGTTAGAGACCTCAGGCTCCAGCGTCGCCTATTAGCCCGCACAGAGCTGAACCTAAAGACTGCCCTGGATGAAGCCAGGGCATCTGAACTCTCTGAGAGGTCTGCCACTGAACTCCAGAGGCACCTTCCCTCCAGCTCACTGCCCAGCAGAAGCCAAGCTGTCCACCATGAGGACACAGACCTAGATGTCCCTTCAGATGAGGAGGAAGTAAGCTGCCTCAAGACAGCTAGGAAGAAAACTCCAACTACGAGATCACCTCAGACCTCTTGCCTAGGCTGTGGGGGGGGGAACCACAACAGAGCTGATTGTAGGTTCCGCACCACCACATGCCGTCGATATGGTAAGAAGGGGCACCTATCCAGAGTGTGCAGAGCATCCATGCCAGCTATGGAAGGGCCACTTGAACCTGTCTACCAATGTAAGCCCTATCGCAAGCCACCAAACCGCAGGGAAGACTGTTTCTCAGTCACTAGAGCCGACAGCCCTCTCACAATGGCAGTCAGCCAAGCCTCTGAAACCATCTCCTCTCGTAAACTATACCTCACGGTGAAGATTGAAAGCAAGCCCTGCAAAATGGAGGTCAACACAGGATCCTCCAAATCCCTAATTTCTTGGGCCATGATAAACCAACTGATGCCACACTTCAACAAGCAAATTCTCCAACCTTGCCCCATTGCTCTCAAGGACTACCAGGGCAAATTGATTCCAACGGTCGGCTGAGGGTCGTTCCAGGTCTCTCACAAGGCCTTCTCAGGCTACCTGCCACTCATCGTGGTGAATGGACAGTTACCAATGCTGCTGGGCCTCGACTGGTTCTTGTTGTGGCCCGCCAGCGATCCGTGCATCTGGTTGCTGACTCCGACAGCGAAGAGGCTGTGGTGGTGATGTGCCAGCGGCCTGTGCAGCTGGTACCCGAGTCGGACAGTGAGGAGGTTGGTGTGGACTCAGTGCCAGAGGCAGAGATGCAGCCAGGGCCTTCAGAACCTCCAGAGGCTCCCATCAGGAAGAAGAGGAGGAGCCTATTCTGAATGCACGGGCACACAGAGCTGTCAAGAGGCAAGAATGGTTACTCAGGAGGAGGTCTCCTCAGGAGTAAGGCTTTGGGCTAATTGGCCATGCCCCTAGCCTATTTAAGTAGTGACCATGCTCAACCACGTTGCAGGAAACAACTCCGTTGAATCCACGTATTGATTTGGGTTTCCTGTTCAGCTCTTGATTCAAGTCGGCATTATTTTTCCTGTTCTTAGTTCTGGGCTTTCTGCCAACTTCAGTAAGTTCTCGTAGCTCTTATCAGTTACGCCTAATTGGTTTGGACTTCTTGGATTCTTTGTGCTGGGATTCTTGCCAACTGTTAAGATGTTAATTAACAGTTGGTGCACCGAAAGGACTTCTTTATGATTTATGGACTTTAACCAACACGACTGCTAAGAGAGCATTAGCAGTTTAAAGAGTATTAAACAAGGTTTGTTTTTACGTTGCTTGTGTTGTTTTTGCATGGTTTGGCAGCTGGGACAGAACAGTTCTCTGCCCTAGGCCTCACAGTGTCTGGCATCCACTCGACCACCCCCAACGCATTTGACAACCTTGCTTTCGAATTCGCAGACGTGTTTGACGGCGGCCTTGGTAACTATACAGGGAGCCCCATTTCCTTTAATTTAGACCCCCAGGTGGCCCCAATTAGATTAAAACCCAGGCGGGTACCTTTAGCCCTCCGCCCCAAGGTTGATTTGGAATTAGATAAGCTGATTGCCCAAGGGGTATTAGAAGCAGTGGACCATTCCAAATGGGACACCCCCATCGTCATACCCCTGAAGCAGGATGGGTCTATCAGGATCTGTGCAGATTATAAGGCAACCCTCAATAAGGCCCTTCAGGCAAACCCATACCCGGTGCCAGTGGTGCAGCACCTCCTGCATTCCTTGGGCCATGGGTCTGTATTTGCTAAACTGGATCTCGCCCAAGCTTATCAGCAGCTTCTGGTGGATGAGGCCACTGCCATGGCCCAAACCATCATCACCCACCGGGGTGCTTTTAAGTGCAAGCGTCTCCAGTTTAGAGTTAGTGTGGCCCCTGGCATCTTCCAGTGCCTCATGGAACGACTGCTCCAAGGGTTGCAGGGGGTGGTGCCTTACTTCGATGATGTACTCATCTCTGCCACCTCTCAGGCTGACCTCCTCTCTAAATTAAGGGCTGTTCTCCTACGCTTTAGACAAGCTGGCCTTAAACTACGCAAGGATAAGTGTAAGATTGGGGTACCCAGGGTTGAATTTCTGGGGTTCCTAATTGATGCCTCCAGCATCCGTCCAACCCCGTCCAAAGTGGAGGCTATTAAGAATGCTCCTACTCCTGTGTCTAAGGCTCAGCTGCAGGCTTTCTTGGGCCTGCTCAATTTCTATGCTATCTTCTTGCCTTATAAGGCTTCTGTGGCTGAGCTGTTACACAGGCTTTTGGACGCAAAGGCTGCCTGGCGCTGGGGTCCACCTGAAGCCAAGGCTTTCCAGGCAGTTAAGGACTTGTTAACCTCGCAGACTGTCCTTGTCCAGTACAGTGAGAACTTACCCTTGCTATTGGCTTGCGATGCCTCGCCATATGGGGTGGGGGCCGTGCTTAGTCACATCTTACCCAATAGATCGGAGGCCCCTATAGCATATTATTCTAGGACCCTATCACCGGCTGAAAGTAATTACAGCCAACTAGATAGGGAAGCCTTTGCTTGTGTGGCTGGCATCCGTAAGTTCCATGATTACATCTATGGCAGACACTTCCACTTAGTGACTGACCATAAGCCACTATTGGGCTTGCTAGCTGGGGATCGCCAAAGCCCCAGATGTTATCTCCCTGCATATCCCACTGGACTGAATTTTTGGCTGGGTACAGCTACCAATTGCACTACAGGCCAGGCAAGTTGTTAGGGAACGCAGACGCGCTGAGCTGCTGTCCTTTGCCCTTGCCCATAGTGGACCTGGCTCCAGCTGCCTCTGTTCTCCTCATTGAAGAGTTGCAGAGCCCTGTTTCTGCTAGGCAGATTGCCTCCCTCACCAGCGCTGAACCTGTTCTGTCTCAGGTGTTGGATTGGGCCTGCAGGGGGTGGCCTCGGGGGCCTGTGCCCTCAGAGTTTCAGCCACACCTGACCAGGCAGCACGAGATCTCCATCCTAAGGGGATGCTTGCTATGGGGACAGTGTGTAGTGATACCCCCAGGGGTCAGGCAGGCCATCCTTGAATGCCTGCACACCGCTCACCCTGGCATTGTGTGGATGAAAGCCCTAGGCCGCAGCTATGTCTGGTGGCCCAGGATGGACCAGGAGATTGAGGGTTGGGTAGCTAGATGCCAGGCATGTCAGCAATCCCGGCCTGCACCGCCTGCAGCCCCAATTCACAAGTGGGAGTCCCCAAGGGCACCATGGGCTAGGATCCACCTGGACTTAGCTGGTCCTGTCCAGGGTCACACATTCCTAGTCCTCGTAGATGCCTATTCAAAGTGGGTTGAGCTGGCATTAATGCCTACCACTTCTTCAGAAGCTGTCATTAGGGTTTTAGAACGTCTGTTCGCCACGCATGGGCTCCCTGACACCTTGGTGACAGACAACGGGCCCCAAGTTTTTTAGCCAGGCCGGGCATCTGCCAAGCCACTACTGCGCCGGCTCACCCTGCTGCAAATGGCCTGGTTGAAAGGGCAGTTAGGTCAGCTAAAGAGGCTTTGAGCCGCCTGGGGCATAGCCTGGGGCATAGCAATTGGCATGATAGTGTGTGCAAATACCTCTTAGCTCAACACACTACCCCATGCCAGGCCACAGGGTTTAGCCCTGCAGAATTGCTAATGGGCCGCCATCTCCGGACCCAACTGAACCGCCTGCACCCCAACTTTGATGCCGGACGACCTCCCATTCCCGAACGATGGCCCAGGGAATTCACAGTGGGGGACTCAATATTCGCCCTTAACTTAGGGACTGGCCAAAAATGGCTGCCAGGACACGTGACTCAACTAACTGGACCCTGCTCTTATAGGGCCCAGCTCACCGATGGCCGGCTATGGCGCCGGCACATTAACCAGTTAAGGCGACGAGGCCCCTGTGAGGCCCCAACCCACCGGACCAGGCCCAAGCCTCCCTGGGAGTTTCCACCCGCTCCAGAACCCAGGCCGCCCATTCCGAGCTTCCACCGCAGCCAGTCCCCGATAGGGACACATCGCCTACCTTGCCAGACGTTTGTACCACTCCAGTGCTGCCTTCAACTCCGGGCGAATCCTTGGCCGGGTCGCAGGGAGTTCCAGAGGACCCACGACCAGCTCCTCCCTCTTCAGCCCCCGGCCCCGAACTGAGGCAGTCAGGGCGGAGCCGACGTCAGCCTGCGTACCTTGCTGACTACGCATGCACCATCTGAGAGGTGAAGGGTGTAAAGTCCTCGGACTTATGACACCACCAAAACCCAAGCCGACTGCAAGCCGAGCCTGATTGGCTAAGACGTGAGCAGCCAGCAAGCGGAAAAATGGGGTGTCCTGATTGGTTGCCAGCTTGACAGCTCGAGTATAAAAGGAGCTGTCAGCCGGCTGGTTGCTGTTCTTTGTTTTTCGTCGTTGCCTGTGGTGCTGAATTGAAATAAAGCATGTTGCTGTTTGAAGAACCTCATCTCGCCTCCGTTCCTCTCAGCCCCAGGTTTCACCAGATGAAACACTTTGATTTCTAATAGATCCCTTTAGGAGACAGGAACATACGTAGTAAAAATAGGCCAAGTGTTGCATTTCATGCACGCAACTACTGGCTGGCTGTAATTATATAATTATCACTACTTCTTAATTCATTTTACTATCAGCCATTCGTATTGTATTAACAGACAACCAAGGATTATCAGAATAACAAAGAAGCAATGCTACAGACCACTGATGGGTTTCAATTTTTTACCGGTTCTGTGGGCGAGGCTTGGTGGGTGTGGCGTGGCTTGGTAGGCGTGGCAGGGGAAGGATACCATAAAATCTCCATTCCCACCCCACTCCAGGGGAAGGATACTGCAAAATCTCCATTTCCTCCCGATCAGCTGGGACTCGGGAGGCAGAGAATAGATGGGGGCGGGGCCAGTCAGAGGTGGTATTTATTGGTTCTCCGAACTACTCAAAATTTCTGCTACCAGTTCTCCAGAACTGGTCAAAACCTGCTGAAACCCACCTCTGCTACAGACACAAATATTAAGCAAGCTTATTTGTGGCCACCTGTGATGCCAATCACTGCAATTGCCTGCAGAGGAGAAGGATTTTTTTCCCCCATTTGCACTGGAACTGCAAACATAATTTTGCCTTAGCAAACCAATAGACAAGCAGTTGCCCCAATTTTGTGGGAAGAGGGGATCAGCTACTACTTGGGCATGTCTCTGCATTAAAAAAAAAAGATGACCAAAATAGCAGCCATCTCAGCAGAGTCCTAAAAAATGCTTGTGAGCCCTAATAATCTAATGTTGGGACCGAATGCTAGTTGACATCTATGAAAAGTATTTTGGAATAAGCAACAGGTTAGGAAGAGCCCAGTCCAAAGCAACTTTCCACATGATTCTGAAAAATTATAGAGTTATGCTCCTTTTTTTATTATATTTAATTTTTTTTCATCCCACATTTTCATAAATAAATAAAGGCAAATCACAAGAGTAAACATAACTAATACTCCCTATACACCTGCCTCCTATTTTTCTCCACAACAACAATCCTGTGAGGTAGATTGGTCTAAGTCACCCAACCGGCTGTCAGGCCTGAAGAAGGACTAAAACTCACCATTTCCTGCTTTCTAAGCCAGCACCTTCACCACTACAGTCAACTGTAGAATAGATCGAAGAATATCTCATGCAAACTAACAGGGGCACATAAACATATCTAAATTTATATCTCAGGGATGACGGGCATTTTAAAACATAATTTGATAAGTACTGGTTTATTTAAAAATTGATATGCTACCTTTCAAATCCAATCTCAGGTTGTCTGACATTTAATAATACAAAACATTTTAAACCATTATCTTAAAAATCTTTAGCTAGAAGCACAAAGGGAAGGATGCCAAGTATATCCCGGGAGCCAGAGGTTCCCCACTCAACTTTAAAAGCTGGAGTGAAAGCAAAATCCCAACTGCTGGAACATGTTCTCTTATTTAAACATTTTTGATTACTGGATTCCTGCCAATTAAAAGACACACGAGCCCTGTCAAAAGAAGTTGCCAGGGTTATAAGTAGGATATAGAAATTCACTTGCCAGCTCATACAGGAATCTTTTTTCTCCCAAGTTTAAGTGATGTTCTTTGTGCCAAACCTGGAGGTAACAGGGTATATTCTCTTTCCCTTCTCAATTCAAAGCATGGGGTAGCAATCCATAAAAAGATCCACACATAAGAATCTTGGAAACAATTTGACAATTACCAGAAGTCAGCATGAATACGTCAAAACAAATCTTGCCTGATCGGTCTGTAATTTATTTATTTATTGAATCCAATTTTGAACTCAATCCAAGTGGATTCTGGGCGGCCAACAACATAACACAAAAAAAGAAATTCAATGATTCAGTTAAAAGCCAGCTCTTATATAGTAAATTCTAAACTATACTGATAGCACCCACAATCAGCTCAGGCCAAAGACACAAGGATTGTTTTCATTTGTTTAGGGGGAGGGCGGGGTGGAAGCATGTCTCTCCAAGGAAAAGAGCTTTTTTAAAAATGGGGGTTAATCCAGAGAAGGTTTGCATAGAGAGTAAGGAAGATGGCCTTGATGGAAATATTCAAGATAGTCTGAAACATTTACAGTATTACTGTATTACATCCTGAGAAATGTTATAAGGTTCCCTGCTTGAGCAGGGGGTTGGACTAGAAGACCTCCAAGGTCCCTTTTATCCTAAAATAAAGTAATGTGCAGAAGCAACTCAGGAGGACACCTCCCTAATTCACTGTACAGTATAAGAAGGGGAAGGAGATACAGAAAAACGAGACTTGCAAAATTCTGTTATTATAACCAATCTTTATATAGGTAGTTTCAGCCTTCATAAGTTGATTTCCTAGTCTGATCCATCTAATGGAGTTGACAGTCTGTTATCTCATTCATAAGGAGAAGGTACTCTTAACAGGTCATCTAGATACCAGCCAGGCAAATTCAATTCTGGCAGAGTATATTCTAGTGCTGTACTGTGTAGGACTTTAAAGGTGGCAACCAGCACTTTAATTTGAGTCCAGAAACTTACTGATCACTAAGGTAGTGACTAAAATTATTGGTACTATAAATTGGGGATACCATCAATAATCTGGCCACGGTATTTTGTATTAGACCAATACACAACATAATAGAGTAGTCCAGCTGAGTAGTAATCAGAATGTGATTATTCCATCATCTCATTTTTTTTAATCAAACAATTTCTGTAATAGATTATGGGAATGTGGAGACATAGTATATCTCAACTTCATCAAAGCTTTTAAGTAAGTGCTATACGACATGCTCAGATCAACAAGCTGTTTAAATATAGGATACATGGCATGAAAATTAAATGGGTACAAAGTTGACTCTAAAATTGAATGCAAAATATGCTTAGCAATGAGTGTTCATCATATTAAAAAGAGGTATCAAGTGTGTGCCATAAGCATCAAACTTGGAACTTTATTTTTCAATATTTTCATTAATTACTTAAATGAAGAGGTAAAAGGAATAGTTCTCAGATTTGAAGATAACCACAAATAGGTAGTGTGCTTAATATTGTATAAGAGAGAAATAAAATTCAAATTTTGATAGTCTGAAGTAGGGATCCCCAACTCCTGGGCCATGGGCCATTCAGAACGGGGCCACACAAGAAACTGGCTGGCGCACACATGCATGCACACAGCTCGATTTGCGCAAGCAGTGGGCCAACATGCATGCCTGCTCGCAACTTGTGTAAGTGGTGGGCTGGCTTGCACCTATGGAGCTTGACTTGCGCGAGCGGTGGTCAGCGCACACATGTGCGCCAGTTGCCCTCTCTCCCCGTAAAGGTTGGGGGCCGCTGGTCTGGAGAAATGGATAGCAAGTGACAATAAAATTTAACTGAGATAAGTGCAAAATTCTCCACATAGTAGATAAACATAAAATGCATGGATATAGGATGGAGAATATATATCTTGGATATAGTATTTGGGGGGAAATGAGAAGACAGTTGTCTGTGAATGTGATATATCTGCAAATAATATACATGCGGTTTTAGTTGCATCAACAGAATTGTAATTTGTAATTGTGGGAGATAATTGCTTCATTATATTCTGTTTTGCCTCAGCCCTTTGAGACAGACCAGACTAGGAAACCAAAGTTATGAATGCTGATACTACTTTTATGATCAGGATAGAGTAACAGAATCTTGCAACTCTGAATAGGTTTCTCCTCTGCCTCCATTTATTGTCATAAGAACTAGGAAAGATCACGTCTGAGACACTTTTTCAAAGTACATTTCTGCCCTGGGCTCAGATTTCTTTTATCTGTCCATTGTCTTGGTTGTGGCTCTTCTTCCTGTTCTTCAAGGTCATTCCTTCTTCCCATTAAATCATCTCTGTGCCTAGTTCTAGGCACCTCGTTTTTAAAAGGATTTATTGGAACAGATTCAAAGAAAAGCAATAAAAATAACCATTCAAACCAAGCCTCATGACTGGGAGGCTTGTATGTTCAGGGAGCTGAGTATGTTGATCCAGATGATAAAATAAAAATAAAATAATAAATAAATAAACATGATATCCTGATTGCTCATCCCTTTCCTGGACAGGAAGTTTCAAAAGGCAAGCATAAATTGAGTTAGCAACTCAAACTATTATCTGTACAACACATATGGGTGCCTTTTTGAAATGTTAAGTGGATTCCAATCTATCGGTTGTCCAAAAATGTCATGTAGCAGACTTAGTCTGTTTACATTTCTCACGAATGAAGGCGAATATACAGTACGTGTCCCAGGATAATGTTGCAGGATCCAATCTGGGTCGGTCACCAGGACCAGAGGTTTTGTCTTCCAAGCTTTCAGACTCATGTTGGAGCCCATCTTCAGGGAACTTCTCTCTAGCAGAGTGTATTTACATTTCTATACAGAAATGTTCATCAAACTTCCTTTTTTTAGATCCTTTGTTGTTAGTTGTGAAGTCGTGTCCGACCCATCATGACCCCATGGACAACGTTCCTCCAGGCCTTCCTGTCCTCTACCATCCCCCGGAGTCCATTTAAGCTCATGCCGACTGCTTCAGTGACTCCATCCAGCCACCTCATTCTCTGTTGTCCCTTTCTTCTTTTGCCCTCAATCGTTCCCAGCATTAGGAGTGAGTCCTTCTTCTCATTAGGTGGCCAAAGTATTTGCGTTTCATCTTCAGGATCTGCAAAGTATTTGAGTTTCATCTTCAGGATCTGATTCATCTTTAGATCCTAGTTGGTGTTTAAGTGTTGGTTCAAGGAGCTACACACCAAAGAGTAGACAGAAATAGGACAAAAATCCAATATTATTTCTTTATCTGCTGTTTACTAAAATATCTATTTAACAAGGTCCTTCTTCTGTCATATTACAATTTGTAATTTAGCTGCAGGCTTGGAGAGACTTGACTATCATCAGCGTCACATCATTAAGAAGGTACATTCAACTCTAGGATTATAGTACAAGGTTTACATCTCTGCTGTAAAGGTTCTTTTCAGTAAGATTGTATGTGTTTCAAAAAATGACGTGCAGGAAGTGTTTGATATCCTGCAAGGGGGGGGGAATCGTGTCTTCTGAAGCGCATCTTAATTTGACTTGTTAAAGCAACTGCATCTTTCTTCAGGTTTATGAGGAAGCCTAGAAAAAAAAGTTTTGACTTCTCTTCTTAGAAAAAGAGAGAGAGGCTCTGCTTTTGCTAGTCCAAAGCACACCTTGTGAAGCATTTTTGAACCATGCACAATTCTAATTTTTAGATATCTGGCCTGGCTTGGTCTGGATTGTAGTGTCAAAGGTAAAGTTTGAAACAAAACTTTGAAGTTGTTCCCCAGTGGCAAAATAGCAGAAAACTAAAAGAGGTTGAAGCAAAAATTGTATAGACGAGAACGAAGGTCCCTAATGATAGAAAGGTTAATAAAAAGGGGGAAATGACTTGTATGAATGCCAGTTTCTGTCCATGTCTCAGCCTGGTACTTAAGGGGAATGCTTTCACTTAGATACTTCTGCTCCTCTTGCAGACGTGAGGGAGATGCTGTTAATAATAAAGATTGTCCCTGATGGTAGAAGTCTAATTACAAGATAAAACACTAAAAGGTACAATGAAGTAATGGATTGTAGGTTTTTTGTGTGTGTTTTTTTCCCCTGGATATCAGTTTATTACCAACCTGACACTATAGCTTTAAGGGTCATTTCTCTGCTGTTACCAGGCTGCCAAAAGAAGAAGAAACAAAAGAAGAAACAAAGAACATGGGAACAGGTGAGAAGAAGCAAATAATCTTTGTTAGTTTTCTCTCCAATATTTTCCTATTAATAATGGCTTGCAGAAAAGGCTTCTCTAGTCATAGATTTCTAAAAGATGTCAAAAACCTGTTGCTTATGTACCTAACAGTCAAAGCAAAAGTTAAAAATGCCCAAGTATAAGCTCTGACTATAAAATCTAAACCTCGACACACATTTTGCTGCTTTTTCATCAAAGCAATATAGACTGTATGAGATTCATTAAAGTACACGAAATGCATCCCTGTTTTGCCATCTGAAAATGTAACCACATTTTTATTTAACCATGTAGCTCAGGGGTGTCAAACTCAATTTCATTGAGGGCCACAGGGGGGCCGGGGTAGGCATGGCCAGCTCGATGTCACTCGTGTCGGGGCGAAAACGGGCTCCCGAGCTCCACTTTCGGCTGCAATGGCCTCCTGCAACCCTCTGCCAGCTAAAACAGAGCTTCGGAGGGCTACATGCTGTTTCCAGGGCGGCTCCACGGGCCAGATCTAAGCACCCCGCGGGCCGGATCCGGCCCCCGGGCCTTGAGTTTGACACCCCCAGAGGTGGGATTCAGCAGGTTCTGACCAGTTCTGGAGAACCGGTAGCGGAAATTTTGAGTAGTTTGGAGAACCGGTAAATACCACCTCTGACTGGCCCCGCCCCCATCTATTCTCTGCCTCCTGAGTCCCAGCTGATTGGGAGGAAATGGGGATTTTGCAGTATCCTTCCCCTGCCACGCCCACCAAGCCATGCCCACCAAGCTACGTCACGCCCACCAAGCCACGCCCACAGAACCGGTAGTAAAAAAAATTGAATCCCATCACTGGACACCCCTGATGTAGGTGATCATATCCCAAAACTCTGTTAAATCTATTAAATACTATAAAATTTTTGGAAAGGCTTTGGATTTAGTCCCTCCTCTCAAATCTCAACTCTTCTTCTTGTTAAGATTGTTTAGCATGATTTCAGAAAGCAATTCTCTCACCCCTGATCTAGGGCTGGCTTGTCTTCTCCCCTCAAGAATAGTGGTAGTGAGAGATTGTGGATAATCTTTCCAAAATAGTTCCTACTCTCCCTTTCACTCTCCATTTACCCAACTTGAATTTTATTGCTATGGGTTGGACCTTACAGCCATATTGAAAAGAATTTGACTATTATGAGTATTAAAAACTCAATCTTCAACCATTGTAGATAATACAAATTTGATTTTTGTCACAACAACTGGCAAATATTCAGCTTCATTGATAAAGAAAAACAAATTAGCAACTTTAATTCCCTCCATTTATTCTCTAACAAAATCCTCCGATTCTAATACTTTGCTATCTCTTTGTTCCCTAAACAAATTGTTCAAGAGTTGCTGCCTTGGATTTTGTCAGCCTCAAGTATTCAAGCCAGTAGACAATAAAATAAATTTTTCTTTTAAAAAAGTCAGCAGAGGATCGTGATCCATCTGGTGAAAAGTTCACAGGAATACCTTAGCAGTTCCTTAGTGGACGAATAATAGTGTACAGGCAAACTGGAACAGAGATGAAAATGAGCAAGTAGAATGGAAAACAAATCCTATGCAGAAAAATTTAAGTGTCTAGGCACATTCAACCTGGAGAAGAGGGGAGGGAAGCAAACACACCAAAGACAAAGATGTCTACTGCCTCAAAGAACTGGATTAGATTTAAGGATTTAAGCTGCAGGCAGAATTGTTTTAATGACAGGAGCAGTTCAACTATGAATTTAAGAACAGGGGAAGGGAGAGACTATCTTAAACTGAGGCTAGGTAGCTAACTGTTGTAGATGCTCTGGTCCTGGCTTTAAGAAGATTGGATTAAATGATCCAGACAGGCCCCTTTTAATTATGTGCTTTTAATAATCAGCATCTGATCCTGCCCAAATGTACATTTGGTCCACTGTTCAAACAATACTCACTTTCTAGTCTTTGCATTAAAAGACATATAACCCTGAAGTTCCACATCACTAGCATATACTGTAACTAGTTGCATATTACAATTTTGAAGATATGCTTCTCTGAGTGAGAAGTACCTTATTTGAAAGAATAGGGGGGAGGAGGGGGAGGAGGAGGAGGAGGAGGAGGAGGAGGAGGAGGAGGAGGAGAAAGGCTCCCCTCCCTCCACATCCACACCTACCCAAAATTTTGTTTGCTGTCTGGAAACTGCATTCCTTATATGCTACCTTGAGCTACCTCAAGTAGAACAACCAGAACAATGCTCAGACACCATGGACAATCAACAGACTGTATACATAGTCAATCAGCAGCAGCAATTTCTCCCCCTATACAAATACTTTGGTTCTTCTTCTATTTCCTTCCTCTTCAAATTGCCTTGCCAAACTCCTATATACTCTCCTCACTCAGTTGCTCAAGTGAATTGATGAGAATGAAGTCTAATCAATTAAAAGAAAGCAACTGTTCAAAGCATAGGTCTGGTTGGTTGGTTGGTTGGTTGGTTGGTTGGTTGGTTGGTTGGTTGGTTGGTTGGTTGCTTGCTTGCTTGCTTGCTTGCTTGCTTGCTTTGGTGTGGGGACTCTTTGCAACATAGACTTTCTTTGGGTTGACCTGTCCTTAACCTGGTCCTTCAGATCTTCCAACAGTGTGCCTATTGTTTATGTAATTGAGTCCATCTACCTTGCTAAGGTTGTCTTCTCATCTTTCCTTCCACCTTTCCCAGCTTATATGTCCAAAATATGATAATTTGAACTAGGCATTTGTGCCTTGAGTGAGAACTCTGGGTTGATTTATTCAATGACCCCTTTGTTTGTTTTCTTGGCTATCTATGATATTCTCAGAAATCTTTTCCAGAAATGTTTGAAAACATCAATACACTTTCTACCCTGCTTTTAAAACTCCAACTGTTGATTCAACTGTTGATCCTAATTCTAACCTAAACTTAACAGAATGAAGTTATTCAACACTTCAGTATCTTCAGTCAATTCTAGGGCTGGTTGCTCCACACATTATCTTTTTTAATATTTAATCTTAATCCTATTTTTTCACTGAATTCCTTGACTTTCATTACTAGAGCTTTCAGATCTTTTACATTGTCAGGTGTTAGAGTAGTGTCATTAGCATAGGGAAGGAAAACATACAGTAGCTCTAGTAGATGAAAACAGCATAAAACTTTAATAAAAATTATAATTATATAATGGCAAATAAAAACATTGTTGTTTGTTTGATCCCAGGAAAAGACATGGCTGATTTAAAGATTTGCTAAATTTACATCCCCCTACACAGGGGTGGGTTCCGAAAATTTATACTACCACTCTGTGGGTGTGGCTTAGGGTTACGCACGCGTGCGCTCCCCCAGTGCAATTCTGTTTCCGCGCATGCTCAGTCACTATAATCTGCCCGAAACACAGCTGAGAAGCTGATCAGCTGTGCTTCGGGTGAAGAATAAAGGACAGCATTAACCTGGGGGCGGGTGGGAGGGCCCTTTCAGAAGCAGCAGCAGAGCACAAACGGCCCAAAATGTAAAAAAGCCGCCAAAAATTCCCACGGACCAGCACCGACCAAGGCGGGTCCTCGATGCCATCATGACATCACCAGTGCCTTGCTACTGGTTCGGGCGACCCAGTACGAACCGGGAGGAACCCACCCCTGCCCCTGCCCCTACACTCTTAAACTCTTTTTAGATTCAGATCTAAAATGTTGTACAGTCATAATATTCAGATATGCTGCCTATGTTTTTTAAAGCATATATCACCGATATATAACATTGTAGTATGAAAAATTATGTAGCACAAAAGTTTTAGAAATAGCCACATTTTTACTTGTCACAGCATGCTACAAAAAGTTTTATGTGAAAGTACGATACAGTTGAATTGTGTTCACTTTTTAATTGCAGAAAAATGGTGAAGCAGGAGGCAGTAGATATTTGTGATTCTGCCACAGGCCATATTTAAAGGATTCACACATTCTTCGTACAAAAGGTATGATTTATCTCAAACAAGGCTCATTATTTTTTACAGTGCTTTATATAATAATTTTATCATCTTCATCATCATCAGTCTAACGTATCTCTATTATAAATTGAAGAGTATTAAGTAGTTGATTGAACGCTGGATAATGCCCCATCATGGAGAGTGTGCTACAACTAGAATATCTTACATCCCTGTCTAAGGTTATTCTTAGGGTTACGTCTCACCGTAAAGAGAATTATACTATACACTGACCTGATACCCTTGCTGAATTATTTTCAATATTTAATTTATTGCCTTGAATTACACAGCATGCACACATATGCTATTTGTACCTACACATTTATCTACTCTTTCTGTCTTTTCTTTTTTCTGAAGCTCTGACATGATTGACATTCTCTGAGAGCCAAAGTTGGAATAAGGAACATGCACAAATGATGGTTTCCTTAGCAACGGGAACCATGTGAATTCTCCTCTTTCCTTTTTTCTTTTGCACTTTACTTAGTGGTCTCTCCACACATTGGTTTTCATGGAGACTTGGAGGCCTGATGCATATATTTTTTTTCTAAAAATAAAATCAGTACACCAAGCAGAATTTAAAAAAGGTTTTATAGTTTGCTGACATGAATGATTATTTTTATTTATTACTGGAAAAAAAATCCTTAGAAATATGCATATATTGGCATGTAAAACTCATTTAACACAGAGATAGAGATTTGGGGACATCTTTAAATTCCTTTTATTAAATAATGTCACCATTTTAATGCCAAATATTATTGCATATTTGCCCAATTCTATAACCTTTCATCCAGGATCTCCAGGATATCTCACAAGCGTGTTGGGTGAATTCTATTTGAGAGGCTTGATTTCTGAAAGAAAAATAATAATTTACATGATTCTCCCAAAAGGAATAAAAAGAAATTATGCCACTTTTCATGAAATATACAGATGTCAATACCAACTTAGATATAATCCCTATAATTTCAAGAGAAATGCATTCTATTTCTATATAAATTAACCATGTAGCTTGTTCAAATAAAAAGAAAAAGATTGTCCTCGAAGTATGACCACAATTGAGTCCAAAATTTCTGTTGCTAAGCAAGATAGTTGTTAAGTGAATTTTGCCCCATTTTATGACCTTTCTTGCCACGTGAATCACTGCAGTTGTTAAATTAGTAACTGAGGTTGTTAAGTGAATCTGGCTTCCCCCTTGACTTTGTTTGTCAGAAGGTTGCAAAAGGTGATCACGTGACCTTGGGACACTGCAACCGTCGTAAATATGAGCAGGTTGCCCAGCATCTAAATTTTGATCACGTGACCATGGGGATGGTACAATAGTCAAAAGTGTTAAAAATAGTCGTAGGTCACTGTTTTCAGTGCCATTGTTAACTTCAAATGGTCACTAAATGAATGGTTGTAAGTTGAGCATTACCTGTAAACAGTGGTGGGATCCTGCTGGTTTAACGACCAGTTCGGTGATCGTGCATTTTGCGCATGTGTGCACGCTTTGCGCACACATGTCCCTGATGCACGCTGCGCACACATGCGCAATTTAACAAAAACTTACCTTCTGCGTTACTGCTAGGGAGAAACACAGCTGAGGCGTGGCAATCTGTTCTTCCGCGCGAATCAGCTGAGAAGATATAGGTCAGTAAAGCGCGCGGGCGGGCGGGCCCACCTGATCGCCGGAGCATCCGGTTCGCCCGAACCGGTCCGAACCGGTAGAATCCCACCCCTGCCTGTAAATGTTCCTAATAAAATTTTAGTCATTATGGTGAACAGAATGATGACTTGGTGCTATGCACATACCTGGTTTTCTGATCAAAATACAAAATGAAAGATACAAAATACAAAATGAGGTTGAAAGACCTCATTTTCCTTCCAATGTTTTTCCCCCTCCTCTTTAAACCCTTCAAATACAAATTGCTGTTTGTAAAGTTGGATCCTTGGCCAGTGGGAAAAGATATCAGATCACTAACCGGTGTAGAAAAAACTTAGGTCCCCCTTCACTTCATGTATATCTTCACAGGGCTGGCAATGTTGATTCAACTTCCATTACAGTCTGCTTCTGAACACAGCCTGGTAAAGAGATCACCATTTTGTTCATCAAGACAAGTCCTCATTGGTTTTTTTGCAGGGTATGTGTGTCTGTGTGCCTTAGAATCAGTGCTGACTCTGGAAACTGCATGGACTACTCCCTACAGTTTTCTTGGCAGGATTTTGGAAGTGGTCACCCTTGCTTTCTTTCTGGGGCTGAAAGAGACTAACTGGCCCAAGGTCACCCACCTGGTTCCATACTTAAGGTGGAACTAGAACTCACAGATCTCCCAGTTTCTAGCCTGATGTTTTAACCATTACAGCAAACTGGGTCTCTGCTTTCCTAATAATGTGGCAAAATAAGCATAGGGAAAGCATTCCAAATGTTATTGTTAAACATATTTCTATGCTGCCGTAATCCAGAGGTACTTTTGGCAGTTTATAGAGAAGAAATATAAACTATATCAGCCACAGTAGGAAGAAAACTATCTCTAAACATGATAAAAATAAAAACTACACAAAACCAACACAGAATGAAGTAGCATAATTGCCAGTCACAGATAGAATACATCCCCAGCCAACTTGTATAGCATTTTCATACGTCTGTGCCCTTCCCATTTTATCTTGTATTCATGCAAACATTGGTCTAGGGATCAATGAGATTTCATTCACAAGCTTTTTGGATATGGATGGGAAGAGCAAAACAGAGTTAGCTTTTATTACAGCAATCTCTGGCATAGTGGCATAGAAGTGCTTTTGAAGAGACACATCAACTTGAAATTGTGTCATGTTCAAATGTTAAAAGTGGTTTCATATGTTACACTTGCCCTCATATTTCAGTTTCATCTCCTTCAGAAGCATTCATGAGTATGGTTAACCTTTTAGTTCCTCCACACCCACAAAACAAACTTCCATCTGGAGGGCTGCTTTTGGATGTAAGAAAAATAAATATTCTACTCTGAAGGCACTGTGGGTACTTTGTCTTCTTGTTTCATTACCTTTCCCCCTCCCCCCCAAAGCAACATATAGTGATGGGCATGATACACATTCAGGAACATAGATCACAGCTAAAGCCAGGAGAAACATGAGGGACCTACAAAAAAAAAGCACCCCCCAAATGCTTATATCTATTTTAGATCATTTTTCCTCATGTTCTCCCCCAACCACACACCCACTAGTCTACAGCACTGGTCACTTTAGAAGATAAAGACTAAATTTAGTAGACTAACTTATTACTCCATTAGAATAAGCCCAAAACTTTATTAAATTAAAACAAAATCATTAATTTGAATGGAGGAAGTGCAATGGAATATGCTCCTTTTCACTATTACTGGCCCCTCTCTCTCCCTCCCTCCCTTCCTCCCTCCCTCTGTCAACCCTGACACCCTCCCTCCCTCCCTCCCTCCCACCAACTTCATAGAGTTGTTGTTTTGAGGATAAAATGAAGTCAGCTACCTTGAGCTCTTGGAAGAAAGATGAAAATAGAGAAAGAAATAGAATAATATTCTATCTTTCTATCCAGATGACACTTTGAGTGGCTATCAGGTAGCATATGGTGCCCTCCCTTGAGAAAGAAGAGGAAATTTCATCTGAGTTGAGAAAAGAATGAATGAACATAGATGAAGGACTGATAAATAGTGATCTTACTGCCTAACTGCAGTTCATAGAATATCTCCATTCTCTTGCGTTAACAATTTTATTCCACATTGGGGGTTTGGGTTTACCAAAATCAGCAGTGATAGATACAGTAGCTGCAAGATGACTCCCATTTTAATGTTTTCAGAATTACTGAAAGGACCTAGTGGCTGAGCAGTTCTGTACCCAAGTTGCACTGAAGTTTGGTTTACTGGATAAGTCATAGTGGTCTGGTTCACACATAGTGATCTGGTTCACAGGGCAAAATTCCTACATTCAGCCAAGCAGAAGTAAATAAAATTATGTCTTAGAGCAGTGTTTCTTAACCTTGGCAACTCTAAGATCTGTGGACTTCAACTCCCTTTATTCTCCAATCAGGTTCTGGATATGAATCCTGGGAGTTGAATTCCAAGCATCTTAAATTTGTATGGTTGAGAAACACCATTTCCAACCTTGGCAATTTATGGGTGTGTGGACTTCCAATTGCAGAATTCCACAGCCAGCCTACACATTGAAGAAAATTCTGGCCACACATCTTGAAGTCCACACATCATACAATTGCTAAAGTTGAGAAATGCTGGCTTAGAATAGTGTTGAACCTAGCCATTCTGAGAGGATTCTAGATCAGGGATCTCCAGACTTGGCAACTTTGAGACTTGTGGACTTCAACTCCCAGTATTCCTCAGCCAGCCATGCTTAAGTCCACAAGTCTTAAAGTTGCCAAGTTTGGGGACCCCTGTTGTACAGTATAAGGACTTCAAAAACATAATTAAATGTTCTGGCTTTAATGATATTTCAAGTAGCAATTAGCTGTAATATATTTCGTGTATCATATAAAACTGAACACAGTACTTCCCAGAGTGTTCTTACAGCAAATAGAACCGTAGCTCAGGAAAATGTATATATGGTATTTCTTCTTCACATCATATTTGTAGCCTATGACAGCACTTTTCTGAGGAAAGCCTTCTATATCCAGGGGTGGGATTAGGCTGGTTCAGACAGGTTTGCGCAAACCAGTTATTACAATTTTGCGCAGTTAGGAGAACTGGCAAATTGCGCCACCGGCTGGCCCCGCCCCTTCCCGCCAAGTCGCTCCTCATCTTGCCTGCCATTGCTAACCTGCCTTCACCCGCCATTGCTGCCTGACTTTGCCCGCCATTGATGCCTGCCTTCGCCCACCATTGATGCCTGCCTTCGCCCGCCATTGCTGCCTGCCTTCGCCTGCCATTGCTGCCTGCCTTCGCCCACCATTGCTGCCTGCCTTTGCCTGCCATTGCTGCCTGCCTTCCACTGCAGCCCTGATCTCCTCCAGGTGAGCCTGTAAGCAAGCCCCAGTTTAGTCGACTCCTGGGCCGGCCTAGGCCACCGCCACCGCAAGCAGCTCCGGTTGTCGAGTCGACTCCCGGCCCACCATTGCTGCCTGCCTTCGCCCGCCATTGCTGCCTGCCTTCGCCTGCCATTGCTGCCTGCCTTCACCCACCATTGCTGCCTGCCTTTGCCCGCCATTGCTGCCTGCCTTCCACCATGGCCCTGATCTCCTCCAGGTGAGCCTATAAGCAAGCCCCGGTCGAGTCGACTCCCGGGTCGGCCTAGGCCACCGCCGCCGCAAGCAGCTCCGGTCGTCGAGTCGACTCCTGGCCTGGCCTACCTGCCTCGGCCGCCGCCAGCCCAACTCCTGGGCCAGCCTAGGCCGCTGCCGCTGCGCTGCCCCCCCTCCATCCCCGACCTTGCCTGGCTAGCTTTGCCACTGGCGCTGCGTCTCCATCAAATGCGGCGCGTGGCCTAGCTAGCTATCTGCTCCCCCACCGTCCCCAGGCTCGCGTGGCTGGATAAGCCCCCACCCAGCTCCATTAAGGCCGCGCTGGCTGTGGCCTAGATTGCCACGCCCCCCTACTGTCCCCAGGCTCGCGTGGATGGCTAAGCCACCGTGCCGCTCCATTCCAGGCCACGCTGGCTGCGGCCTAGCTTGCCGTGCCCCCCCACCGTCCCTGGGCTCGCATGGATGGCTAAGCTGCCATGCAGCTCCATTCCAGGCCGCACTGGCTGCGGCCTAGCTAGCTACCTCCCCACCATCCCCGCCTGCCTTCCCTACTCCCTTCCATGTGGTACGCAGCCCCACCATGCTTGCCTGCCAGGCCCACTTGCCTTCCCCTTCACCTCGGGTCCTGCATCCAGCCCGTGACGGGAGATGCGCCGCTTCCGAGCAGGACTGGCCAGCGGGCGGGCGGCCCTTGGGGGAGACGTTGCTCTGGGGCCAAGACTGCTGCTGCTGCAGTGCACATGTGCAGCCCTGGGAGCCGGGACATCTGACTGCCCTCCCGGAGTGCTGCTGCTGCTGCCACCACCACACTGGAGCTCACCTTTTGCCCCCGCTGTCCCCGCCCTGGAGCTCGCCTTCCCCCCCCACCCCTGCCACCACCCTCGAGCTCGCCTTTGGGATGGATCAGTAAGTTCTTGCTTTGCTCCCCAGGAAGGGCTCCGTTGTGGAGGGCTGTGTGCCCAGACCTGGATTTTTTTTTCCTGTGGCTTCCCTGTAGAATTATGCAGAGTGCATAACATAGGCAGGATGATATTCTTACCAATGGGAATAATTCAATGATTTCTTGTTCTGAAACAGAGGAATAAATGGTGGATTTTCTTCTCAGCTTTTGGAATTAGCCCCGTGGTCTGGCATTCTGTTTCTTTTCCTCAGAACGAACTCTAGCAGCAGGCATGGCCTCCTTCTCCTCTTCTCCTATGTGGTTTTTTGTTTTTGTTGGGGGGGGGGGAGAGAGACCAAGAAAAAACCTTCTCCAAGAGATTCACCTTAATTAATACCTGTCCTCTCTCATAGTCATGCACTGTTGTTCAGTGACTTTCCATATACATGAAATGCATTTAATGTGTGAAAAAAGAAAGAAAGAAAGAAAGAAAGAAAGAAAGAAAGAAAAAGAAAAAAGAAATCAGAGAAGGAAGGAGGGGAGAAAAGAAGGAAGGAAGGAAGGAAAGAAGGAAGGAAGGAAAGAAGGAAGGGAAGGAAGGAAGGAGCGAAGGAAGGAAGGAAGGAAGGAATGAAGGAAGGAAGGACCAGGCTTGACATACAAACTCATTTTGGCTATTTCAGGATCCTAATACAAATAAATAAATAAATAATGGGGGAAATGGCCAATGTGTGTGTTGGACACTGGTCTGCTGAAGGTTTGTTGAATAAGAAAGCAAATACCATCCAAAAAAGCCCATTAAAAATGCCATTGGAAACGAGATAGGCAGCAAATAAATTTTATAAACAAACAAACACAAAACAAACAAACAAACAAACAAACAATGTTCCTGTCAAATGCCAGGTAGTGCAATGCTGATGAAAAGCTCAGTGTCAGTCCAATGTGGGTTTCTTTTGCAGGCAGAAAAGATGATATCAGGTCCTGTTTGTCCAAACTGGATTTTACCCTAAACAAAAGAGAGAGGGGGAAATGAATTTTAATAAGAAGCAGAAAGTGATTTAAACTGATAATAACTGGGATATTGAAAGTTAAGCCTTGCCTCTCCATCTTCTCCCTGCCTTCCTCTTCTTTGAAATCTCCTTCTAGCATTCAGTTTCTGGCCTGTTGTCATTTTGCTGACCCTGTTGTGTACAGTAATTCGTTTTTCCTTGGTGTGCTGCAGAGGACCCAACCTGCTTATGGGGAGGTGTGGATGAATGATGTGAAGAGAGCCCCTCAAAAGCCTGTTTTGTGACCTGCCTATCACACTCTTGGGCAAAACATGTGAGCCATTTCCTCCTTTCAGTGGTCCATGAAAGCACATCTATAGTATGTAGATGCAGATAATAAAGTCGAAAAAAGATGAACAACATTTTTACAGAACTATAGATATGTGGAGGCTGGGCGTGACAAGGAGTGGCTGGGAGGGGAGGGGTCGGGTGAGGCGCCCCTCGACGTGAGTGATGTCGAGTTGGCCACGCCCACCCAGTCACATGACCACCCACCCATGCCCACCCAGTCACATGACCACCAAGCCACGCCCACCAAGCCATGTCCCAAGCCATGCCCACAGAACCGGTTGTTAAAAAATTTGAATCCCACCACTGTTATAACTGCAGCTCACCTTAATTGGAAAGCTCACTTGAAAGGCAAGATGACCATAATAAAAAGGACGTAGCAGCTCTGTTCATGGTGACTGTTAATAAATGCCCTAAGTCCCATGACAGGGTGAAACTGGTTTGTTGGAGTGGCTCATCATGAGGATATGTCCTGACTACCAGATGGCAATGATAAAGAAATTAACAAAGGGAAGCAAAACAATACAAAACAAAGCAAAATGATTTGGTCCCAAAGTAACTGCTAGGAAAGTTCTCCCATGGATCTCTTCTTCTTCTTCTTCTTCTTCTTCTTCTTCTTCTTCTTCTTCTTCTTCTTCTTCTTCTTCCTCTTCTTCTTCTTCTTCTTCTGCTGCCTTGCCCTCTTGATCACCCCCTTCGTCTTCTTTACTTTCTTCTGTCATAGGTGATTTGGGGGGTGATTTGGGAGGAGATGTTTTCACCTTTTCTACCTTCTCTGGTGCAATGACTTCTTCTACATCTCCTTCGGGCTCTTCTGCTACTTCAGGTTCAGCTTCCTCAGCTTCTTCTTCTTCTTCTTCTTCTTCTTCTTCCTCACCTTCTTCTTCTTCTTCCTCACCTTCTAACTTCTTCCCCTACTCATCCACGCACCCACACAAAAGACTGTACCACATTCACAGCAACTAAGTGCTATTTGGCTAATGTTCTCCTAGGTTCTGCTCAACAGCCTCTATTTATTGCTACCAGCAACACCGAGATTAGCTTTCCTTGTACATGCTTGTTATTTTTTCATCTTCATATTTGTGTGACTGCGGTGGGAGATTTCACAGGTGGCTGATGAAGCTCGTTATATTTATTTGGACCTCCTTAGTGCTCCTTAAAAGGCAATTAAAATGAGAATGGAAATGACTGTATGTGGTCAAGCACACTGCTGCCTAACTATTTACACAACTGCCGGCTGAATATAAAAAGGGAGGGACCGCTTGCACCAGCCCAAAGCCGTGCAGCTGTGCTAATGGCTTCCCTAAACTTCCTCATTTTGAAATTTTCTCAAACTTTCCAACAACATTGATTATCGGATCACATTAATCCTTCTCATCTGTACATTTACCAGGCCACAGAGCTGGAAAAGGCAACCTGCCTCTTTCTGCCAATCATATTTGGTGTCCTTTGACAGGGTATGTGTTCTACATTGTCTCACTAACTGCTGGAGCCTTCTCTGCTATTCCCGCCTTCCATTGTTGAAAGAAGCTTTCCCTGATGCCCATGCCATAGAAGGAAAGGTCATTGCAAAAACATCTGCTTAATCCAGTCTTAGGCTTGTGGGGAGCAGTGTGTGTGGGGGGGATATGAATAATATAGATTTCCAACTATATTTTCTTCAGAGGTTCTCTTCCCCATGTCTGTAAAATCATGTTAGGGAAAGCAGAGGCATACTGGTGAGCCACATTCCTTAGCCCTATTACATTTCTCTGCAAACGTCCAAGACTTGGCGAAATTTCCTAAATGAACATATACACGTGGGATTTAGAATCTTGTGTGTGACCAGGACTGAAAATCACATGCTGTCATAGTTTATCATGTTTGAATTTGTTAAAAATCAGACAGGCAGATAATGCCACTTTATTATCTAAAAGAAAGGAAGACTTAGAAAGAAGACAGTACTAAGAGGTAACGTCAACTTAACAATGCTTAGAGAATTTATCGTTGATGGCAAGGAAGTGTAGGAAAAAGACAGTTTTTACTCTTTTTCGTCCCCAAAATAGTAAAGATAATGTGCTGGAAAGTAAAGATGGGTTTAATTCTTAAGGAGGGAGGCAATGATGAACTTACACAAGAACATAAAGGATGAAGGATGTTCTCTGACAAGAAAGATCAGAATATTTAGTACAATTATTTGCTTTAGTGAAAAGTTTCCAGTGGCTGTGAAAGCTGGACATTGAGAAAGAGTGAGGGAAACAAGATAGATTCCTATGGGTTATGGATCAGGGTGTACTTACTACCACAGACTGTGAGAAGAACCTGTCAATCACTTCTGAAACTAAATGAAGGCTTACAGTTCCCTTGAGGAAATGATCAGTACAGGCAGTCCTTGACTTACAACAGTTCATTTAGTGACTGTTTGAAGTTACAACGGCACTGAACAAAGTGAGTTGTGACCATTTTTCACACTTATGACCACTGCAGCATCCCCACAGTCACGTGATCAAAATTCAGATGCTTGGCAGCTAACTCATATTTATAATGGTTGCAGTGTCCCAGAGTCATGTGATCATCTTTTGCGACCTTCTGACAAGCAAGGTCAATGGGGAAACCAGATTCACTTAACAACCGGGTTACTACTTTAACAATTGCAGTGATTCACTTCACAACTGTCTCACTTAGCAACAGAAATGTTGGGCTCAATTGTGGTCATAATTCTAGGACTACCTGTATGTAGAACTTCCCTCACTTTGGCCATTGGGATGCAAGCAGATAATGGACTAGAACAAACTATCTGAAGTAGCAAAAATGTTTTCTAAATGCAGAGCAACTTCCCTTAAGTTCCATAACAGACGATTCTTGACATAGTTTCCAGGAGCAGTGTAGGTTTACTTTCAGTGATGTTGTTTCCAGGAGCAGTGTAGGTTTACTTTCAGTGAAGTTGCTCAAATGATATTTGATAGTCTTTTGAATTTCTACCTCATTTTAGATGATCCGGGATAATAACATGAAAGCCAGAGTTCTGCCTGCCTGCCTGGAGACTACAGGAACTATAGATCAACCATGTGTATGAACCTAAACTCGGGAAAGCTGGCATAGAAAATATTACAGCAAACTTTTGTATTGGGTGGTCAAGAACTCTGATTCATAGATCCCAATGAAATTAACTGTCATTTTACAAACAGTTAACTAGCTACTTTGAGATTAACATATATTATATTGTCTCAATTTATCAGTTCCGCTAGAAGATTCACACAACCAAGATCCAGAAGCATTTGGGTACCAGCTTAAGTTCAGGAAGCCTTGATTGTGTAAGGCTAATTTGCTTCATGAATAATGGAAATACGATTTAACCAAATCAAAGCGCGGAAGCAACACCATTCACCAAACATGGAATTCAGTACACTGAAGTAAAGAGGGGGTGGCATTTGGGGTCTATGACAATTCACTGTGGCCAACTCACCACAGCTAACTCGCCACAGCCAACTCACCACAGCCAACTCGCCACAGCCAACTCACCACAGTCAACTCGCAACAGTCAACTCACCACAGCCAACTCACCACAGTCAACTCGCAACAGCCAACTTGCTGTGGCCAACTTGCCATGGCCAACAATTAAAGAAAGGGTGCAAAAGGAGGGACAAAATGAAATGTGAATGACAAAAATTAAAGCAATTTTTAAATTTATTTTAAATAATTAAATTGAATTGATAAATTGTCCTGCAATGAGTTATCCCGCAGCGAGTTGGCCCATGGCAAGTTGGCTGTGGAGAGGTGGCCATGGTGAGGTGGCCAGATCGAGTTGGTTGTGGCCCTGTTGCTTCAGCTATTTCTTTGGGTGCTTCCAGCAGCTCATTGAAGCAGCTGGAGTGACTGCAAAGCAAGGCAGCAACTTGACTTTGCTCTTTGGAAGCAGGGGACTATGTCACTTTGTGAAACTCTGAACAGAGACAGCAAACTTTTCATAGCCCAAACGTCATACGTATAGTGCAATCCTATGAATGTTTCTCTACCAAAGCCCCACTGAGTTGTTGGGATGTTTCTGGGAAAGATCTATAAAATGGCATATATTCACAAGGTTTCCCCACACTCAGTATTAATGTTTCATTTTTTCCCCCTAGATTTGGATCCTTTCTTGTTGATTTTAAATCACATATCCGATACATTTTACCTAAAATCTTTAAAACTTGCCAAGCTAAAAATTAAAATTATAGTATTTACTATAATCAGTATGCAGAGATGAAGAGAAACAGCAGCAAAGCAGTTGCTGCATGTTTGCTGACAAAATATTTAATCCAAACATTTAATTTCAATCTGTCACTGTTCTCAGTTGGCATAATTACTCTAAGCAAATATCATGTAAATAGAAATAGAAAAAAGTTTCAGTCACTGAAATGTAAATAATACAAGACTTACCATCATCCTCAACACCACCACCAGCTGAAAGTCTTTCTAGGATCTATTCTGGGAACTGTTTGAAATGTTTTAAGTGGGCTAATGTTAATTTTGATTTAAGCATCTCTGTTTTCACATTAAAAGACTGCAAAGAGTTTTGGACCCTTTGCAATAGTGGTGAATATCTGTAGCTCGGGTGTAGGATGAGGGTGAAAGTTCGTTCTCCGAGCTTGTGGATTCCGAACGTTTCATTACCAGGCTAGGTAAAAAAATAGGTTTGGACCCTATTACAAAACTAGAAGTACAACACATAATGGATTGTGACTATATGATCTACAATATAACCAAATAACAGAGTTGGAAGGGACCTTGGAGGTCTTTTAGTCCAACCCCCTGCTCCGGCAAGAAACCCTATACCATTTCAGACAAATGGTTGTCCAATTTCTTCTTAAACACCTCCAGTTTTAGAGCATTCACTGTTTCTGAAGGCAAGTCATTCCACTGATTAATTGTTCTAACTACCAGGAAATTTCTCCTTAGTTCTAGGTTGCTTCTCTCCTTGATTAGTTTCCTTTTTTATAGCTGGTTGGCATAGTTAGGAATTTGAGGGCATGTTGCTCTTCAAAGATGGTTTCGGTGGGGGAGATAAGCAATTACAAAGTACTGACTTAAAAGAACTATCTACTTCCATTCTTCCTTTGTAATATCTTCATCACTACTCCTTTACTACTACTTTTTTTCAGGTAAGCACACTTCCAAACATAGCACTGATTTTCTAGGACAGTTTGGGTGGCCCACCCGGGCTTCTGAGGTGTACTTGTAAATACAAATTATGCCAGACATTGCCAGATTTGCATTGTTTTAAAATTAAAAGTGTTTTAAAAGTAGGAAAAGAGGAGGATGCTTGGCAGGTGAGAAGGCAAATATCAGAGGGCACATTGGTGCCCCTAAGTGACATGTTGGAGATCTTAGATATAGAGGCACTTTCCAAATGAAGTTTCTGAAAGTACCCTAAAGCACAATAAATATGAAACAAAAGTGAAATGATAAAGTGTCAAATAATGTTCCTAGCATGTACATTAAATCAAACACCAGCAGGAAGAAATATTGCTATCTTTGATGTTATTTCTGCTCAAATTCTTAAGTCAATCCATAAAACACCCTGTAAAGTCACAAAAATATTGCTATCTGATAATATACAACACATTTTTTCTGGGTAAGTTTTTGACTATCATTCATATAATATAGTATCTGAAAACTTCAAATGATTTCCAAAACGGTGCTAAGCCTTTAAAAAACCACTCTCAGATCTCTGAAAAATAAACCATGTCTATTCCTGCAATATGTGACATATGTCTTGTCCCCCATTCTGGCCACTGGCCAGCAAAAGTTATAATGATAAAATGATTGCCCTAGCAATGGAAAAATAATTTTTAAAAAAGTTCCATTGTGGTAATTTCTACACACACAAGATCCTCTGGGGAGCTTATTGCTGAGAACAACTCTGTTAGATAATTAATGCACTATGTTCAAAAATCCAGCCTCTAAATTTAGAATCTAAGGGGGAAATGACAAATGAACATAAAGGAATCTAAAAAGAATTGATATCTAGAAATTTTATCTTTACTATTCTGTAGGCCTAAATGATACAGCCTGGAAAAATGTCAATTTAAGGTAGTTTTCATTGTTTTCATAAAATTGATTATGGCATTAGAGATACAAGCCACAATTGTAGGAAGTTTGACATCTTTGAATCAGAGGTGATGGAATTCAAAGCGGTAAAATTAGCAGCTTTTTCCCAACTGTGTCCTAAAAAGATTCAAGAGGAATCCTAAACTTATAATTCTGCTCTAACAGGATATGAAATATGCTAGTTTCAATACCATTATAAGACAGAGCTTATTAGAAAATATTACATACAGCAAAATTTTAGCATGATTCCCAAAGTTTAATAAGTAGCATTGGTCAGACAGAATATCCTTCATTCATTTAAACAATTATTCAAAATATTTATTTATTTAATTATTTCAAAGCCTTAAAGAGCATCAGATACATGCTGAAATAGTGAGATAATCTTCACAGGCTTCTTAGGAAACAAAAAGAAATCCTTAAAATTTAGTTAAATTGTAATAGCTTTTTTTAAAAAAATGACATAGGTAAAATAAAATACATCATCAAATACATTTAAATATCATTTAAACACAAAGTGGGCCTGATCTTTTTTTGTGGGAACTAGGATAGGATAGCAATTAGAGATGGATACAGGCCTTCTGGACTCACAGATCTTAACAGAGGACCAGCAAACAAATAGCTTCCAAATCATGATCTCATTGTTAGGGCGGATTCATAGAGATGTTTGGTCCTTCAAATCACCCGGATTCAAATCAGTTAGAACTGCAAAATTCAGCACCCGCAATATGAACTGAATAAAGAAACACAATAGTAAGGGCAGAAAATGAAGTTTTGGGGGACAACTGAGCCTGAAATAAGCTAGAAGCTGAGAACCAATTAACCAAGTGTCAGGACTAAAAAGCAATAAGTCAGAAGACAGAAAACCTGCGGACTTGATCAAACCAGAATTTGGGAGCAGAGAGCAGAGAGTAGAGAGCAGAGAACAATAAAAGATAATGGAAGACGTGGAAGATGGAATAGGAAGCTCTCTTATATTATTATTAGTGGAAAGTGGCCTGTGGAAGGGCGGGGGGGGGGCGTTAGCTGACAAACTCAGTTCTGCAATTCACTGATTTATCACCACAGTAAAGGGATCAGGATATTCCACTGTCTGATTTTGTTGGCAAGCCTTCCAGAAAATCACCAAAGTTACAAGATTTCTCACAACACGCTAATGATAACGTATCAGGTTTCACTGTTCTTAACACTAAATCAGTAGCATCTTTTGAGGGCCTGCATGAAATCACTGAACTGTTACAAGAAGTTGAGTTCTTTGTTGGAGAAGCAGAAGTGCAAGTTGAAGTCTTCAATTTATGACCATTCGTTCAGCAACCTTTCGAAGTTACGACGGCACTGAAAAAATGGATTTATGACCTAAATTAAGGCCATTGCAGCGGTCATATGATCGAAATTTGGGTGCTTTGTAACCCACCCACACTTATGATGCACTTATGATACCCTGGGAAGCCTCAGCTACCCCCAACAAGCGCCAGCAAGCATTTGTTTGCCTAGCTGCCTTCTGTCCAAGCTCCCCCCCACACTGACCTTTTGCCTTTTGCGCCTAAATATTGAAGCAAAAGCTTTTTTCTGTCTGTTTTTCAGAACCAGCATCTCAGGCGAACATTTCCTAAATATGACTTCCGGAGCCCCTGAAACACTGCAATATCAGGTAGGGTTTGTGTGTGTGTGTGTGTGTGTGTGTGTGTGGGCGCGCGCGCGCGCGCGTGAGTGTGTGTGTGTGTGTGTGTGTGAGAGAGAGAGAGAGAGAGGGGGGGGGAAACAGACAGACAGACAGACAGAGACAGAAAGAGACAGAGAGAAAGCGACAGAGACAGAAAGAGAGAGAGAGAGAGAAAGAGAAAGAGAAAGAGAAAGAGAAAGAGAAAGAGAGACAGAGAGTGTCCCTTACATGGTCTAGGATAACTCGAAGTGGCCACCTCAGTGCGGCCAACTCACTACAGCCAACTTGCTACAACCAACTTTTTGTGTCCAATTTACTGTGGGACAACTTGTCATGGCTAACTCGCCGTGGGACAATTCCCTGCAAGACAAGAGTTACACTAATATCAAAGAAATGGTAGAATAGAATCAGTAATGAAAGGATGGAAAAGGAGGGACAAAATGAAAAGTGAATGACAAAAATTAAAATAACTTTTAAATTATTTTAAATACTTAAATTGAATTGTTGAATTGTCCCGCAGTGAGTTGTCCCATGGTGAGTTGGCCACAGTGAGTTGTCCCACCATGAGTTAGCCGTGGCGAGTTGGCTGCAGCAAGTTGGCCATGGTGTGTTGGCCTTCCCAAGTTGTCCCATTCCACCCTTACCTTACTGAGGCTTGAGGATGGAAGGGACCAGCGGTGGGTTGCTCCCGGTTCGGCCCGGTTCTGCGAACCGGTAGCGGCGGTGACGGGAGGCTCCGCCCACCCACCCGGGACACTTCTGCGCATGCGCAGAAGCAGCGCGCACATGTGCATGTGCACGCACAAACTGGTAGCAACGGGTTTTAGAACCCACTACTGGAGGGGACCAAGTTCAGAATGGCTTGGGTTGGTGTGAGTAGTCACTTAATGACCCATAATTCTTGATATTGCTGAATGCCAGGATTGTCATGCCGCAAGTCGATGCACTCACATGACATTTTGTTTTACAACCGCACAAACTTATGATGGCAATCCTGGTCCCAATTTTGGATGTAAGCTGAGGCTTACCTATATATGACAGGTATACACAGATTGCAGGAGCTTCTCTTTTAGTCTTAGGTGTTTCTTCGCTTTTAATACTTTCACTGTTTTTTCAGTAAGTTTTTTAATTTAGGTGAGCTACTCAAAAAGACTTTCGACTAAAGATCAAGGCAGGAAATATATGCAAAATCAAACAAAATTATCCATTTTGAAAACCAGGCCATCCTCCATGTCTCCCAAGATTTAAGCTAATTAAATGTGGGCAGGTCGCATATGATCTCCACCAAGTAACTAAATCTGCTAATGTTTAAACTTTGAATTCTGGGAAGTGAGGACGACTAGGCAGGAAATAGAAATCTCTTCCGAAGTGTGTGATGAGCCCTTTACTATATACTGGCAGATCAGCGTAGACAAAAGCTTGAAAAGCAGGCTCACAAATCCAGAAGAATTCTCTTGCTTCAATGTTTTGAGGTCTCCAAACTGGAGTTTTGTATGTTTTTGTAATTAAACGCTACCATGTCAAGCTCATACCAATATGTACTCAAACTCTTCATTGTATCATTAAAAAAAAATTCAGTGCAGTGCAAATATCTAAAGTAAATAAGCAGAGTTAAGTGTCACATTCATAAGAAAGGAGTATATTAGTAAGTAGTAGTGGATGGGAAATAGCAAAACATTTAGAGCAAGAGCAGAAGGACTAAAATAGAAACAGATATTTGTTTCGGTCAATGATCAGATAATATACCAGGTAAGGAAAATCCTTCCCTGTAGAATTCTATCCTTGCAGAAGCCCTCGGCAGATATATTGAGTGATAATATGTTTGTACAGTATCTTATTAAGTGTTAACTGTTTTATTTTTCCGTTTCACTAATGCTGCTTTCTTTCTAGATACAGAAAGACCTTCTTATCAGTGGACATGTTGTTTCTATGTTATTTTGTTGGAAATTCAGCTTTGCTGGTGGGAGAGCAACATACAAACATTAAACTGAATTCGTTCAGAGCAGTGGCTCACTAAATAAATGTTTTGTAATTCCACTATCACCTCCCACTCATGGTTAAATTAACTGGTTAACACTCTGTTCCTTACTATTTTCATATTTTTGGCAGTCCGGAAAGGGTTTTTGTTTTTTAATTTAATTTAGATCTTTAAACACATTTAATTTCTACCTCATGTGAATGTTTGAGTTCAGCTGCTCTTCAGATTCTTTATTTGTCTGCTTTTTAAGAATTTTCTTTAAAACATTGCAATTGAGTTATTGACCTGTGTTCTTTACTGTCATCATGGCTAGTTATCTTGAGTTTACATATGTAGAAAGCAGGGGTGGGTTCCTCCCGGTTCAGACTGGATCGCCCGAACCGTTAGTGACCCGCTGGTGATGTCATGGATCCGGTTCGGTTGGTGCCGGTCCGTGGGCGCTGCCATCTTTTTTGGGGAATTTTTAGTGAATTTTTTTACTGTTTGGAAGGTTTTTCCTGTTCTGCCGCTTTATTCCTTCTGCCAGAAGCACAGCTGATCAGCTCCTCAGCTGTGTTTCGGGCTGATTGAAGCTACTGAGCATGTGTGGAAGCCAAATTGCCCGAGGGAACGCGCGCGCGCACGCAAAACATCGCAATGCGAACTGGTGAGGAAGGTAAGTGGAACCCACCCCTGGTAGAAAGATGGGCAATAGATTGGAGGAATAAAGAAGACATTTGATAAGGGCTGGTTATTGCTAGCCAGCAAGCAGGCAAAGAGTAGTTGATTCAGTCATTGCTAACTAAAAAAGGGGGAGGAAAACATGATCTGGTGTGGGACTGTAAATTCAGCATGTCCAAATGTTAATATTTCCCATCTGCCCTCTTGTCCCTTCCTTCTCCATCTCAGATGAGGCCAGTACGTAACCAGGAGCCTAAGCAAAGAAATATCCCTCATCTGGTATTCTAGGGTGGCAACTTCCTGTTCCCTTAACGTCTTTTTAGGAGCCTAGCGGGACCTCTGATCTTTATTGCCAATTTCTTTCTTCTTGCAACAGAAGCAACTAAATCCTAAAACTGGGCTTGATGGCATTTAAAAAAACAAAGAAATGTCCCAAATTCTCTGCCCTTCAAAAAGGGGAATAATCCATCTTCATTCGTATACTTGACAATAAACCACTGACTCTGCATGATTGCCTCATCTAACAAAGCCATCCAAAGATTGATAATTTCTGCAATAGTTTGGATGAACTAGAAGTGATAGTGGCAAGCGTGAGATGGAAAATGAGAACAGCAGGAAAAGAGAAGTTTACCAATTTTTCTCTACTTCCCATTTCTCTTCCACCATTAAGAATTAAAGCTGAGTACTGACTTGCCAAATGAAATGAAAACGGAATATTTAGAAGTTAAGCTATTCAGGACTTCCGGCTGACGTTGCGGCGAGATCGGACGCGAGGAGCGGGTCTCCGTGCTCCTGCGCCGAGTTCTCCCTATTGGAGGGCTCCAAAAGGAGCTAAAGCCACCCTGTAGGGTAGTGAAGAAAAGAGGGGCGCCCTGCAGGTCGCAGAGAGCCGCAACTCTCCTGCTTGACCCAGGGCTTCTTCCTTCTCATCCACAACGAGGAGAAGAGGCAGCCATCATGGCTGCCGTGAAGCTGGACAGCCGTGGCAACAAAGAAAGTGCAGGAGCAGTTTAGATGGACAGTGACTGGAGCTGGGTGAGAAGATTCCTTTTTTATTTAGACCCCAACTTTAAAAGGAAAAAAAAAGACAAAATCCAGGAAAAGAGACTCTTAGAACTGTTTATTAAAGCAGCGAACAATTATACAGAGAAAAATTTCAGACCCAAAAGAAAGGAACTAAGGGGAGAAGAGCTAAATACTTTTTTAAAACATAGCAAATTGGAGTTTCAAACTGGGTAGGCGTTGTTTTGGAAAGGCATCTTAAAATGCTGGAACTATCTACTTGAATAATTGACTTTGCTTCTACAAATTGAATTAAAATTGGATTAAATAACTTTACATTTGAAACAACACTGAAACCTAAGCTGAGGGCGCCACCTACTGATGAATGGAAAATATACCATACCCCTACAAGCCTGGGAAAGTTTCTGATAAGAGAAATAAACAATACTCATCTGGAGGACTGTGGTGATACCTACTGTTCTATAATTATCTACTTTATGATTACTAGAGACTCAACTGTGGGAATAAGAAAGACTCTTAAGTAAAGTAAAGTGACTTCTGATTTTTGTT
>QLTV01001483.1:997480-1010125 GCA_003457575.1 Thermophis baileyi
CTACTTCAGCTGCAACCCCAACAATACACGAGCACACACTAGATACAAACTTAATGTAAAGCGCTCCAAACTCGACTGCAGAAAATATGACTTCAGCAACAGAGTGATCAATGCCTGGAATTCACTACCTGACTCTGTGGTTTCTTCCCCAAACCCAAAAAATTTTAACCTTAGACTGTCTACTGTCGACCTCACCCCATTCCTAAGAGGTCTGTAAGGGGCGTGCATAAGCGCACCAGCGTGCCTACCGTCCCTGTCCTACTGTCCTATTGTCTTCATCTATCTGTATTCACTTTGATTATGTTTATGATTATACCTATACCTGCTATCTTGTACATGTTTGACAAATAAATAAATAAATAAAAATAAATAAATATTCTCTTTCTTTTTTCTAATATAATGCTGGCCTGATTAAAAACTAGAATAGAGGTAGAAATAAGAATACACATTCTTATATAAAGTAATAGCTAGATGGAAAGATTAGAGGTTAAAAGATGGTATTATTAAGTATGTTTAAATAATATGGTTTGGCACTAGAATGGCGCATTGAAACATTGAATAATTAAATAATAAAGGACTATATCTTAATATAACCAAGTGTATTAACACTAGGATTAGTAATGGTGGCCTGACTAGAAGCCAGAATAGAGGCAGAAATAAGAAATAGGGGGAATATTAGCACATATATTTTTCATACAATAGAATAAAAGCAATAACTAGAGGGAAAGATTAGAAGTTGAAAGAGGGCAGTACTATGTAAACTCAAATAATATTGTGATTGGCATTAAAATGGAACATTGAAATATTGAATATTGAATTGAAATATTGAACTTTAAAACAAATATGTATATTAATACTAGGATTTCATAAGTTTGATTAATGTAACAAATACCATTAATATTATTGTTGACATTTGTCCCAAAATGAATGATACAGATGCCCCACTGTTCATATATTGATGTTGATGTATATTCTAAAAATAAAAATCCAAAAAACTTTTTTTAAAAAGTTAAGCTATTCAAACCTCAGAAACCAATCTAAGGAAAGCCTTTATTTAACTTATTTGTCTTCCCTAAATATAGCCAGGGCCCATATTGGCTACCACTGTTATCAAATGCATTTGGTGGGCCAAAAATGAGAGAATGCTGACTTGCTAATATGCCAAAACCTTTTTTTCCTTACAAATCCTGCTTTCTCCTATCAATACTACATAAAGTACAGGTGGTCCTTGGCTTACGGCCATAATTGAGCCCAAAATTTCTGTTGTTAAGTGAGACATTTGTTCAGTGAGTTTTGGCCCATTTTATGACCTTTCTTGCCACAGTTGTTAAGTGAATCACTGCAGTTGTTAAGATAGTAACAAGGTTGTTAAATGAATCTGGCTTCCCCATTGACTTTGCTTGTCAGAAGGCTGCAACCATCATAAATATGAGTCTGTCGCCAAGCATCTGAATTTTGATCATATGACCGTGGGGATGATCATGTGACCATAGGCAATAGTTGTAAGTGGGGAAAAAGGGTCATAAGTCACTTTTTTAGTGCCGTTGTAATTTTGAACGGTTTCTAAATGAACTGTTGTAAGTCGAGGACTACCTAAATGGGCAGCATCTGAAAGTCCATTGTGCAGGAGCTCCAGTCACTTTCCTGAATAAGGATTTTTCTGGCCAGAGGATAAGCCTTTGGGGTGACATCCACACCCTCATCTTCCTCTGGCCATTAAAATAGCAAAAGATTCAGCAAAGGATCGTCAAAAGTCCCAGCGGCGTTCAAAGGCCATGGATAAATCCTCTCCGTCTCCTCAGACAGATCTCCCAACTTAACATCTTGTAATTAGGAAGAACTCAAAACACTTCGAAAGGAGAAGGAAAGAAGGAAAGAAAGAAAAAAGAGCCAGGGAGGATGAAGTTAACCGGTTCCCAAGGATCGCAGTGGGCCATGTTGCTTCTTGCATAATTACAACAATAACTCTTTGAAGTGAAGGGTACAATTTTGTTTACTCCTTAACCAGCCTCGCTTGTATAACAGGTCAAGCATGTATGTCAAAAACTGTTTGCTTTAAGGGCTGCAATTTCTGCTACTTATCTGATTTGTTTACATAACTAAACAGTTAGCACCCCTCTCTCTTTCTCCCATCCCCTTGCTCAGCTGCCAGAAAGAAATTCCATGACAGTGGTAAGCAAGCCGACAGGGGTAACCTAGTTCTGTATTTATGGCTCCCAGCAGGTGTGAGATTCTTTACAACCATTAACACCCTGGGGCTTTTTAGTTCCACACACAAGATAAGGAAGAGGGGGAGGGGGGAAAGAGATGGCAAGTAACCTCCAGGGATTAAGCTACCTGAATCCTATCCCAGCTGCTAGCAGATTCCAGCTGTGCTTAAATGTGTTTTTTTGGGAGGAAGAATTTCTGATGTTCAGTGGTTGCTGATTACTTCCAGATTTTAGTTCTATCCGAGTGAAGATTGGCTACAAAGAGTTTTAGCTGTTGTTAAAAACACACACCCACCACACACACAAACCCAGCAATTGTGCCAAGGAAATGTCTTCTTTCCAACCAGTTTCCAAAACACGAACTGCTAACGCAACATTTGAAGGGAAATAAGGCAGCTGAGGGGAGAACAGAAGAACTTTATAGACTGCCCAGAAACCACACTGGACTGAATGCAGCCAGGCAAATTTAAGTATAGGCTAGCTAGGCACAGCAACATGGGAGATTTTTATCCAGCTACGTGTTGGAAATTAAAGTATGGCCAGTGAGCCTGATCTTGAACATATTGGCTGTTTTCCTAAGACCAGTCATTGGGGTATTTATTTTAGAATAAGGCCCACTGAATTCTTGTTTTTCTCCTCATCACAATCCCAGTTTTCAGGAAAATATCCCTCAGCCACCTAATCTCCTTTGACATGGAACTCAAAGTTTGCTGAACCAAAATCAGATGA
Source organism: Thermophis baileyi (assembly GCA_003457575.1). Lineage (NCBI taxonomy): Eukaryota > Metazoa > Chordata > Lepidosauria > Squamata > Dipsadidae > Thermophis > Thermophis baileyi. The sequence continues at coordinate 1,000,420 of QLTV01001483.1, forward strand.
ATAGCAAAAAGTCACCATTTTATTTCTCTGTTCTCCCTTACAGCTCTGTCTGTGGTCCTGTGTGTGTATAGATTTAGAGCCTATGTGCCTTTATATGTTTTAGAAGGTACATAAAGGACACATTTGATTCATAAATCAGTGAAATACTTGACCTCTGGAAAAAGAAGAATAAACAACATGCAGTTCTCTTTATGCTAACTTTGCTCTCAGAAGGAGAGAAAATATCGAACATTTACAACACTAAGAATCGTAAAGGTATGTTTATTTGAGCTTCTTTGCATAAAATTATGTAAACCTGCAGGATAAATTTAATGAAATATATAACCATCTAAGGATTAGCTTCTCCAATTTTTGTCAAACCATTTCCTCCATATAGTTTTACACACAAAAAACAACAACCTCAAACCCAGTAAGTAATTATAAGGACACAAAAAAGGAATATCCTAACAATTTAAGCATTTCTCTGCATCTTTTGAAGACCACAAGTAAAGTTTGTTCAAAATACAAACAATTTTCATCAGAGACCACTAGAAGCCACAGAAAGAGCCAGAATTTTCCAACCACCAAATATTTAAGCATTGTTTATTTCCTACTTATTGTTCTACCTACCTGCATTTCAATATGACATCAACATTGTGTAGAAAGTTAGCACCAGCGGTGGGTTTCACATATTCTTGCCAACGGTTCGCCGTCCGGCCTTCCGCACGCTTGCTGTGCACACGCACCTTCCGTGCATGCGCCCGGCCTTCCACGCATGCGCTTTGCTCACGTGCACGCCTTCCACGCATGCGCCCGGCCTCCAAAACGTGGCTAAATAGGATGGCATTATGTCCAGGTGGGTGGTGGGCGGATGGGCTGGGCCCCCCGCAGTTGCCACTACCAGTTCGCCCAAATCGGTCCGAACCGGCTGAATACCACCTCTGGTTAACACCCACCCTCTCCTAGAAGAATGAAATATTTTAGGAAATATTAAAAAGGCAGAATATTTCCCCTAAAAGAGAAATCGAAATCTTAAGGGAGACAGAAACTCAGAGCTTCAGCTCCCTGCCCCCAGCAGATATTTGGTGCCCATTGAGAAGAACTGGGCCAGCCTATCTACAAAACAAAAGACATTCAGCTCCAGGATGATGGGATTAAAACATGACCCTCCAGGACATTATAGGGTTATCTAGCAGCAGGGCTCACTGCATTACAAAATCACGTGGGGACATTACATCAGCCCAAGGTTTAACCAAACTTGATTCAGACAAACATGACTCCACATGGCCCCATGGGAGTCTGACTACAGCCAATAGAATACATGCTCTTGCCACAGGAACAGGAAGCTCAAGGGCAAGGCCCAAGAGAGGGTATAAATAACCATCACTCTCCACTCCATGTGCTCAGCTGCCCAGGACTTCAAACCCATGTGGTCCTGTCACTCAATAAACCATCTTTCCAATCAGCCTCCATGTTTCCAGTGTCTTTCTCCCCACTTGGAACTGAACCAGATGGATATTTCTTCCAACAATTGGAATATTTAGCACTGCAAGGCTGTATCCCTGCAGTGGCTTGATCAGGAGCAATGCTCATGGTAGCAAGAGGAATTACAAATTCCTAGGCTGCTACTAGAGCTAATGGACAGCTCTCCTACGGTAGAAGAAGTGGAGCCTTCTTTACTAGTTGTTTAAACTGTGGCAATGCAACGCAATGCCCTTCAAGTTCCTTTGTGGTATCAACATTTCAAGGAACAATTAAACAAGCCAAACAACCCACCAAAATGACAGCATCTGGATGTAACATCCACATGTTGTCTTTAAGAAGAAGCTGTCTGGGGATAATTGCATTGTTTAGCATATATTTGAATTAGTTTTATCCGTACTAATGAAGAACACGTGGAAGCTGAGATTTGTGATCATTTAATGAGACAAAGAAGAATGGCTCAAAGAAGGCTATTTCCAATTCATAGATAATCAGATTGTTTTTCCTTCCTTCCTTCCTTCCTTCCTTCCTTCCTTCCTTCCTTCCTTCCTTCCTTCCTTCCTTCCTTCTCAAAGCATTGTATTTTTAGCTAAATTCATTTATGAAACATAACAAAAGGTTATGCCACTGCCTGAAATTATCAAAGGAGCTTTTTTATTTGATTACAGTGGAAAGTTGTCACAAAAGCCAAAGTCAGAGAACATTATCATCTCAGCATAATTATACATTAATGATTTACTCTACATTCATTCTCTCCCAGAAAAAAGGAATTGATTAGAAATTTGGTTTTGAAAAAGAAGTGGCATGATTACTGAGAGGAGGCAGGCTGGAGCCATCTTCAGCACTCTGAATACCACAGCTTGCATTGTCTGGGGGGAAAAGGATTATTTCGTTTTACCGCATCATATCACAAGTGGCTGTGCCAAGTTTTACAAACGCAACCTTGTCATTGCGATTCGTCACACTGCCGGAGAACGTTTTAGCACCCTGAAGTTTCGTCTCTTGTATCTCATAGCCAATAACCATGAAATACATGATACGGTAATGAAAAAGCCGTGATCACAACATAGGATATAACAGCTACAAGGAGGCAATGCAGAATTAAGCCCAAAGTCGGGGATTGTTGCTGGTATTCTGTCATGTGGCTGCAGCTGCTACAGAGGAAGCTCAGAGTTACTGATGGAACAGGTATAAATTTAATCCCCAATATTACCAGTTGAAAAGGAACTTAAGGAGCAAGTATAAGGAGAGCTGCTATAAACCTCAAAGGACACAACTGAGCAAATTGGAACAATAGGTCCAACCCTTCCAGAAGAGATGTGGCTCTGTAAACATATTGGACTGCAGTTCTCATCTTTCGCTATACATTATTTTATATTTACTTATGCATTTATATACTGCCTTAGGTGAGCTGGATTTTAGGTGGTATACGAGTGTGTGCATGTACTTTGATGATACAGAAGACTCATGAGAATACCAGCCACAAAAATAAAACAAATGCATCATCAAAAGATCAACCCAGAGTTTTCACTCAAGCCACAGCTATCCAGATTCAAATTATGGGCATAATATGGGAAGACCTAGCTTTCTGTGGAAGGCTCTAATGTTGGCAGAGATGGAAAAAAGAGAAAAAGAAGAGGACCAGTAGCAAAATACATGGTCTCAGTCACAGTGGCAATCAGTGTACTTTGGAATTGCTGAAGGACCTGGGTAGAGATAGATCATCTTGGAGAAAAATGTATTTATGAGGTCGCTAAGACTTGACAATGACTTGATGGCACATAATCAGATATAAACATATAAACTATGAGGAACAGATTACAACAACAACAATATCAACAATAATAACTTGCATTGATGTTTTAGACTTGGCTCCAAAGGCCCCCTAGAAAAGCCTGGCCTTTGTTTCTTTCTATAAGGCCATTAGAGGGCTGGTCATCACTTCTCAGAGCACAGACTGTTCCTTAAAGTGGAATTTATTTGGAAAATCCCTAACTTGGGGATCTCTTCTATCCCATCTCCAGGTAGGTGGGGATCCTGAGCAGGTATTCTCAGATTGATGGGAAAATTTCCTCAGGGAAAGGTGAGCTGTGAACAAAACTAACAAAATTTGTGGGGCAAAGTTTGTCTTTCTGTTGTACTTTAATCATTATTCTTTCCAAACAAAGATAGATCTGTTATTAGCTGCCTACCTACAAATTCTATTTTCCACTCAGAGAATTTAGTGTTATTATCTTGTTAACTAGCTTTTGTAAAATAATACTACTGTTATTAAGCAGTTGAACAAAAGTCTTCAAATAACAAAACTATCTGAGAAAAATAATATGGATCAACTCAGTCAGGAGAACTCTTAAAAATTTTCTCAATAATTTCTCACTTGCCCTTGTATCTACATTGTCAATCAAAATCTATAAATTGTTATACAACAATAAGAAAAAAAAATTCCCCTCAGATCCAGTAACAAAGCTCTTTACTTTGGATCTAACCGGTTTATTATGATTTTTTATTAGGGCCTTCTTAAAGGCAGGAAACAAGGAACAAATAATTGAGTGCCACAAAGATTTTTGGATCTAAAACATTTACAGTATTTTAAAGGGGGAATGTCAACCCCACCCTACAATACATAATCAATTTTGTAGGAAGGAGGAAATTAAGAAAAAGTTTGGTAAAAACTTCCTTTGGGGTTTTTACTTAGTTTGAATAAAGAGCTTAGCTGTCCTCACAATCCCAAGGACCACAGATGGGTTTCAGCAGGTTCTGACCAGTTCTGGAGAACCGATAGCGGAAATTTTGAGTAGTTCGGAGAACCGGTAAATACCACCTCTGACTGGCCCTGCCCCCATCTATTCTCTGCCTCCTGAGTCCCAGCTGATCGGGAGGAAATGGGGATGTTGCAGTAACGTTCCCCTGGAGTGGGGGAAATGGGGATTTTGCAGTAACCTTCCCCTGCCACGCCCACCAAGCCATGCCCACCAAGCCACGCCACACCCACCAAGCCACGCCCACAGAACCGGTAGTAAAAAAAAATTGAAACCCACCACTGCCAAGGATATTTCTTTTGGAATCTGAGACAAACTGTGCTACATCATTCTTAACATGATAATGTTCTCATGGAAAAATTGGGGGTTAAAGTGATACCATATAGCTATCCTGATGTTCAGAAAGCTGTTAAAACAGGTACTATTTACTCAGAATCTCAGAAAGTGGGCTCTATACGAATTATTGTAAAAATAAATAAAAATAATGCAGCTTGTCCAATGTTATTGATACAAACCCAGGACCTCTTATAATAGAAATTATTCCCAGAAGGTAGTTGAGATAATAAATAAAGTTTTGGACCTGTTTCAGAGGGGATGAAAGTGAAACACATGGAAGCATAATGCAGAAAAGATGGAGGTAGTCATGGGGAAAGGAAGTGATAACATTGAAAGACATGTTTTAGGTTCAGCAGCATTATATTGTAGGAATGTAGAACTCTGGGGGATTGGAAGATCTTTGGATGTCCATAGTTTGGAGTAGCAGCCAAGGGCTGAAAGACAATTAAATAAAAAAGGTGAGCCAAGACAAAGGAATGGACAATATCAGGACAAACAATAAGCCTAGAGTGAAGTTAAATGAATGAACTACAATTAAAAAGAATACTCCCTATGTCACCTGCAATTTTTGACTTAAGTCTCTTTGAAAAGGACATTTTTTTGCAGTGTTACTGATGACGAGAGGACTCTGAGTGGTAGACTTTGGCCATAATTTTTGGGCACCTGCTGCTATTATTTAAAATAAGGTATCTCATATCTGTTCCAGCACTTTGCAAAGCACCTCATTTTGAGGGCTTTGAGAAACGCCTGTAGTGAGGAGTGCCTGGAGTTTTCTTGACAAGATTTTGGAAGGGGTTTGCCACCGCTTCCTTCCCAGGGCTGAGAGAGAGTGACTGACCCAAGATCAGGCAGCTGGCTTCATGCTTGAGGTGGGACTAAAACTCATAGTCTCCTGGTTTCTAGCCGAGTGCCTCCACCACTAGACCAAACTGGGTTTCCTAGTCATCCTTAGCTTATGTTGCTGCAAATTATCTAGAACTGCCTATGAGGACAATCTGGGAATTTCAAGTCCTATTGTCCTCATCTATCTGTATTCACTTTGATTATGTTTATGTTTATACCTATACCTGCTATCTTGTACATGTTTGACAAATAAATAAATAAATAAATAAATAAATAAATAAATAAATAAATAAATAAATAAAGATTCAGAATACTGAAGCAACATTTTTGTTTGGAGACAGCAGAGGGGTTATTTTAAACCTGTTTGAGATCAGGTTTTTTGGCTGCTAATGGATTGTTTTAAGATGTGGCCATCATCTTTCAAAGCCCTGAACAGTCTGGAACAGACACCTCAGGAGCAATCTCTTTCCATATGGCCCAGTTTTAGCTGTAAGGTCTTTGTGATTCTTCTATTAACTGAGGCCTTATTTTGTGATGTCTTTTTATGAAACAGTGTCTCAAAAGATCTTTGCTTTTATCTCCTCCTTATCTAACTTTGTTATGCAGGGTCTGAAGATTGGTGTGTGTGTGTATATGTGTGTGTGTGTGTGTGTCCCTTCCCCTATTTTAACTGGTTTTCCTGATATGCTCATGTGTTTACTATTGTTTGATCGTGCCAGGAATTTTGGAAGGGGGAATATTTTTTTTAAATTCTATACAGTATGTTATTTGAGTAAAGCATATTAACAACAAAACAAATATAAATGTGTGTGTGAATTAATGTGTGTGTGCATATGTTTGGATGGATGGAGGGAGGGAGGGAGGGAGGAATAGATAATGAGAGAGAGAAAAAGAGAGAGAGAGAAAGAGAGAGAGAGAGATAAATATGCACAGATACACCCAAATGTTGAAGTATACCAATATTTATTTTAATTGATTCCTTAATATTTGACTACCCATATATTTTAATTTTTATACTGAAGGGGTTAATTGGAGACTGTGATTCACCTTTCATGTCTCAATATACGGTGGAAAAACACTGCCTCATTCCATAAGTGGGCACAGATGGCTGGTTATTTAATTCACCTCTGAGCATTTTCTTGAGTACTAAAATGGAACCGGTATTCTACTTCATGTATTTCAAAATGAAGAGAAAAGAAAGCTTGAAAAAACGTTTCTGGCAATGGAGAGAAACAACAGAAGGTGAAAGAGGGCAGAGAACTGCCACTGTCATGGCACCTGAGACCAGGGAATATGTGTTAAGTAAGGACATCAGAATAAAAAAATAAAATAAAGGATTTTAAGACAGGCAGATAACAAAGACTTTTTGTTATCTGCCTTTCAGATAGCTTTTCTTGCTTAGATTACTTATTACCAGGTTTAATTTTAGTTGCTTCTCAAATCTTAAATTACCACTGCTTATTATACTTAATTTTCACTGTAAAAAAGAAAAGCCGTTATTATTATTAGTGATGATAATCACAGTAATACTGCACTTCCTCTCAAAGGAATCCAGAGTGCTCTGCAATCTAACTGAATAATCTTCAATAAAAACCATTCAAGAAAACAATTAATAATCAACCATAAAAAAACAATACAACTATAAAAATACAACAAATTAAACAAAGTTTATTTTAAGGTTTGAAAGACAGCTTAGTCCTGGAGTAATTATTATCCTACAAATGCCTGTATGAACAAGCATATCTTTGATTATAGTTTACAGTGGGGGCAAGTGGGGAGGGTACCAAGTTTCATAATTGGGTCCAGGCCGCTGAAGCTATCCTGAAGAAAGGAAATGAAAAAAAAAAGTTTAAACTTTGGTCTCAGTCAGGTGAGAGAATGATGAGGCTCCAACTCATGATAGCAACACCTGCTCCTTTCCTTTCCTTTCCTTTCCTTTCCTTTCCTTTCCTTTCCTTCCCTTTCCTTTCCTTTCCTTTCCTTTCCTTTCCTTTCCTTTCCTTTCCTTTCCTTTCCTTTCCTTCTTTCCTTTCCTTTCCTTTCTTTTCCTTTCCTTCTTTCCTTTCCTTTCCTTTCCTTTCCTTCTTTCCTTTCCTTATTGCTCTTCTTCTTCTTCTTCTTCTTCTTCTTCTTCTTCTTCTTCTTCTTCTTCTTCTTCTTCTCCTCCTCCTCCTCCTCCTCTTTCCTTTCCTCCTCCTCCTCTTCCCCTTCCCCATCCCATTCCATCCTACCCTACCCAATCTTGTCAATCCACCCTATCCCATACTGTACTCATTAGCAAAGCAAGATCTCTTGGTTTACCTAGGAGATGTTCATTAATTAAAGGGGTTTCATTCACAAGCAGGCTATTAGATAGGATGATCTCAGAGTGGCCCTATGTTCTGCTTTGCTAGAGAGTCCTCTAGTTGAGGCAGTCCTCTAGTTAAATGAGGGATAAAGGCAAAGGACCCTGTGTGGAACGAAGAAGGATCTCAAAGTTGCTCTTCAAAGTAAGACCTAGATAACAGACTAAGCACACATGCAGTTCACCTTATTACAGCCATCACTATGGTGTTGAGATTCTATTTTATTTAAATAACATAAATGATTTCTGGATTTTCATCTATACATATAAATAAATGCACACAAATGTCAGGGAGAACCAACCTACCTACCTTCCTTCCTTCCTTCCTTCCTTCCTTCCTTCCTTCCTTCCTTCCTTCCTTCCTTCCTTCCTTCCTTCCTTCCTTCCTTCCTTCCTTCCTTCCTTCCTTCCTTCCTTCCTTCCTTCCATGGCTGACTTGAAGTTCTAGGATTTCTGCTTTGCCTGTTTTTCTCCTGTCTGTGAGAAAAAGCTTTCCAGTCTTCTTCTATCATCTTCTGAGGATTTTGGCAAGGTGACTTTTGAACTTCTTTTTACTATGCAATATGGGAAACAAATGTTCTTCTGCTAGAAACAAGGAGAGGATATTCTAGCTGCAATGTAATTGGTACCATAAATATAAAGGGCAAAAGGGGTATTTGAAAAAAAAAAGATTGTGATAGTCCTTCACAAATAATGTAAAACTCAGAATTTAGAAAAACATAAGTTTGCAATGTAATATACTTAGCAGTCCGAAGAACAAATTAAATGCAGCAAGTGATAAGTTACTTATTTCTAATATTAACAACACCCTGATAAATGTCTGAACATGCTTTCATTTTCAGGTTGCACAGTGTTAATAGTTACACTAACTTGAAAGTTACCAGTTTGATGTCATATATAAAAGGGGAGGAAAAGATTCTGCTAGCACAACAAATTGTATGCAGCAAAACAACATTGAAATAATCCTGCTATTTGTTATCCATGAAAATCTTTTAAGGTCACAGTCATACAATAGTGTCAAATTTTGCAGAATAAAAATCTAGTTAATACTTTTCATTATAATACTTTGCATTATATAGCGGATGAAGATGGTATCCAACAAATACTTCATGGAAGACACTGGTCTGCACAAGAAAAGTGTAAGGTATCCTGCTTGAGTAGGGGGTTGGACTAGAAGACCTCCAAGGTCCCTTCCAGCTCTATTCTGATTGAAAAGGGGGCAGTTTTCCTCCGGACAATTCTCTGTTCTGTACAGATGGCAGAAGGCCATAGGAGCTATGACATGAAAATAAGCTCACCTCTTTTCTTTGCTAACCTAAATCTTCCACTGCTGGAGGACATTACATTGGATACAACCCATCATATTTGTTTCATACATTTTAAAATTTCCATGACTTGCTAAGTTTTAATACTGAGCTTAAAGGTAGTACTTTTGATATATTCCTTTAAATAAATCAACCTTTTAAATAAATCAACCTATAATTCTTCCCCTATGACACAAACCTCCCTAAAACGTATTCTTCTGCAGATTTTGCTTTTTGCACTTTAGAAATGAGCACACAATAGTAGTTCAAAATATCTCTCCTTTTTTCTTTTCTTTTTTTTTAAAAAAAACTCTTTTCCAACTGTGGAATTTGTCAAAAGATGACTGCCAGGCATCAGAACAATCATTTTCAAAAGAGTGCGTTAAAGTATGTCACGTAAGGGATACAGTTTGACCTTAGATGCCAACCCCTTATAAGATTTTGTATACCTTATTCCAGGGCAAAAATCCTAAATCCTTGGAGCTGAAGGCTTTAGAACTAGCTTTGAATGCATCACATGGCCAATCTGTAAGGGACAGATTTTGCCACTGTATTTTCCCAGTTCATTCTTCTCCTTTCAGCTGGTTGAAATAGATAGATAGATAGATAGATAGATAGATAGATAGATAGATAGATAGATAGATGATAGATAGATAGAT
>QLTV01001483.1:1019043-1040289 GCA_003457575.1 Thermophis baileyi
CATTTAGTGCCTCTTCAAAGTTACAATGGCAGTGAAAAAAGTGACTTCTGCCCATTTTTCACACTTAACGACTGACGGTCGTTAAGTGTGAAAAATGGTCATAAGTCACTTTTTCACCACATTTTACAAGTTGGCCACTCCCACCCGGTCACACGACCGCCAAGCCACTCCCACCCAGTCACATGGCCGTCAAGCCACTCCCACCCAGTCACATGGCCGTCAAGCCACTCCCACCTGGTCACATGACCATCAAGCCACTCCCACAAAATTAAGCCACGCCCACAGAGTGGTAGTAAAAAAAATTGGAACCCATCCCTGCTCATATCTATGTACCATGAAGAATCAAACATAATCCCAACCTGTTTACACGTGTAAGAACAGGGATTACGAGCCAACACTTTTTACATTGCTACCACAGAATTCCAGAGTGGCTTAGTTCCATGTGCTATCAAAGTGTTGAATACTTCACCAATATTTCTCGTGACAGAAATCAGTCTCGCACCTTCCTTTACTTGTAATATCCATTCTCTCCCCGGCAGATTAATATTCAGATTAATTGTAACTTCTGTTAGAACAACATTTCTTTCTAAAAATTCAGGTTTAAAGGGAAATCAAAATTCTAGCATCTTAGAATATGTTAGTTTTGTAAGATTATTAGTAGCATATTCATATTATTTGTCAGATTTGTGAGTGATACGATGAAAATATATATTAACATTCCGATCCTAAACATTTCACACAGAAATACAGTATGTCACAGAAGTGAGTACACCTCCTCACATTGTGTAAATATTTAAGTATATCTTTTCATGTGACAACACTGAAGAAATGACACTTGGCTACAATGTCAAGTAGTGAGTATACAGCTTGAATAACAGTGTAAATGTGCTGTTCCCTCAAAATAAGATAACACACAGCCATTAATGTCTAAACTGCTGGCAACAAAAGTGAGTACACCCCTAAGTGACAATGTCCAAATGGGGCCCAAGTAGCAGTTTTCCCTCCCTGGTGTCATGTGACTCGTTAGTGGTACAAGGTCTCAGGTGTGAAGGGGGAGCAGGTGTGTTAAATTTGGTGTTATCGCTCTCACTCTCTCATACTGGCCACTGGAAGTTCAACATGGCACCTCATGGCAATGAACTCTCTGAGGATCTGAAAAAACAAATTGTTGCTCTACATAAAGATGGCCTAGGACAGGTTCCACTCAGAACAGGCCTCGCCATGGTCGACCAAAGAAGTTGAGTGCCCATGCTCAGCGTCATATCCAGAGGTTGGCTTTGGGAAATAGATGTACAGTATGAGTGCTGCCAGCATTGCTGCAGAGGTTGAAGGGGTGGGGGGTCAGCCCGTCAGTGCTCAGACCTATGCCCAGGAGGGGTAAGGCAGTGCTGGAAAATAATGATGGCCACACAAAATATTGACATTTTGGGCCCCATTTGGACATTATCACTTAGGGGTGTACTCACTTTTGTTGCCAGCAGTTTAGACATTAATGGCTGTGTATTGCGTTATTTTGAGGGGACAGCAAATTTACACTGTTATACAAGCTGTATACTCACTACTTGACATTGTAGCCAAGTGTCATTTCTTCAGTGTTGTCACATGAAAAGATATACTTAAATATTTACAAAATGTGAGGGGGTGTACTCACTTCTGTGACATACTGTATATATTTACACTATGAATGCAAGGATAATATTGTTATCTTTCAATTACATGCATTAACATATTCAACAAGTCAACTCTATAGAAAAGGGAAAGTACATTTAGAATCACACAAAATAGTTGTATATTTCCACCCCTTCAAACCTTACAGGTTTTTTTGCAAACCTCTTATTCAAATTTAAAAATTAAAAAAGCATTCATTGTTCATGAATTTGTTTCCAAAGGAAAAAAAGATCCAAAAGTGAAACAGGCTAGTCTTTCATGGTCCACCATATTTCATAAAGCCTTCCCAACTTCCCACATTTCAAATAAAAACAGGGAAGATTTTTAAGGAAAGTAAGAATAAAACCTTTCGTGCGTCTTCCCTTTTTTTTCCTCCCAGATCAGGAACCATGAACCACCATGAAAATGGCAAAGTGACAGAGAGACTGTCATGCAACCCAAAAGCAGCAGCTTTAACCACTTTATGAAACAGAGGAAATCTTAAAAATACCAAGAATGGAAAGTCTGAAGAAATTATAAAATAGTCTAAGAGTGAGGTAGAAAATAGAAGCCAGTTATATAAAAAGAGACACCTTGCAGGAAATTGGAGAACTGCCAGCAGCAGCCACAGGTTCACACTGTTTTTGTCAGAATAACAAAAGCACCATTACAAGAACATGGTGCCACAAGCTCTGTCCCTTTGTGGCATTGCTCTGCCTCCCCCTCCCCAGCAAATGCTGCTAGACTTGCACTAAATTATGAAGCAGAGCTAATTTAAAAAAAAAATGCTCAAGGGACTTTCCTGGAGATCCAGCTCAACCTTAAGAAGTTACAGTTCCCTCTCTTTCCTGGTACATATCAGGCTCACCAATATCATTTTCAGGTAAATTGTTCACATTAGGGACAGGGAGATACATTTCAGAGCATGAAAACTAGCTTTCTGTTATCCAAGCTCTAGGTCAGTGATGGTTAACCTTTTTGGTGCTGAGTGCCCAAAGCGCAAGCGCAAGCGCAAATGTACACGCGCATGCCCCAATCTCCAAAATGCAATGTGAGCGCCCCTGTGCATGCACCCTGCCCCCGTGTGCACGTTCCCTGCGCATGCACACGCGTTCCCTGCGCATGTGCCCCCCACGCATGCGCCCCGGCCCCCATTTGGCTTCCAGGTTGGTACAGGAGGCTTTTCAGGCCCAAAACGGGGCGTGGGGGGGCCTCACAATCTCCACAATTTCTCCCCCCCCCCCCCCGCCGCCCCACGGCTTTCTCCTCCATTCCTGCCTTCTCCAATCTCCGCAGTTTCTCCCCGCGCGCCCAGGCTTTCTCCTCCATTTCTGCCATGGAGAGGCACCTGCGGAGGGTGGAACCTGCGGAGATCGGGGAAGGCACAGGTGGCAGGAATGCAGGAGAAAGCTAGGGCGCGTTGGTGGGGAAACTGCAGAGATTGGGGAAGGCTCCGCCCCCTGGCATGCGCGGCAGAGACCCGAAGACCAGCTGGCTGGTGGGAGGCGCGCGCGCATGCACGGTGGAGCTGGGCTGGGGCGACGGCTGGTGTGCCCACAGAGAGGGCTCTGCATGCCACCTGTGGCACGCGTGCCATAGGTTCGCCATCACAGCTCTAGGTCTACCATGGGACTTTTCATAAGATGGTGAAGAAAAGATCTATTTTGAAGGGTGCACAAATATGTGCTGTTATTTCTCTGCAAACATCTTGAATTTCAGATATTTGGGGATCCCCCTCTAGATTCCTTGGGGGAATGGAGAGGGAAGTAAAGATGACCAGTATGTTCAGAAGATCTCTTGTCCAATGTTAGATGTAGGTATTATTGTGCCACACAGCCAGTTAGAATCAAGAGAGAACGCAATGATTATGCATTTAAGGCAAAAATCCAACTGCATCTGAGTGAGAAATGCTGTGATTAAGCTCTGACCTGCTTCAGAAACCTTCCTTGGTCTTGTTGTCTCATTGATCAGAATAAAAGATCTATGATTCCGTGGCTTTTTGTTTAAATCTAGTAACTTTTGTCATACATCCGAACTAGACTGTGTTGTTTCTCCGTGTCATATAATATGAATGTAGTAGTAGTAGTAACCAAATCACAAAAAGTATTTTAAAATAGGACCCTGATCAGGAGCTTTCCCATTGTGTCACAACTACAATCTACTTTTTGGGATGTTTGCAGTTTTCCAAAAAAAGCAGTTGCCATAGCCTGCCTTTTGTGTGTCTGTGTGTCTGTGTGTACAAGTCATATGAAACATGTATCGCAAAGATCAACCTATGAAAGAAAAGCATTGGGTGATTGGAAGGCAGAGAAAGCTGGGTGTCTGCAAGGGGATATGAAACATATATGTGAGGATGTCATCGCAAAACTATGATTTCTGTAGTTGCTTCAAATGTTTTGACACAAGTACACTTCATCACAACATTCACACGATTACATCATCTTGCACCTATCATCACTTTGATGTCATTGTGGTCTGCATGGATGTTGATGTGCAAGTTAAGTGAGTTTAGGTTTTCAGAACAGAACAGAAAGCTGGAAGGGACCTTGGAGGCCTTCTAGTCTGACCCCCTGCTCAGGCAGCAAGCCCTATACCATTTCAGACAAATGGTTGTCCAATCTCTTCTTAAAAACTTCCAGTGTTGGAGCATTTACAACTTCTGGAAGCAAGTTGTTCCACTGATTAATTGTTTTGTCAGGAAATTTCTCCTTAGTTCTAAGTTGCTTCTCTCCTTGATTAGTTTCCACCCATTGCTTCTTGTCCTACCCTCAGGTGCTTTGGAGAATGGCTTGACTTCCTCTTCTTTGTGGCAGCCCCTGAGATATTGGAAGACTGCTATCATGTCACCCCTAGTCCTCCTTTTCATCAAACTACTCAACCCAATTCCAGCAACTGTTCTTTATATGTTTTAGCCTCCAGTCCCCTTAACTCTCATGGTTATATGTAGAACTAGCAAGTGCATTTCTATAACATGCTAAACCTGGCTCATGTTAAACTGGTTAGATTTTTCTAATTTAGTATGTTGAGCAAATCCAGCTTTTCTGGATTTGGGCCAATAATTTACATGCTCAGAGTATAGATTTGTATTTATCTATCTGGTTCTGTATTCATTCAGAACCAGATTTAAGCATGTTGTATGAGCAAAGAGTTTGGAAGATTATGGAAGAAGACACTGGGATAATTTTATCATTAATAAAGCTTCCCCATGCTTCTATATAATTTTCATCACTCCAAAAGAAACAGCTTAATCAATTTACTTTTAGAAAAGAACATTTGGAAAAAGTCTGGATTGATTTAATTTTACTTGCATGGCTACATAGGGAGTATTAACAGAACTGATGTTTAAATTCATAATTGATATTTTCATATTTGAATCTTACCCAATTACTAAACTAATAAAAATTAGTTTTTCTAGGTGATTCTAGAACAATATACAGATAGTCCTCAACTTACGACCACAACAGAACCCAAAATTTACGTTGCTAAGTGACAAATTTGTTAAGTGAATTTTACGACTTTTCTTGCCACATTTGTTAAGTGAGTCACTGCGGTTGTTAAATTAGTAACAGGGTTGTTAAGTGAATCTGGTTTCCCCATTGATTTTGCTTGTCAGAAGGTTACAAAAAGTTATCGCATGAGCCCGGGACATTGCAACCGTCATAAATATGAGTCAGTTGTCAAGCATCCAAATGTAATCACGTGACCATGGGAATGCTGCAACATTCATAAGTGCGAAAAGTGGTCATAAGTCACTTTTTCAGTGCCAGTGTAACTTCGAACGGTCACTAAGTGAACTGTTGTAAGTCAAGGACCACCTGTAGTCTAGAACAATATTTTTATATGTATTTATCCAATTTATATAGCCTCCCATCACGCAAAAAATTACTTTGGGCAACGTACGAACAATTTTTTAAGGCACAAATGAATGGAACCAATTTTTTTTTTCAAGTGACAATGGATTAAGGGATGAATTAGATTTGTAGATAAGCATCTGCTGGTTCCAGATGAAAATTAACGGGAGTATTTTTCCTTGTTTGAAACTTAAAGAAAGACTGGGCATTCTTGAGGTTCAAAACGTCACAGCTAAACAAGCATTTTATGCAGAAGGCTTTGTGTGTTTGTATCATAATTCCGCCCAGAATACGGAAGATTTGAAAGTTCTATAAACCTTTTCAAATCAAAACGAGGAACAGAAAAAGGTGGGGAAATGAATGGCTTGCAAACGCAGGAGCTGTGCCTTGCTGTGGATCAGGCCGTCTGCTTTAAACAAAGCCCCTTTCTAAAGCTTTCTGAAATAGCTTCTCCACCCACTCACCCCCAGCAAACTGTTTTGAAATCTGTGTTCAGTGCTGCTATATATTACTTAAAAAAAAACACACACAAGTGTGCTTGGTACCCTGGTAAGAATTTAGAGAGCAGCCCATATATAATAAACCAAACCTGTAGAGTACCATATGGCTACCAGTTAGCCAGCCAAGAAGATGGCATCTCTGTGAGTGATGAGGCCCCTGCTTCCAAGACATATCCTTAAGTTACGAATTAACGTGACTATGATTATAATCGTGGGTGATTAGAATCTTTGGAAGAGCGTCAAGCTTTCCGTCAGTGTTGTAGTAGCAAGAGCGCTGGAGCAGGCAGTGATTTTCAGGAACAGAGTTCAACAGGCCCAAAGCAATTGCTAAAAGATTTTATGGAGGAAAAGAAATTCTTGCATTCTATTAGAACTTCCTTAATGGAGAAAGAGAAGGCAGCAGAAGGTTGACTTCTTCTCCTTTGGAGTCCCGAGTACTCTGAATTTCTCTATTTTTCAGAGGTGGATGACAAACAAGGGGACAAATCTTCCTATCCACAAGAATCCTACAGAATGTGATTCTGTTCATACAGTCTATATTCCATCCTTATTAGATACGTTCTTTAAAATTGGGCTAAACGACTAATGTGGTCCTCCCATCACTCTGTTTCCTTCTCCGTGTCCTTAATATCATTGGCATTTTTTCTGCTGGTACCTGATAGTCCTCGACTTATAATCGGTCACTTAGTGACCAAAGTTGTGATAGATCCCGAAAAAGATATGTATGACTAGCATTCAAAGTTCCAATGGTCGGCTTTCTCCCATGGTCACAGGATCACATTTTGGGTGCTTGGCAACCAGCTTGCACTTATGACCATTTGCAGCATCCTGAGGTCACATGACCACAATTTATGGCTCTGACACAAACCAGCATTTACTTCCAATTTCCATCAAAAAATGCCCCGTAGTGAACAATGGGTTTGCTTAATGACTGCCACAAAAAAAAAAGATTATAAAATTAGGTATGATCACATGATGACCTTCTTAACACAACAATTGCAGGCTTAAGAGCCGTGGTGGCGCAGTGGTTAGAGTGCAGTACTGCAGGCTACTTCTGCTGATCACCGGCTGCCAGCAGTTTGGCAGATCGAATCTCACCAGGCTCAAGGTTGACTCAGCCTTCCATCCTTCCGAGGTCGGTAAAATGAGGACCCAGATTGTTGGGGGCAATATGCTGACTCTGTAAACCGCTTAGAGAGTGCTGTAAAGCACTATGAAGCGGTATATAAATCTAAGTGCTATTGCTATTAATGATTGTTGCAAGTCAAGGACTACCTAGAGTCAAATTAAATAGGATCTATAGGAGAACTCCACATCTCCCTTAGTCTTGAGAGTTTTATTGTTGAAACTGCCTAAGCACAACTTGAAATGTACACCTCATGCATTTAAAAACACCCTATTTATGCATCACAATTCTGCCTATCTAAGAGGGTATGTTCCTCAATAGCATTGGTTCCAACTCCAGTTCCAGGTTACATCCAGCAAAAATGGTTTGAAAATGGAAGAAACAGATGCCCTCAATTTTCCACAGCAGAGGAGATGTAGGCCAGAGATGAGCAAGTGCAAACTCCTCTGCAAACTTATTGAAAAACAAAAAGTTATTTGGAGGAGGTTGCTTTTTGTTTTGTTTTCTGCTAATTTGAAAATTCACTCCCCTACCCCCACTCCAGAATTCCAGTAAGTAAGATTTACTCAAGGTCACTGCGACTTGCTTTCACAGTTCCTTGAGTACAAATTGAAATAATTGTGGTGTGGCAGAACTTGTTCACAGTAAGGCCTGCAAGAGTTCATCTTAAAGTTCATGGCCTTAACTTCGTAACAGGCTTTTATCCCCTCTTCGTTTCTCCGAAATGATTTTGCTAATAGTTAAGCTGATTAAAAAAAAATTTGGAAGAATTCAGAAGACTGTTCGGTCTTTAGCAAATGTCCACTTGTGCAGGAAGAGATGCTAAGCCCAAGAAAGCACATGGAGAAACTGATGCTTCAGCAGTTGGCAACTTCCCAGGTGCTGTAGCAACAGGGAGAAGGAAACATGATGAATAGTCAAAGAAGTCGGGTTTTTTTATGACCTGTAATGATATCATCAGCAAAACATCATGCAGAGGGCTCCCATCACTACTCCTTTCCAGACAGTGAGGATGCTCCTAATAAAAATTATTGGTTTACTTTATAGTGCGCAATTATTCATAACACAAAGGGCAAATGTGTGCAAAATACAAATGTCCTTGTGTCCACATTGCCCAAAGAGTCTATTCCATTTCTAAGTGATTGGGGAGAAGGTATTGTGCAGTGGAGGGAGGCTTAGAAAACTTTAAGCCAGAATAGTCCTGGGGGACATTGCTTGGAAAATTGACTGAGAGTGCATTCCTGCCCCCAGGGGTAACCTGACCATAGCTCTGTGTAACACATGTGCAAGCTGGTGTTGAGATGATGATGATGTTATCCATTCTGTTGAGTCCGACAATTAGCAATTCTATGGGCCATGTCTCTCCACATCTTCTGAT
Organism: Thermophis baileyi; assembly: GCA_003457575.1. Classification (NCBI taxonomy): domain Eukaryota; kingdom Metazoa; phylum Chordata; class Lepidosauria; order Squamata; family Dipsadidae; genus Thermophis; species Thermophis baileyi. Next base: position 1,027,546 of record QLTV01001483.1, read on the forward strand.
CTTGCATGATTTCTTTAAGTTTTTCTGTGCTCTGGTGTTGGCATTGATGGTGTCCAGCTACCATGTTCTTTGACAGCCTGGTTTCTTTTTACCGCTAACTCTTCCAAACGTAATTGCTTTCTCCAGTGAATTCTCCTGCATGACATGAACATATTACTCTAACATTGGAATAACTGAGGATGAGTTAAGACAGCCACAGGCATATAGCTGAGGACAAAATGAAGGTAACATCATGAAGCAGAAGAAACACAAAACTGGGGTGTGTTTGTGCCATGTTTAGGTGCAAGTGCGAAAGGATCTTAGTTGATCTGCATCTACTCTCATAGATTTATAAGTCAGAGTCTCTGCATATCACATTTTGCCTAGGTTTCTCAGGTTATCCTTGGACTGGAGACTGACGTGTGCAAGTAGGCAAGAGCCGTGGTGACACAATGATTAGAATATAGTACTACAGGCTACTTCTGTTGACTGCCGGCTGACTGCAATTTGGCAGTTCGAATCTCATCAGGCTCAAGGTTGACTCGGCCTTCCATCCTTCCAAGGTCGGTAAAATGAGGACCCAGATTGTTTGGGGCAATATGCTGACTCTGAAAACTGCTTAGAGAGGGCTGTAAAGCACTGTGAAGCGGTATAGAAGTCTAAGTGCTATTGCTATTGCTATTGCTATTAATAAGATGCAATTTCTCCAATCATTTAATAGACGAGTCATGGATGAAATTATACCCAGTGCAAAATTTCACCTGGTGTAGTAAAAAGAAGGGAGGGCCAACCTTGAAGCAACAGGAGGGAAAAACCAACAAAAGGTATAGAAGAAATGAAAAGGTAACAGTAGAGGAAGAATCAAGCAAACAGTAATAGGAACTTATTTTCCATTAGGCACCTTCAAGCTACCACAAAGGCAACAATTGAAAGAAGAAACTGTAGCAACAGTGCCAAATAAAATTTAGGAAGATCATTTCAGGAGGGAGAGATTGAGGAAGCAAGAACATTAAGCAGCTCCAAATTCCAGAAAAGGGGAGAAGCAACACTAGGTCCTGAGGAGAATAGGTGAGTGTTTTGGGGGTTGAGAAGCCTACCAAATTTAATGAAGCCCAAATCTTTGGCTTTAATATTATGAACCAAAGGATGCTCAGAAAAGAAATGGCAGAATGTTCTACTTTTGCAGAGGAGGAAGGCCATGTGCCCTGGAAACAGTCCCATGTCATCTGCCTCATAATGTCACAGTATATGACAGCAGGGCTCACATCATTGCCATTGCCAGGGGAAGGGTGGAATGATAAAATGTATATTGCAATGCTAACTTGGCCCTTTTCGTCCATTGTGATGTCATGATGCACATTTTGTCATTCCAACAATATCTCAACTGCAGATGTATTTTGTGTAAATAGAGCCATGGTGCAGTATTGCAGTCTAACTCTGCCGACTGCCAGCAGTTCGATCCTGACTGGCTCAGGGTTGACTCAGCCTTCCATCCTTCCGAGGTTGGGGGGCCATATGCTGACTCTGTATACTGCTTAGAGAGGGCTGTAAAGTACTGTGAAGTGGTATGTAAGTCTAAATGCTGTTGCTAAATTAAAAAATCCCAAATTCAATCCATGCAATGTCTCCTTTCTTCTTGGTTCTGTTTATAATTGTGATCCTTAACAGTCTTACAAAGGAGGGACTTCCCCTTAATATTAGCCTTGCAAGAACAGCAACCCTGTGAGTAGGATTAGGCTAAGAGGAAATAACTGATATAAAAAATCATCCACCGAACTCCTTAGTAAAATGGAGACGTCAACCTGGTTGTCCTCACTGTAGGTCTGCCACTTTAACCACTAAATCATGCTGGTTTGGGAAAGGGCCCATCTCAAAAGCTCTGTGAGTGTAGAAAGCCACGGGAGACAACACTGAACCAGAGAGACAATGGCACGCATAAAGCCACATGCCAAAACTTTCTCTTAGATGCAACATCTCCATTTTTACCGTTGTTTCTATTCTTTATTTTTAATGTTACACTTGGCAGAACCTCAATTAACTTCCCAGCTGACACTAATACTAGTCTTCATTTTATTACATTATTTCTTGCCTGGCAAATTTAGTGAGGTCTGTATCCTGATTCCATATTATTCGAGAAAGAAGCAGACCTCTATGTTATCTTAACCAGTTGACTTAGTTGCTTCGAGTCACCGATAGCATTTAGCAAAGTGCAGGTCATCTTTTGATAATAGCACCTTGAAGGCATCCAGATAAAGTAGTATTAGTTCTACCTGTCTCTTGTATAGGGAATCTTCATTGCTCTGTTTTATTTCATTTTTTTAAAAAATCTTCATTTGCAAAAGGAACTGAAGTTAGTCATTTAGTCTCTGACATTTTTTTCTCTTCTGAGTCAAAATTGAACCAGTGCCCAGTATTGCTTAAAGGTGTTAATTGCTAGATTGGATGTAAAAACGAAGGTTGTGACCCCCTCTGGTAATTAAATATCCTATGGCATTGTTCCCAAGAAAAAGAAGCTAAACACACTTTTCTGGCTCAATACTATGGAAAGGGTTATTTCATCCTAAACTGCATTTTTTTTTTGCAAATGATTTCTTTTGAAGTGCTTGTGATAAAATCTATGCACTGCAGAATCTTTATATTTCCCACATTAAGATTTTGAAAAGAAAGGGCCATTTCAGATGGGCACTAAGCTCCAAATTGGCTTGCTGGATCAGCTCCTGGCTGCCTAAAATGTTATCTTTACTCTGTGGTTTAAAGTAGATCTACTACCACCAGCATCAACATGACTGCAGGAAAGGAAAAAAAACATTGCTCTAGCACTGGGCATATTCTTCGGTCCCATATTTTATCTTACAATAGCTCTGCAAATGAATTGTCTTTTTATAATCTGTAAGACACCCAGAGTTGCCTTAGAGGGGAGATGGGGGAATAAAAATTAAATATATAAATAAGTAAATACATACATACACACATACATACATACATACATACATACATACATACATACATACATACAGGCAGTCCTCAGCTTAGGACACAATTTTGCCCAAAATTTCCATTGCTAAGTGAAACAGTTGTTAAGTAAGTTTTGCCCATTTTATCATGTTTCTTGCCACAGTTGTTAAGTGACTTACTACAGTTGTTAAATTAGTAACATCGTTGTTAAGTGAATCGGGCTTCTCCATTGACTTTGCTTGTCAGAAGGTGATCACATGACCCCGGGATATTGCAACTGTCACAAATACAGGCTAGTTGCCAAGTGGCCAAATTTTGATCATGTTGATCATGGGAACGCTGCAATGGTCATAAAGTGAAAAACGGTCATAAATTACTTTTTTTCAGTGCCATTGTAACTTCAAATGGTCACTAAATGAATGGTTGAATGGTCGAGGGCTATCTGTAAATAAATAAATAATATTGGACAATAGACAATGGAAGACAGACAAGCAGACAATAGATAGATAGATGATAGATAGATAGATAGATAGATAGATAGATAGATAGATAGATAGATAGATAGATAGATGGGTGGGATTCAGCCGGTTCGGACCAGTTCGGACGAACCGGTTGTTATGATTTTGCACAGTTTGGAGAACCGGTAAAATCGACCACCGGCTGGACCTGCCCACCCTACCCCACCCCGCCCTGCCCTATATATTATCTTTCCTTCGCCACGCGGTCCAGCTAATCTCCGTGCCTCACCTCCACACCTCACCCGCTCTGCTCACCAAAGGTAAGCATGCCGCCCGCTCGCCCTTCGCCTTGGGTCAGGGCCCAGGGACATGCCATTCCCCGGCTCATCCGGAACGTGCGCATCACAGAGAAGCAGCAGCCATGTTGAATGCTGTTTCTCTGTGCCACAGCGCTTTCCAGATGAGACTTAGAGGAAAGTGGCGGCTCACAGCTGCTAAATTGCACAAGAGACCCTCTTTCTCCCAGCAAGAGCAGCAGTGGAGAGAAGCAGCTGCTGCTCCGGAGAGCAGAGATGGAGCGGAGCAGGCCCCAAAAGGCTGCTCGGTCGACCCTCGCCGTGTGGCGGAAGCCACGCATGCATGAAAGCCATGCGCGTGTGCATGTACGGAAGCTGTGCACATGTGCGAAAGGCACGCACGCGCACGCGCACGCACTCACATTTTCGGCGAACCGATTGTTAAATGGGTTGAATCCCACCACTACAATAGATAGATAGATAGATAGATAGATAGATAGATAGATAGATAGATAGATAGATAGATAGATAGATAGATAGAGATAAATAGATAAATAGATAAATAGATAAATAGATAAAGAAAAATGTGTAATATTATAAATGTATGTTAGTATACATTTTATAACATTTCATATATTTGATTACTTGTGTCACGCATGAAAGACCAGAGCCATAGATTAAGTTCCAATTAAACTGATTCATTGCTCACGCCTATGCACAAGAATCTAGTCAACTAATTAGCACTAATGGAATTCAAGAGGAGTAAGACTATGTAGACTACTTGTGGGAACATAAAGACTCTCGGCTGATTCCTCTTTTGACTCCTCTTTTGACTCTGCCATTCTTTCTCCCATACTTTTTCGTATTTGTAGAGAAAGGCAAGTGATGTCAATCATACTGCAAGACATCATCATGCACACCATATCAATTATATTGTGTGCATTGTTTGAATCATCATATCATAATGCAGCCAACATAAATCACTTAATTCTCATTAGCATAATATCAAAACATAATAATGGCTTCTATTGGGCACCTCTGTCCTCAACACTTTTGTGCAGAAATTGATCATTAGTTGCTCCATTTTAGACATGAGGAATTGAGACTGATTTGCAGTACCTTCCAGGATGATCCCAAGACATTTTGCTCTCTGTGGTGAAAGGCAGTGAAACATAATGATTGCAAGTGTTAGGAAATAAATAAATCTTCTACAAAGTGACAGAAGTTTGCCATGAAAAGTAAGAATGCTAGCTGAGATGCTAAATACTTGAGTTGCAAGGATCTGTAACTGGAAGAAGCAGAAGAAAAATAATCCTCAGAGATGTTATAGTAAATAGAGGTAGAAATCAAGAAAGATACAATGAGGTGGCTTGTCAGACTGTATGGGACAGTAAAGAAATCAGAAGATTTCTTTGAAGAGCTTTGAAAGAGAGGGCTTCTACTTATGAGTAGGAAATAAAAAGGAGAGAACAATGAATTTCTCTCTGCAGCAATTTGCCTACCTGGGATTTCATTCCATTCACACAACTTGAAAGGCAGACAACTACTTGGGCTTCATGTACATGGAATTTAGGAGGTTGGTTGGCTGCTTAGCCAATGTGGATAAAGAGCAGCTTGCCTTTTCACCAGAGAGATCACCCAGTTGATTGGCTGGGAAGGGGTGACAATCAAGTCTGAAGGAACAAGGAAGGAAGCAGCCTGGATTTGGGTAAGGCGGAGGGGAGGACACTCATAGCCCCAAAGTTTCAGAAGACAATGAGGAGACTTGCTACTTAAGACAATGGAGGAATCCTCTGTTTCCCATGAGCACTTTTCAAAGGCCAGGGGGAAATTGGTTTGATTACATAGATCATGGGTGTCAAACTCGCGGCCCACAGGTTTGGATGCATCATGCACTGGCCACGCCCACGCCCGGTTTAGCAAAGGGGGAGAAAGTCACAACGCATCACATGATGACAACGTGACGCCGCGAGTTTGACAACCCTGACGTAGATCCATTGCTTTTGAAACATCCTGCAAAATGAATCTCTGTGGGTGCAGGTGCTCAGTTGGTTGTACATGAATTGCTTCCTCTGAGCAAGCTCTGCGCAGACTATAGACATTCATCTGTGTTCAGTAATAAAGTAGTTCTCTGCTCAGAACTAAAAATCTAATTATTATTTTTTTTAATATTTTTCTTTATACATTTTTCTTTAACATATATAAGTATTTAATAAACAGTGTATTGTCTGGGTCATTTTACATCAGAGGTGGGTTCCTCCCAGTTCGAACCGGATCGCCCGAACCAGTAGCGACCCGCTGGTGATGTCACGGTGACATCACGGATCCGGTTCGGTCGGTGCCGGTCCGTGGCGCTGCAATCTTTTTTTTTTGGATTTTTTTTTTTGGGAAAAAAATTTTTGGGGGGGTATTATTTTAATAATTCGGTCGGTGCCAGTCCGTGGGCGCCACCAACTTTTTTTAAAAAAAATTTTTAATTTTTTTGGTTTTTTTTTTTAAATATTTTTCCGGGTTTTTTTTCTTCTGCGCATGTGCAGAAGCTGAGTTTCCGGCACTGCGCATGCATCGCCATCTTGTTTTTGGCTTTTTTGGGGTGGGATTTTTTCTGATTTTTCGGCACTGCGCATGCGTGCGCGTGGCCACGCGGCGCGTCCATGCGTCGCAGGAGGAAGCGAACCGGCAGCGAGGTAAGTTAGAACCCACCCCTATTTTACATATACATAATAATAGTAATAATAATAATATTCTTAATTGTATATAATAGTATTCTTCCAACTTCTAATTTCTACCTTTACTATCTATACTAGCTGATACCTGTGCTTCACTACGAAACTATGTGATGGGGCTTGATAAATTGCTACTTAAAGCTTGAAAATTAATGAGTAGTTAAAAAAGGGACTGTATTATTTTGTTAGAGATGATAAGCTAAGTTTCTGTTACAGATGAAGACATTATTTGCATAGCATAGACTTTAAATTCGTCCCTCAGATGAATTGCTCAGGACCTCCCTGTAAACAACATTCCTGGTTTTGCTCTCTGGCTGGAGGATGACCAGGTTGTCAGGTGAACTGACTCTGGAGCATGCCACATAGAACTGGCCATGGGAGAAACAGGCAGCTTCCCTTACTTGTGTTTTCCTAATCGCATCTGTAAATCTTTTCCTCCGTTTTTTGCCTCTTTTCCCTTTAACTGGTGTTACAGTAGAAGGAAGAGCTTCGTCTGAACTGAGGAGAAAAATAAGGGGGGGAAAATCTGTCTCTGCCTACCAGCATCCATCGGTATTCATCTGGCTAGCGTGGCTTAGCTCAACTGTTCTGTAGTAAAGCTGCTTGCTGCTGTGAGAGCAAAAGCGAAACTGAACTCCTCTGCCTGTGATTTGCATTTGGATCAGATTTCTTTTCAGGTGGGGAGGGGGGAGTAGAACTCCTTAACATCAGAGCTTGTTAATATTAATATAAGAAATACTCATGCTGCTATGGTCATTTTGAAAAATCCTTTCTTAGTTAGCACCTAGAAGCCAAGAGGAACATACGTGGCAAATTTCAAGTTTGTAGGCTTTACGGTTCTGGAGATTTTGTGATTAATGCGTGAGTGGTTTTCGCTTTTATATATAGAGATTTCTTAGGTAGAAAATCTATTTTTTTTATTGGATGCCCCAAGAAGTAGGGATAATAGTTTCTTGTAGCCTCCTCCCTTCCTGTTGGAAACTTGGTAGTTGGCTTGTTTAAAATGAACTGGAGAGTAGCTGGAGGGACAGTGCTTCAGAGATTGCTCCTCAAATTTAGCATCAGTGTCTGTGTTAAACAGGAGCTCTACACCGAGGTGGCCCTGCCCACTGCCCCTTCAACCTAGATACTGGATTGACAGTAAAAATTAATTTCCACAGTGGAGACAGGCAAGCTGAAGTAATATTCAGCTACCGCCCTAGTCAGAATTGTAAGATTGAAGCTTGCCTTTCTCCTCAAGCAGTAAAAAGAGCAGGGCTGACTGTGTAAGAAAGAAACTGGCCTGTTCCAAAGCAATAGAGATGTGAAAGAGAGAAAGACAGGGAAACGGAACAAAACTTTAAAAAGCAGAACAGAAATAGAACAGAAAGCCAATGTTACTGCTTGTCCCCCAAATTCTATGTTGCTGAGTAGATTATAACTACTCTAAAGATCCATGGGAATTGGCAAACTGCAAATCTGCCTGTTAAAAGCTCCCTTAAGTGTTAGGACTATCAGGTTACTTTTCCAGTCCTTTCCTATTCTGCATAAATTACAGGTAGTCCTCGCTTAGAGATCACAATATGTAACTCTGTCACTAAGCTCTTCGGTTACTAAGGAGAAAATCATGTCACTGCAATAGAGACATGATGTCACTTCCCATTCAGTCATTAAGTGAATCACTGAGGTCATGAAGCAAATCATCACGTGAATCCAACTTACAATTTTACCTCAACATTCTTCATAAATTCTGTTTGTTGCAAGAAGGTCGGAAAGCACAAGAACGGCAATCAGGTGACCATGGGATGCTGCGACCATCGTAAATGTGAGGATTGTGTTGCAAAGTTGTGTATTTTTACACCATGGAATGGGTGATAAACATGACAATTGGTAAGTGAGAACTAACTCTACTTCACTTTCTTTTTGGAAAGTTACCATAATAGGTAGACATTTTGGGGGTTTTGTAAAAGAATTAGCCTTGTATGCAGCATCAAACAGAGAAGAGCTAAACTCTTCTGTGGGTAGATGAGACTGACAGGCCACAGCAGAAATGTAGCCATGACTTTCCAAACTATGGTCATATTTACCTGAAAGAAAGACAACCCTGAATTGAAGGTAAAGCTACTCCCACCCTTCCTTCCATTGCCAAAAGGAAGATTAGACAGGACCATTAGAAAATTTTCATTTCCATATTTTCAAGGAATCTAACATGACCTCTAATTTGAATCATTTTGGGGAAATGCTGATCTTCCTTTCAGGTTGATAAAATATAACAATGCAGCTTTTCTACAATATTCACCTTCTACCTGTTTTGGTTTTGTTTTGGTTTCTCTCTCTCTCTCTCTCTCTCTCTCTCTCTCTCTCTCTCTCTCCATGGTGGTGGGGTATTGCTTAATATTGCCTCCAATCTGTTGGAAAACTTGCCGACTATTATATGATTAGACATTTATCTTAATAAGGATGTGACTATGTTAATACTAAAGTATTCCTTTGTATTGAAGCGGTGCAACATGAGTTCAAATATTTTATCAATAGATATACTAATTGCAAAGCTTTGTTTCCCAGTCTTTTTCATTGCATGAAATAATCAAGAATAATCTCCCCAAACTCAATATCTTTTGTTCATTCAGTTCACAGAATAGCAAGGCAATTTAATCATTCTTGTCCCATAGCAAAAACAAAACAGCTGCAGTTTCATGTGAATGCAGGCTAACCAAAACCCATTTCAGTTTTCCACCACACTTGTGTTCCATGTGACAGTGCAGACTTCACCAGAAATTAGTAGTAGAGCTGCTTTTTTTGTAGGTTAGTTGGTTTTTAATTAATGTAATTATGTATAGTCAGGGTTTTTTTTTACACTTTTCCAAAATTAGGTTAGATGATTTTTCCTTTCTCCATTCCAAATGCAGCACTTCCCATGGCAGTTAAGCATTATGGTATCTTGACACTCTTACTATCTGAGCTGTCCTTTAGACTACACTTTAGTAACTCTGGGACTTAGAGAGTTAGAGAGTCAAACACTTCAGAAATGACTGATTGAAATCTTTCAATTCATCCAGGGAACTTTTATGATTGAGAATGGATTTGAACCTGGATACTTCCACTTATGGCCAATAATGTAACCATAATAGTTCACTCCTTCTCAATGAAGACATGCTGGATTTGAAAATATAATACATCCTTACTGTGCCTCCTTTCTTCCTCCCTTGGCAACTGCCTGAACAATTCACTTCAGTTTTCTTGTCAAGATTCCTGAAGCCCTTGTCTGCTTCCTAGAGCTGAGAGAGAGGGTCTGGCCCAAAGTCACACAAGCTGACTTTGTGTGTAAGACAGGACTAGAACTACAGCTCTAATTCTGGTTTCTAGACTGGTGCCTTAACCACTATGCCAAACTGGCTGTCAGTGTGTTTCTAGTGCTCCGTTTTGCTGCCATCTTTGGCCGATTCTATAGTTTAGGGAGGTACAATGTGCAGCCCTCCAGATGTTTTGAACCCCAGCTCCATCAACCATAAAGAGCTCAACCATGTATGAAGGTGCTGCCCAACAATATCTGAAGGGCCACCTTTTCCCCTTTTCATCAGATCACAGAAAGAGAGAATGTAGTTAACCTCACAGGGTGTCCTCTAATTACCAAACGAGATGGGGATCTTATGCAATATGAGATTACCATCTCAGACTTTAGGACGCAATAAGATGGTAGCAAGTTGTTCCTTGTTTAATGCCTGTATTCTTTTCTGACAAAGGAGGGGGAGAAACACTTGTGGATTTTCTCCCTATGACTAAATAAGTTGAGCCTGTAGTTTGGCTTCAGTGAGTGTGGGAACAGAGGTGGGTTCCTACCGGTTCGGACCGGTTCTATAGAATCATTAGTAACGTGGTGGCGTGGGTCACTAGAACCAGTAGCGACCCACGCCTGCCACGCCACCGAGCCGGTTCTCTCGGCGGCACCTATGGCGCCGCCATCTTGTTTTTTGCTTCTGCGCATGCGCAGCTTTTTTTTGTACTGTGCATGCGCACGTGCACCCGTGACCCACCCACGCGGTGCGTCCCTGAGCAAACTGTCAGTAAGTAAATCCGGAACCCACCCCTGTTACTAGCTTTGCTTCAGGTAGCACATGTTAAGCCATCCCTTCCTTCCCTCACACACAAGCCTATTCAAGGGTTCCCCAGTTCTGTTCGGAGGCTGAGTAACCCTTGAACTCAGACAATAAAGATTCTACAGCATGCAGCAGATGTATGACTGATCCTGCTGCTTCATTTGAAAATGCCATGATGACTTGAGTTAGTGACATGCAAAATCATTCTCTCACTTCTCTTCCCATTATTTCTCAATCATTTAGCTTCTGACATTTCTTTGAAGGAAATTCTCCGGTGTGATAGAGTGGTCCTGTGATTACCTAGTTAGGAGGGGTTAAGAAAGAATGTAGGAATGAGTTCATTTTCATTGTTATTATCATCTCTCCACTGGTTCCCATATTTTAATTGAATATCCCAAGGGAAGTCAACGTAAGGGAACTCCTCTGTTGATTTTTTTCAGAGTAGGAAATGTGAGCAGTCAGGGAGGCTTCAGGGGACTGGAAAACAGCATAACAGAGAACAATAATGCTGGTGGTTAAAAATCCACCATCACTACTGCCAACAATACAGTAGAAACACCATCAAATAGAAAGAAGCAATTAAGCAGTCCCTTTTAAAATGTTATATTTCACATGGAATTCCTATTTCAAAAGCTCAATAGTTCTTTAATCTTCCCAAATAAAAATAGATGTAGGGGGGTATCACTTCTTTGAACGAACATACAAAAGGACGTTGCTTGTCTCCCCATCCCAATTGGTTTTTCATGGTGGTATTGCAAATATCTAAGATATCCCAGTTTGCATACATCTCAAGTCACGTGGGATGATGAGCTATAATTCTGAGGAAAAGAAAAGTGAGCAAACGGGGTTAAAGCAACCTTTCTCTTTGGCAAGAAAATATTTTAAAAACAACCCCCAACCCAAACTTTGTTCCACGTATCTGTGCTAATATCTGCACACAACATCCAGGCTGCTCCTCATACAATAATCAGAGCAGGTTTAATTCTAACTTTTCTAAGGGCTTGGTATTTTAACTTTAGAACTGCATTAATGCTGGAGGGGGGAGAGAAAAGTATACAGAAAGGTTATCTCCATGGTGATTGTTTTCCTATATTCAGATTATAGCTTTAACATAAAAGGATCCTATAAGGAAGGACGGTAGATCAATAGAAAAACAAATGTAATCATTTCCACTCCCACCCCCAACATGAATTATAAAATCAAGCACATGCAGATTTAAATAAATACAGGGTTGAAAAGAGTACATTAAATATTATAGGTAGAGACAAACATTTAGAATATATTTCAACTTTTTTTTTCCAATTCTCCTCTTAACTCTAGTATGTCTTAGAAAAAAAATCTGCAAGCTTTCCAGGTACTGTTTAGATGTTCCTTGTAATGTCAAATGAAGAAAGGATCCAACTAAAAGACTTTTGAGACTTGTGAATGCTTTGGATGGGGGTCCAGGCACTGCCCCCATTAGACTGTCATTAACTCCAAGGTTATGTATGATTTTCATAACAAATTATGACGGTTTTTATTACATTTTTATATGTCAGAGTTTTTAATCACATGTTCTGTTAGCTACTTTTAAGGTCATCTGGATAAAGAAATGAGAGATTGTTTAAATAAACCAACAAATGTGGACTCTGGGTAGAAATGGCATTTGGCACATAGAGAATTGTCATATATCGATAACACTGTTCTACAGGTAAAAAGTTGCGAGCATGAAAACAGCTCTTCTTACATAATGTTGGGGTGCTAAAAACGAAAATAACATTTAAAAATGTATATTGGCTCTAGTTTCCATGATATAAGCAACCAACTAATGAAGTAAGGTATATAAAATGCATGATGCAACTTACACCATAGATTACATAGTCAGTATTGGTGACTAATAAAAAACTGCCACGCGTACCAAGATGATGCAATATTAGCTGATATTACTTCACCAAATTCTGTATAAGGCACAGTATCTGTTGCTTGGCGAGTTAGACAGTGTCTTTAAACATTGTTTTATGCTAGTAAATTTAGTTATGCCTCGAACCTGTTTAAATAAAGCAGATAATTTCTGCTATATTTGCGGTGAAGTTACTTTTGCATCCCAAAAACGAAGGATCACAACCGTGATTAAGAAAGCCTACAACTTGTATTTCGTTTGCAAAATAGGAGACCAGGACAAAAACTGGGCACCACACATATGCTGTAATTCATGTGGATTGAGACTTGTCCAATGGTTGAATGGGAATAAGCCTTCTATGCCTTTCGCAGTCCC
>QLTV01001483.1:1055827-1065970 GCA_003457575.1 Thermophis baileyi
ATCCTGGTTGCTCTTCTCTGCACTTTTTTTAGATTCTCAACATTTTTTTTGTAGTGTGGTGACCAAAATTGGATGTAGTACTCTAGGTGTGGTCTAACTAAGGCTTTATAGAGTGGTATTAGTACCTCCCTAGACCTAGATTGTATCCCTCTATTAATGCAGCTTAGGATTGTATTGGCTTTTTTGGCTGCCACTGCACACTGCTGGCTCATGTTTAGCTGGTTGTCTACTAAGACTCCAAGTTCCCTCTCACAGTCACTGCTATTATGCCTGGTTTCACCCAGTCTATATATGTGTACTTTTGTTTCTTCCAGTTATCGCTCAACTTCAGTTCTTACTTGTTCCAGCTCCTCTGGCAATCTCTGGTTAAAGATCACATTATGAAAATATTAAAGAGTACTGGGCCTAAGACGGAACCTTGTGGTACCCCACTGGTTACTTCTCTCCATGACTTAGACCCATTGAGGATTACTCATTGAGTACGGTTAGTCAGCCAGTTGTGAATCCATCTGGTGGTGAGTCTGTCTATCCCACTTTTTTCTAGCTTATGAAGAAGTAGGTTGTGGTCTACTTTGTCGAATGCTTTGCTGAAGTCTAAGTATATTATGTTCACAGTATTTCGCTGGTCTACTAATTAAGTCACTAATTTAGCCTCTTCCTTCTCATTTCTCAACTCTTGCAACAGCTGCACTAGTAGGCATCCATTTTTCCATAACAACAATGTAACTGGATCAGTACAATCTGATTCACATGAAAGACAGTTATGCATTTTTAACCGTGTTTGATTCATATCATTGGAAAGCAGAATATACAGTAAAGACTTTAGGATTGGTTAATGTTCCAATAAGCTCCCAAAATTTTATGAACCATGCTCTTTGGATACATTTTTATTGTGCAATTAGACGATCTGTTGATTTATTGTGAGGACTCTGCCTTCCACATTGATCAAATTTGATCAGTTCCACAATATCTTTGTGATGGTAGCTTCTGTGCTACTCTAGAGAAATGGGCCTTTGATCCACCCGTGTTGGTTTACTTGGAGAACTGTACATCCTTGAAAAGAACAGAACACCTTCTTTTAGGGGAACTCCTCTGTACTATTCTGGAGATACAGCATTTTCTAGGATATGACATTATTACCATAAACATATCCCTAATTTTCCTGCATGACCACACAGCAAATTCATCTTGGATTCCAAAACTCAAACAGCCATTCTTCACCTCAATCAGGCATTCTCTTTTCAACCCATCCTCCATCATCCAGTTTGCATTATAGGCTTCTGTTTTCTCCTGGAGAACACTACTTCTACAATCACTCTTGAGGTGAAGGCAACCTCCCCTGCATATTTTGTTCCAACTCTTTCTGGCTGAAAGAAACTGTGATGTTTTTAAACAAAGGACTCTGCCCAACCAGGAACCTTTTCAGGCATGGAACATCATATAAATGTCCAAACTGACCTCAAAACAGTGGAATGTTTATAAACATTTTACACCTTCAAAGAGAAAGGTCAAGGTGGCAACCGGCAGTTCCTAGACTAGAGAGAATCATTAAGTAAACAAAGTTCAGCTGCCTCTCAAAGCTATCAAGAGGGCAGCCAAGTATCCAATGAAATGTTTCAAGCAAACAACCAAACTCAGAGAACACCAAGGACTCAAAAGTATCCATTAACTGAGGTAAAGCCTAGCAAGAGCTGGTGTGGTCTAGTGGTGAAGGCATCAGGTTAGAAGCCAGGAGACTGTGAGTTCTAATCCCACTTTAGGCATGAAAGCTGGTTGGCTGATCTTGGGCCAGTCACTCTCTCTCTCTCAGCCTAACCCACTTCACAGAGTTATTGTTGTGGGGAAAATAGTTATATATCTTTTTTCCCTGCATTAAAGATTCAAATCTGGTGGAATCAAGGCTCAGAACCTTTTATCTAGTTAAGCCAATTGCTGAATAAAAAGTTAACTGTCTGAAGAACTGAGAATTGCTTTTGTATCCCAGTGCACAGCTAGACATAAAGACTGTGACACCTTCTTTATCAAAATGCTGGAATACTTGTCCACCACTATTTTTTGTTTTAATGTCCTCATCATCTACACATCATCATCCGTTCACAGGCTCTTATTAAAAGGAGGTGTCACTAAGTGTAGATTACTACAGTTACTATAACTATTTGAAAAACTAAAGGTTGGGCAACCCTAAGTCTTTACTGAAGACATAGTTCAGCCATTTTAAGCTTTGCTCATTCATACTTTAAGCACATATTTAAAGTTCCACTGTTGGAATTAATGAGATTTAAGGCTGCAATCTTGCAGCTGGTGAAAGGTTTATGAGAAGGGACCCTACACCAATAGGATAGCTGTCTGTTCTCTAAGGGAGTTCCAATTGACGGTTCAGTAAGCACCTACTTGAGTTAGTTGAAAAGAGAAATTGACAGTGCTATTGAACTGGCATCTTAAACCAGGAAGAGAAGCCCGCTATTCTGTGATTTGAGTGTCTTATTTAAGAGAAAAATATATCCATGACAATCACAATAGTTAAACAGTCATTGCTTCAATTTGGCTGAATAAATCACAGTGATTTAGCCCCTAGTAGTAATAAAAATAAATGATATTGTTTTGGTTCATTACTACTGAACTAATGAAATGTAATGAATTAAGAAATTTAGTGAGTGAAAAAGTCTCATCAAAAGAACCTTCTGAGTCTGTTTAGGCCACAGTAATTGCAAGAACTAAATACAAGCAGATACTATCCCAAACCTAATTAATTTCAATGTCCATAGCAAAGGATTTGTGTTGGTAAAAACAGAAATAATCTCTCATTCAAATGTCATTGTCATTCTGAGTTTAACTCTTTCCTTTCTTGCATTATTTGTTCACTTGTTTACAAAGATTTAATAAGCTACTCTTCATCATGGAGACACCTAGAGCACCTTAAAATAATTTAAAGTAACAAAAAGAATACAAATGGTAAAAAAAATAAATTGACAAAATAATGAAACCAGCCACAGCAAAATCAGCGGCAAACAGAGAAATAGGTGTAGAGAGGAGAATTCTGGATTTATGGCCCCACAGCGTTTCTAGATTGCATTACAATAGTGTATGTAATATGTTTGAAATTTGAACAATACAATTATTAAGCATCTGCAAGGCTTAAAACAGCTCCTTTTTACCTGAACACCCTTAACCCACAAAGGGCCCAAAATAAAATAAAATAAAAATAAACCCAAACCCTTGAAAAAGTGTGCTTCCTAGACTGAAAAAGTTGTCCCCTTCTAATCCTAAATGCCAGGGCAGATAAAAATAACTTCATCTGGTCTCCCTAATTATCGCATTTGTGCATATCTCATAGTTGAGAGCCATCACCAAAAAGATCCTGTTACTCCCTCTTTCTGATGGCTGTTATGCTGGTACTTCCATGTGAATAACCTTTCTGGAGCAGCAATGAACAGAAGAAAGAACAGTAACCGAATTCACCTT
This sequence comes from Thermophis baileyi, assembly GCA_003457575.1. Classification (NCBI taxonomy): domain Eukaryota; kingdom Metazoa; phylum Chordata; class Lepidosauria; order Squamata; family Dipsadidae; genus Thermophis; species Thermophis baileyi. The sequence continues at coordinate 1,059,290 of QLTV01001483.1, forward strand.
CCTGGGTATCAACCTTTGCCATCATTGGAAAGGGCTAACTACTTATTCAGGGATATCCACAGGGTAAATAAAAAAAAAATGAGATGATGGCCCCAATGGTAGAGCTATAATTGCATCAAGGCCACACTCTACTCCTGCACTTACTATTCTAAAATTGTCTTCTGGGTTATATACAGTATTATAGGCAGCAATGAATACTTACTTCACATAAGCTTGACAAAATTATCTAGTTTTCATTATCATACATAGTTAGGGAGTGGTGCGGTGGCCTAGAGGTGGAGCTCTTGCCTCACCATCAGGGGGCTGTGAGTTCGATCCTAGGGAGAGGCAGATATTTCTTTCTCTGGGCACAATGAGATTATATCTGCTGAACAAAACTCCGCATTGGCAACAGGAAGGGCATCTGGCCATTAAAACACTCTGCTAGCTCCATTCAGTTGCCCAGACTCCACCCCGCAAAGGATTATGGGGTCATTAAAAGTTGATGATGATTATCATACATAGGGGAATATTCTTCTGTGGCGTGTTCATTAGTAACTGGCTATGCCAGTGTTCAAACCATACGGTTTTTAAAAGTGGCTCTTTTTTCATGTTGTGATATGTCATACAAAGATGCATTCAGTATAACCTAAGGTTTGGATCTGGATCCTAGGGACATCTCAGTTCAGCTTTCCACTGGACCATGACGTTCATTGGATGACTCATTTAATCTTGGCTGGTCTACCTTACAGGGTTGTTGTGAGAATAAAATGAACGTCAGCATGAGCTCTATAAAAACAGGGGGTATAGTGAATAAATAAATAAATAAAAAGGATTGGATTGTGATAAAGTTGATATATGATAAAGACTCATCTTTCAAGGCAATATTAAAAGCCTAAAATAAATGAAATAAATCCAAATAGATTTATTGCTGCTTGGACCTGTCAGGTTCCTTGGCCCAACAATGTTCTAGCATTTCTTCTTCTTGAAGACCTCTCTCTACTGGATATTATTAAACCACAACCATTATTTAGAAGGCAGGTCTAAATATCTTAACTCCATTAGCCCCTTATGAAGTTCCGAAAAGTTCATTCTTCAAACACTGACTGAGAGATCAAACACTGAGATATCCGAAACACCTGATGGAACCCAGATTCCATGTCATGCAGGTCATCTTCTGCAGGAGCCTTCTCTCCCAGGACTCCAGAAAGCATTGAACCTGGCTTTGTTGTGTTGATTTTGTTCTTTATCGGATTATTGTAGTCTGGATTACCAGTTTGAATTTGTATTTTAGCTGTTTTTATGCTTTTTCTAATTTTGAACACCACCCAGCATCCAGTGGAGTTAGCTAATAGAGCTTAATAAATAAATAGTAATAATAAATGGTTTAAACAAAATAAACAGCCTAAGTAGCGTCAAGGTGACACGTTCCTACCTGAGGACTATCCAGGGCCTAATGCATAAACAAAATAGCCATTCGACTTTTACAAGTCAGTTGTCTTGCCTGACCTTCTGTATAAATTAAGAAACGTTATTTGCAAAAAGATCTTCTTTCGCTGCATTTATATCTAATTTCTTCACGGTGTTGGCTGTAATTCTAATGGCATTTTTTTCCCTGACCCATTGATTTCGGTGGGATTGTCTCATGAAGTACCTTTAGGATTGCAGCTATTGGATATAGCAGAGATCTACCCACAAAAATGCTGCATTCGGTTCCGAAAGATTTTTATGCCACTCAAAGTCATAAAAAAACGCAAACCAAGCGAATTCTAAGAAGGGGAATCAATGAAGCTGTATTATCTTAGAAAGCAATTGCAAGTATGTTCCATGAATGAAAATAAAAATGACAAAATATGCTGTCTGTATTGGAGAACTATATTAGACAAGCTACCAAACCGTGAGTCCATAGACACTCCTTTTTTTGTGTGTGCAATATTTGGCAAATGCAATCAAGATTGTGTAGGTAGATGATACTTTGACATTGAACAGAATAGAGCAGCTTTCCCTATAGCAAAGAATTCTGTGCATACCAGACCTGGCATGTGATGCTTAGATATTTTGGTTTTAAAAAGATTAATATATTCAAGCACTCTAATCAGCTAAGTAGCAGATTGCAATAGCAGAGTTAAAAGGTTTTAAACTCTGTTACAGATTTGACAAAACCCAGAATGCCACAGCTCCATACCATTTAGAATTATCTGCAAATTCAGTTTTTGATTTTTTTTTTCTTCTTCGAATGGCATGATCTCATAGATCAAGCTAAAGTAGTGGATCAGCCAAAGTCTCATAAACATGGATTTCTAAGTGTCTCAAACAAGTTATATCCCAATCCCTCACCAAAGACCATCTAAGGATGTAGAAAAGATTGACAAACAACAGGAGGGAGAGGGAGAGGGAGAGGGAGAGGGAGAGGGAGAGGGAGAGAACCTGCCAAACCTGTTTACCAGAGGCAGGGCAGAACAAAATTAGAGACTAGAAAGAAATCTCTAACGGCAAGATACTAGCAAAGTTGGACATTCTGCTGAAATCCATGTCTTTGTCAGGAAAAAAAAACACGAGCAGAAAATTGCAGATAAAGGCATAGCAAACTACAGGAAGCAAACCAGTGGACATAATGTCTAAAAATTAAAATAAAAGCATACCTACAGATGAGATAGAAAGACCTTGGTATATTAATGATCTGAGCTTTTTGATCTGTCCCAGCAAAATTTCCAAGTCCTGCTCATGCAGTACACCATGTGTAATGTCCTTAACATTACTATGACTAACTAAAAGCATAACTAGGTGGTTTAAGCAGGTAGGAGAGTAAAACAGTTGCACAGAAAGTCTGTAGAGATTCTCAGTCATCCAGGTCATGGTTCTCCCAAAGGTGCTTTTTTTCAGGAGGCAACTGGACTTTCTTGTTTTTCCTTTGAAGGCGTTTCACTTCTCATCCAAGAAGCTTCTTCAGCTCTGACAGGATTCCTTCCAATCCCCACTATCCTGTCAGAGCTGAAGAAGCTTCTTGGATGAGAAGCGAAACGCCTTCAAAGGAAATGAATATCCTGAATTCTGTTTTTAATTGTTTTTATTATGGTTTTTTTTTTTTTTTACGGTTTTTTATATTGTTGTGAGCCGCCCAGAGTCCCTTGGGAGTTGGGCGGCATACAAATTTAATAAATAAATAAATAAATAAATAAATATCCTGAAAAAAGCACCTTTGGGAGTTGCACAGAAATTTAGAGAGGGAGAAGAAACCAAGTTGAATCTAACACCATCTCTGAATTCTACCTTAATTTGGACTGCTGATTATTAATCTCGTCGCCCATCAATGTCTTTCTTCATTTTCAAAAGCAGCTGGGGGGAAAAGAATAAAATAATCAGCCATGCTAAAGGCATCATCTCTTATAAATATAAAACCTGATAAGTTTACTTTTTTTTTTTTTTAAACAAAAATCCTCCTTATTGACTTTACTTCCCAGGAGAAATCTGTTTCTTCAGTCTAAACGGTTTCTGAATGGAAGACTTCTGAGTGAACTCAGATTCACCTTTTACTGGAGAATTAGAAGAAGAAAAAGATTTTACCATTGCTAGACCTCCTCTGAATGCAGAAAGGCTTTAAGCATGATCAGAAACACCCTACACGAAGAGCTAGCCATACTATCCTTCTCTGGCTTTGGGCAAGCCCCTTTTCCTCTCATTTTCTCCTTGTTCATGTGTGAAATTCCCTGTTGTTTCTATTATTGTCGGAAAGGATGCTACAAGCATCCAAAACCAGATCCTCCTTTTGTGCTGATTCACATTCATCAGAACTCCCCCTTGACGCGTCCTACAACTACGCTACAATTCTTTCATGCTACAATATGATCTACACATATGAATGCTCTCTGTTGCAATTTAATAGCAGTAACAGAAGCACTGGAAGTGACAGAATCAGGGGAATTAGAGGAAATGCTCATTAAAACAAATTTAAAAGGTCTAATGATTAAAATATTGATTAATTAGCCAAACATTGATTAACAGTCACACATTATCAACTACAAAGGTTCTAATTACTGTGCCATTATTCCAAAGATTGACCTGTTCTCTCTTGTCACTTAGGATGAAGAACAATTTTTATTAAGTGGGTAATTTGGATTTTTGACCTGTAAAATTTTAATAGGGAGCACAGAGAGGGTGTCATGTGTGGTTTGGCATTTTAGTCATCAAGGGACCTACAGCTACTGTCTCTACTTAACCGAAGGCACAGGAGTGCAAAAGGGAGGTGCACATGTAGGGATTAAAGCCCCAAACGACTTCTTCATCAGGGTAATATGGAGATGTGCAACAAAAAATGAAATCCTTCTCCTAAGCACCAAGGATGGTTCAATTAGAGAGGCATACAAGCAGCGCATGAGAGAGCACATTACAGGTTGCCCAGATGCCTTTGAACAAGGAAACAGACAACATGAAAACACTCCACTTTTACTTCTCTAGCAAAGAGAAAGAAAGCCTACCAGCTACAGAGCATCTCCCAAAGGTATCACTGCTGGCTTCCACCCTCCAGCACAAGAATCTAAGCTAAGAGGAAGCCCATCATTCCCCAAAGCCAGTTTTGCCTAGCAAGAGATTAATCCTATGGAAAGCAGGCCCGGAATGTAAGGGGAGATTTATGAGTGTCCTGCATAAGACTTCTCTCTGGGTTTCTCTATTTAGACCTGTCGGTGTAGCATTTAAATCTTGCCTCGCAAAGGAAGAGAGTCTAGCACATACCCAGTCTCCATAAATGTCGGAGAAAGGATAGTCTGGATTAGCTCTTGATGAGATCAGCTCTCTGGCCAAGAAACAGATTTATGGAATGGATACAAATAAAGCTGGAGGAAGGAGGGAGAAATTTGGAATGTATATTTGCTTAATAATCTTGCCAGGCAAAATATACTCATAAATGAATATTGTTTGTGCGTCTGAGTGAGTGTGTGTGTGTGTGTGTTTGTGTGTTGCCTGTGCAACAACTAACAGCCTGCAGTTTGGCCAAATAAATAGCCCGGAGAAGACAATTAGGAAAAGAATCATTAACTAGTACAAAATGAACAACAAAACCTTGGGAAGAGCTCAAGAAAGAAACAAGGGTGCCCAAATGCCACCCTAGGGAAGCCTTTTCTTCAGGCAAAATGTAGATTTTCTGCAGAAATCTCCAGAGTATGTCCTGGTCAGCCCCAGGAGCTAAAAGAGCTAAGACTAACTTAGAAATTCCTTGCATCATCTGGGAACAGTAGCGAAGAAATTACTAGCAGAGAGGAGTTGTGTTAAATAGGATTGCTATCAACAGAAAACCTGAGATCACATCCTTCCTCCCTTTTTCTAATCAAGATAACAAAGAAAAATAGTAAATAGTGAAAAAAAGGGAAATAGAAAAGGAAATAGAAAAGGAAAAAAAAGACACGAAAAAGCAGCAGCAGCTTCCAATGTATTGATAATGGTTATAATACCTTCATGAGCTCTTTCTCACTGCACCTAACCATGACACTGATGAGATGGCAACCTCTGGCGTTTTCTGCCATGTCCTCCTGATGTTGCCTTCACCTCAGTCCCTCAGTATGTACCTGAGGCTGCCTAAAGCCAGCTCTGCAGTTTTAGTTTCCTCATGTCCCAACACCATTGTTACCATAGCTATGATCTCCACATTTCACTAATTATTTGATCCCTGATACAGGGATTGAAATCCACCCAGCTCTTATTGGTCACTTTGGTTGAAGATGGGTATTTTGGCTTTGGTGGCAATAAAGAGTAGTCATCTGGCTCCTCAGAGCTCTAGCTGCCCACATAATGTCTGATCAGCACTTTCTAAAGCAGTTGTAAGAACATCCAGACTTAGCACTCATGTGAAAAAGCACTAGTCTTGTGCTGACGGAAGGTCAATTTAAATTGAGAAAAGAGACTTGGCTTCTGTAGTTGTGTGTGGCCAGTTTTGTTGCTATTGGGTGTCTTGCGGGTTTAATGTTGCTTCTGGACGCACATAATACTAATTTTAGGAGTATTGACAACTGAAGTCTTCATGTGTGAACCCTCAGAAATAATAAAAAGTAATTGTTAAAATTCTTTTTATTACTTTTATTATTTCTGAGGGTTCACACATGAAGACTTCAGTTGTCATCCTGATTGGTCAATACTCCCAAAATTAGTATCATGCAGCTGCAATTCCCATGGCTTTGGGCACAGCACGCTATTTGCTTATGTCACTCTTGGAAGAAGGGGTGGTTTCATTTGCTTATTCCACTTCAGCTGGGTGGTGCTAGTTGCCGTAGTGATGACAGCTGCTATTTTTGGGTCAATCACAATTTCATGTTCTGCCTGGCCGTCCATCAATTACGTCTATGACTACAAGTGCAAAAGTGGACTTTTTGGTTACCTGTTGCCAGCACCATTGATCCCTGCAGCGGCCAAGGACAAAACTCATTCAATCACCATTATTTCCTCTTGCCTTACTCCCTTTTATCTATCAGCTGGACAGATTTTATTTTATTATTTTATTATATTTATTTTATTTTAATTTTTTTATATATGTATTTTATTTTATTATTATTTTGTATTTTATTTTATTTTTTATTCTTTTATATTTTATTATATTATATATTATATAATATAATATATATTATATATCTTGGTGATCTCAACCTACCTCATATAAACTGGACACTAAATGAATGTACAACTGAACCCATACATTCAACCCTATACAATGCT
>QLTV01001483.1:1074862-1095719 GCA_003457575.1 Thermophis baileyi
TATCTCTCTCTCTCTCTCTCCCTCCCTCCCTCCCTCCCTCCCTCCCTCCCTCAGTATTTTAAACATAACATAAAGAATGTTACCTTAGTGACAAAGCCAAAGCAAGTAAAAATATCCTTCTCAAAAACTAGTGTACTAGCTACAAAAAACGTAATCATGTTTGGATGTCAGGTGTATTCCACCCAATCCAACTTGATTCGGTCTCTTCTCAAATCTCATTGCTTGTTTCATTAGTCTTTCATCAGGCAATTGATTTGATTATTCTGTATGCCTAGACCCTGGACTCTCTTTTTCATTAGCAAAAACATTAAAATGTTTTCTGAGTCAAGACTGAAGCCGGGTGACAGCATGGGCACAACCATGTCATTTGATGGGCAACAATTGCTATTGCCCCACTATGCTCTGGTGGACTCTCAATTCTATGATAACTAGATTTAGTTTCTGAGCCCTGTTTAGACCCCCTGCATTACATAACCCTCCAAAATGCAGATGCCAATTTCCATAGGGTGCATAGGATGGATCAGTCCCTTTTCCTCCGAGACTGATAATGGAAGATGGTGGAACGAGTACATGGGCATTATGGTGCTCCCTGTATAGCGTATGCATCGGTTGGGTTGCTCTGTGGGCATTGGGGGGGGGCTTTCATCATGGTCTGAAGATTGTCACAGCCAAAGCAAAAACCTGAACAATGGTACAGTATAAGAGTCCCCTCTGTCTCTAGGTGAAGGGGCACTTCACTTCAATTGAACCACAATCCAAGTACCCTCTTGAGATGGCTCTATAAACAACTGTCAAAACAACTGCTTGCTAGCCTGGGATGGTGTTTTGTGCACGTGGGCAAATATCTAAATCTTCTGCTGGCCTTTCCATGGAAGGTGGGGAAGAACAGAACAGAAAAAACCCCAAGATGGTGGTTGTGGCAGCACCTTGGAAGCCTCCTCTCTCTTGTACGTGCTTTTGTATGTTGCATGTGCGTTCAAAGGAGAGAGGCGGTTTTCATTGTGTTGCTGCCACCAAGATCGTGACATTTTTTGGCCCTTAACTGCAGATGTTGAAAGCGAAGGTGAAAAAAGTTTCGGATTTAATCTCCAGCATCTTGGAAAACTTCTGCCTGGAACTCTGGAGACAGCTTGACAGTCAGTGTTGGCTGTATAGTCTGAGCGGTCTAACTTACTGCAAACATGTTCTGAAATGTGTAATGTAAATAAATAAAAGTGCGAAAGCTGCGAGAAAGATGAACTCTGCCCATTTCATATGTCCCGTGGTTGCTTTAACAGTATCCTAATGGTTGCCACATGCTTCAGTTAAAGAACTTGCTCATGATTCAGTGGGGGCTACATACTGAGATGATTTAAGGTAGCAAAAGCAGACAAAATATGTGGAAAATATTCAGGTTAGAATGTCGATAGATGCCAAGCTACGTGTTCAGCAGAGAGTTTACGATTCTGACTCATTACTGTTTCTAACTTTCCAGATTAAATGCATTTTAACTGAATTCTCCTGTGGTTATCTGAGCCGAATGCATAAGTGTGGAAATTTTTCACTTGCCACTAAAGAAATAGATCATGATTATCATAATAAATCTCTGTTTGTGCCATTAAGGATGTATTCACATGATTTAACAATTTAATGCATGTAATCCTTTTATCAGATGCTCCTAAATAAGGCTTGTCTTTGCATTAAAGGCTCTAATAACCAGAACTAAATTAAGTTATATCCAATAAAATATACTAATTTGCTGTGTCAAACAATTATGGAGTTCCTCTTTTGTTAAAAGAATACATATACAAAACAGTCTTGAAAATGCACATTAGAGAGGGCTGCAAAATTGCACAGAATTTTTTTTTTATATGCTTGGATTGAAGAAAAAAAAATCAATGTGTGTTTACCTCTTTCAAGGATAGCAAATAATATATTTCCATACCATGTGTTCTTACATTTTTATCCTAGTTATTATTTATTGTGTTCTTTGGAGACAAAAAAGTGGCACCTTCTGGAAAAAAAACTGTAGATCTCTCCCCCCCCCCACAAAAAAAAAGTGTTATTGCCAATAATTGGGGGGCAATATGCTGACTCTGAAAACTGCTTAGAGAGGGCTGTAAAAGCACTGTGAAGCGGTATATAAGTGCTATTGCTATTATAACATGGTGGTAATAAAGATAATTTAAAACCTGAATAAAGATTTAATATCTGAGTCACTTCTTCCTGGCCACATCTCCCTAAAGATGACTTTCAATCATTAACAGACAAGTCCGTCAGCCAGACCGACCTTTTTAATAAGCACTTGAAGAGCCTCTGTCTTCAGTGCATGCAGGTAACAAAAAGCTCATTAGTCAAATGAAGAAAGAATAGCTGGAATATCAGTGTCTTATTTTAAAGGAAAACCTGCTACACGTACAGGCAGGCACACGCACACGAGACACAATCTTCATGCAGATATTTGACTGGGATTTTGGCATCCAACTTCTAATGCTTTGGGCCCTTCTTGTGAAAAATTGATACCGAGGAAAATGTTGAAAGCACATATTTTTACAGCTTGTCAGCTTAAGTGAGGCGTCTTTACTTCGCAGAGTCATTTTGAAAACCTACTTAAACCAATAAAGAAGTTGAAAGAAAGGGAGAAGGGAGGTGGTTAACTCCCCCCCTCCCCTTGCTATATTTTATCAGCTAAGAAAGACTGTTTGCAAGAGACTGGAGATATATGTTTCAAATAAACAAGCAGTGAAATAAAGCGCAAGGACTTAGCGCTCTTTTAAGTCATAGCAGCACATACAGAGGGCTTCTGAGCGAAGAAGCCTGTTGTACAGGCTTAAAGCATGTTTGCCCTGCTTGCAATAATTGACTGATTAGATTTATGTCCTAACTTTCCTCCAGGAGCTCAACATTAACTATATGGGAACGCTGAGTGATTAAGGATGATTTAAAGCAGGAGCGGGGGACCTAAATGGCTGTAATTGACTTTTATGCCAAATGCTAACAATAGGCAGGTAGGACCAGAGCCTGAAGAAAGTTCAGCCAAGTGCAGCCACAGAGAGAACAAAGCCTCAACTCCATGGATGGCTTCTAAAGCATTTTTACAGAAAGAGAAACACAGGCAGGCAGGCATCCTATTCGCTCCTGCTCACACTAATTGCACGCACACACACACACACACACACACACACACACACACACACGCACAGATACACATTCCCACTTTCACACAATCAAAACCAATCAAATCAACTCTATTTCTAAAGGAAGGAGAAAACGGGAGGCTCTTTAATGTCATCAGATGGCAGAGCTGGGGGCTTCAAAATGAGATGTGGAAGGCCACTCTACAAAATCCAAAGGAAGCAAACCAGAGGATCTTGGGTGAATCAAGTCAATGAGGGGGAGAGGGGAAGAGAGGGGGAGGGGGGACATTTTAAATTTAACTAGGAAAAAAAGTTTTCCTTATCACAGAGGAACTAAGATGCACATTTCCAAGCCAAACCAACGGCAGAAGGAGGGATTTTCGAACAAAAATCGTCAGCAATGCTTTACCTTGTAGATGTAATTATTTACTACAATAAAATAAATGTAGTAAATAAAAATATTTACTACAATGTCCTACCTGTCAATGACTACTTCAGCTTCAACCACAACAACACACGAGCACACAATAGATACAAACTTAAGGTAAACCGCTCCAAACTCGATTGTAGAAAATACGACTTCAGCAACAGAGTGGTCAATGCCTGGAATGGACTACCTGACTCTGTGGTTTCTTCCCCAAACCCCCAAAACTTTAACCTTAGACTATCTACTGTTGACCTCACCCCATTCCTAAGAGGTCTGTAAGGGGCGTGCATAAGCGCACCAACATGCCTACCGTCCCTGTCCTAATGTCCCCTCTTATTCATATCCATTTCATGTATTAATAACCATGTTTATACCTATATCTGTTATCTAATACATGCTTGACAAAATAAAATAAATAAATAAATAAATAAATAAATAAATAAATAAATAAATAAATAAATAAATAAATAAATGTAATGATAATAGCAACAACAGCTTTCCACGGGAAAATTTATAGGCAAAATTCATTGCTACCTGGCCTGCTTTTGATAAAAAGAGCTACTACGATGGGAAAGTTTCTCCTTCTGTGGGATAAGAACAGCCACTCTATTGTAAACTGGAAAGTTCAGCAAAATGCTACGGAGGGGAATAGAGGTCACTCGTAGGGTAGAGAACAAAAAAAAAAGTAAAGAGAAATGGAATTGTAAGCATCAAGGCTTAATCTGTGTTTCTCCCCCCCCCCAACTCTTTTCCTTTGAGTGCTAATGAACTGAGTAAAGGAATGAGGAGATTGGGAGACTCACTCACTCACTCACTTAGTTATTGCTGGTATGGAAACAGAATGAAAGAAGTCAATCAAAGGGTGAAAGTGCTAGAAATCAGTCTATAACTTGGGATGAAACCAAGAGCCTCCAGGCAAAAGTCTCACTCCGCTGAAATAAATGTAAGCCTCTCCGAGAGTCTTAAACACATTTTGCCCCATTATTTTCCCCAGCCCAGATCTTGATGCCGTGGAATGACTTGAAGGCAGGCGGCCTCCCTGGAATTAGGACGAGCTGCTGGCCGGAAGAAAGTCATTTTATGCAGATGATTGTGTGGCGAGGAGATGGCCCACTGTGACATAACATCAGATTAAAATGCAGCTGTCTCAACGCAAACCACAATAGGACAAAGATCAAGAGGCAAGGTCAAATATGCGGAACGTAATGAGATAGAATTTTAAAGATATCAAAAAAGAGGTCCAGCCGGCAGGAGAGTCGCCAACTCGGAAAGAGAGTCATATTCCCAACTGATTAAATAGTAACAGTGGCAAATGGACGAGATGCTCCTAGATGTGATAACACAAATATCCTAAGACCTCCGAGTGACATTTTGGGATGCTGGCTTAGGAAAAAAAGGGGGGGGCAGGACAAAGAGCTGCAAAGAGAAAGAGGAAAAGTAAAAGAGGTAGGGTAAGGGACACCTTGGTGTTTGGTTGGAGGCTGATGATGATTAACGGGGAACGCTATTAAGATGTATGCTGCTCAAAGGGAAATGGAGTGGGACAATGCTGCAGGCTATCCATGCCTGTGTTGAAGAGCGGGGACAAAGGGCCGTGAACTTTAGCTCAATTGGACACTTAAAAAGTTACCCAGGGTTGTTTTGCACAAAATTCGTATCAATTGACTGGAACCACACAAAGTTTTTAAAGATGGGGGGAGGGGGAAGAGAAAGCGATCCTAAAAAGGGCAAATAAAACTGTATTTTAGTTACCTGTTTGTTTCTTCGATTTCTATAGGTCCCCAAACAGAGATCAAACCCAGTCCAGTGTTGCACATGGTTCTCCTTTCCCTTAGATTAGGGTCAAATTAGGGTCAGATTAGAATCAACTTGAAGCCCCGGGGCTGTGGGGAGCCACCAACCTGCTGCTCCAGCACTTGTTCTAACAATAATTACTGAAAAGTGAAAGTGGCATCTTCTAGGGTTTGTGAAGCAGGAAACCCAGGAGAACTGTCACGTAAGCCCTACAATTAAATTTGACTAAGAAGAAAAACAGTCACTTCCAAATCCTAACAGTGAAATTAAACAGAAATACTGATACCCTTCCATAGCACAGCATTCTCTTGAGTGAAGATTATTTACAAGGATGCATCTGGGCTCTCACCTGCTTCTCTTAACAACAATAAAATAATCTCGATCAGTGTTTCTAACCTTGGCAACTTAGGAATGGATGGACTTCAGTTCTTGAAATCCACTCATCTTAAAGTTGCCAAGGTTGAGAAACACTGGTTTTGATGCTTGCCCACTTACCCAGAACAAAAGACCCTCCAAAACATAGGGGTGATCAACAGCATCTTCAGAAGCTTAAGGGAGTGAGGAGGAGCAACTTCACTGAATTCTTCTGATAAATGTGTGTATCGTGACTGGCCAAGTACACTACAGCAGCCATTTTGTGAATGGTCTAATTCTTCTGCATGGTGGCTGTTTTCTTCAATCACTTGTAACATGTTCTCAGAACATTAAATATGCTCACTGGTTCAAAAAGATGGCCTTATGTCAACCCTTCAAGATAGACCAGACTTCTGCAGGTCAATATTGGTCTTATTATAAATAATTAAGATAATACTGAGAATGACAGAATCTTGCAAATTTGAATACACTCCATTTAAATTCATGAGAACAAGGTAGGGTCTCCTCTGAGACTTTTTTTTTTCTTTTTGTCCTGAACTTGGGTTTCTTTTATCTGACTGTTGGCTTGATGGCAGCTCTTCCTCCTGCCCCTCAAGACCATTCCCTTGTCCCACAACACCTTCCCATGTTTTAGAAAATAGAAGTAAAAATTAATTTTCTATGTAAAAACACAATAGCAGGAGATCTAATGTGAAAAGTCACAGAAACTTTTAATTTTCTATTATACCTTTTGAATTGGATAGACCATTATGGTTAGTGTCAGTATACACAATACCAAAGTGTATGGTCTTGACCTAATGAAGCAGTTTCATTGCTCTTAATAGGTTCATGATCCAAATAAAAGTGGGTGGGGGAAGAATTGGCTAACAAGTTGAAATTAGACAATCAGACTGCCGATTGCGTGATAAGGAGCTACGATGGTGCAGTGGTTAGAATGCAGTATTGCAGGCTAACTCTGCCCATAACCAGCAGTTCGATCCTGACCGGCTCAAGGTTGACTCAGCCTACCATCCTTCCGAGGTCGGTAAAATGAGGACCCAGATATTCGGGGACAATAGGCTGACTCTGTAAACCGCTTAGAGAGGGCTGTAAAGCACTGTGGAGCAGTATATAAGTCTAAGTGCTATTGCTATAACAATGTTTTTTTTAAATATACTCAGCAGAAAAATATTAAATAACATAATGCATCAGCCTCAATATTCATCTTAGAGGAGTCTCATTGCTGTCACCATGAAACAATCAAGGAGGAATGGGGTGGGTGTTTTATTTTTGAGGCCCCAATCTCTAATTCTGCAAACTGTATCAACAGAAGGATGTGCCCACAGATTTTATTTTTTTTAAAAAAAGATCATTAGCAGAAATGATGCCATGTTCCTTCTGAGCTTCTATCACAGCATGACAGAAACTGTTGCACAAGTGTGGCTAATTGTGGGATTGCTGATTTTTTTTTTAATGGCTCTTGTTTTCTTTTTTGCATCATGCAGAGATGAGGATCATTCTGCCTGACTATCTTTGCTGCCTCTCTGGTGAATACTGTCTGGCCCCTTACACTGCGAGGTCAGTCAATTTCCTTTTTCTGTGTTCAGCAGAAATAACTGAAAAGGAACTCTTCTTTGTTGGAAGTGGCGTATGATGACTTTGCATGGGGAGAAACCTCCTTTTATGGGGTGCTGTGTTTGGAGACCACAAATATCCCCCTGAATTCTGGATACAGGAACCATCCAGAAACTTATTGGCCATTACACATTCAACGACAATACTAATAATAATTGTGGTACTACAGCATTACAGGAAAACTATCAGCTAGATAGTGAAGGACATGCAATTTTTAAAAAAAGAAGCTCTCCATGACTTTCACTAAGAGTGAAAATATATTTTGCCTTTCTGTTTGTATATAACCAAGCTTGGCAGTCAGCAATGTGATAATCACCTAACTCATATGCATTAAGGGTTTGCATCATTTAGAAACAGTGCAATGATTTACAAGCCTTTTGACGGTCATTGGTTTACCTAGCCAAATAATGACAATTCTGGCCAGTAGCACTCCCTAGCATCTCTTTCATTAATCCATTTTCTGATAGCCCATAACCAGAAATGATTGAACCTGGAATGTTTTGCACATAGATTTAAAAAAAAAAAAAGCATGCACATTGCTCTGTCATTGAAAATTGACCATTCCCCCTGTTGATTTGAAGTAAATGTTGTTGTTCTTGCCCTAAGATCAAGACCTAAGACCCTAAGACCATCCCTTGGCAGGTTGCATGCCATAAATACCAAATAAATGACATTGCAAGTCATTCTTCTCATCAAAGGCAAAAGACCATCTAGGGTGTAGCGGAAATGGCCCTCTACTGGCTCCCGCCTGAAGAAAGAAGGACCATTGCTGGTGATGAAAGAAATTTCTGCTCTAATGCATCTCGATGTCCAGAAGGAGTTGGGTCTGTTGGTTTAAAATGTTGTGCATGGTCTTAAGCCCCAGGGCTGATACTAAATCCTGTTGAGTTCTAAATCCTGAGATCTTTCCAGCCTTGCCAAACTTCAGTTAGCATAACAAAAGAATTCCCTTCACTTTTGTGCTCACTAATACAAATCTTTACTGCTCTGTTTCTTCTTAATTTTGATTGTCCTGTGTTCAGTGATATTACATCTTTCCCTGATGTGAAGTTTAACATACATACTTTAATCCACACACATTTTGAATAAAGCACACACAAAAAAAGTCAACACATCTGCTGATATCACCACATCAGAAAATATACATGCGTACATACAATAATCCTTGGAGATTGCTAGCTGAAAAGGATTGTCTACCCTTGAACTAAAAATGGTTTGGAGTTATACTCATCTTCCCTCAAATTGTTGTCTATACTCATGGGTACTTATAAGCAGAAACTATTGTTGTAGAGGCAAAATTGGCAAATCTTTAACCATGTAAAGAAATACTTAAATATGTCTAAGGATGCTTTTTATGTTGGTCTAGTGTGTAAGGGGTTCATATCTGATATATCGGTGACCTACAAAAATATTTCTAATGATATTAATGTTTCCTGTTAATCAACTGATATCCAGCAGTCCCAATGATGATGCTTCTTTGGGATACTAAATCCAAAGATGATGTGGCATCCCCCTGGTGACTAAGGCACAGAAGCGATGGAAGCTGCAGTCAGGGAAAAGCAAAATATTGAAAGGAATAGAAAAAAGGTGATTGGTTGAATTAAGTGATTTCCTGGGGGTGGGGGAAATCACCCCACCAAAACTGCTGGTTCCTGAACAACAAATAAAACTGAAATATATTTGGTTCTGCTCTCGCATGAATTATACATCACATGCTGTGCTATTTATAACACTGTCAAGAGTATGTTGTTCTTTCTAATAGAAAATCTGAAAAACCACTAGCTGGCAGCAATGACTTAGAGGTTTCTCTCTTTCCTGCCATCTACTGGTTGTAGAGTGTTTTGCTGGCAGAGAGCTGTAGGAGGCCATCGGAGCTGAAAACGGAGGTCGGGAAGGCCGTGCCCAGCTCTCCTGAGCTCAGTTTTCGCTGGCAGAGGGCTGCAGGGGGCCATCGGAGCCGAAGACAGAGGGCCAGGCTGGGTGCTTGATCTCCACTGCCTAGGGCTCTGGACAGCCTGTGCCGCCATCTGGGGGTCCTCTGTGTGGCCTGAGAAGGACAGTGAGGCTCCTCTGTTTGGCCCTCTCCCTGGTCTCTCCTTCCTCCGCTGGAGACAATGGATCCTCCCCAGCCCTGCCCAGGCCACCACAGGCGTCCCCGATATGAGTGACGCTGAGCTGGCCACTCCCACTCTGGCTATGCCCACTCAACCTCCCAGGTCAAACACAACCCTGATGCGGCCCTCAATGAAATCAAGTTTGACACCCCTGGCCCTAACTTATGCCTTTAGCCACTAGCCCCCATTTCATTCACCATCAAAAGCAATAAAGGCAATTTACCGCTGCCTCTGACATTGCACACACCAATGACTTCCTGTCCTATACGTATCTTCAAGGAAAAGCTCTCTGCCTATAGCAGCTGCACAAACAGATGTATGCACAAAGGTTCTCCTTCACCAGATGTTTGCGCTGGATGCCAGAATTTGCCAGTCCCTTCCCCCCACCTCCAAAGTTTATGCCTTTTAATAAAATTGAGTGAGAACTAAGAAAAGAAACCTCAGATTCAATGAACCAAGTTTGCTGTACTGGGGAGGGGGAAAGGAGCCATCTGAGGAAAATCCAACTTTATAAATTTGCCGGAAGGAGGAAATTCATAGCAGAGATTCACCCATTCTAATCCAACAACAATACTGCTGTTGCTGCTGCCTACTTTTGCTACTGAGAACACTTTTCAATGCCAGCAGCTAGTGCTAAATACAGTGGTGTCATTTCTATTTTGTTTTGCACTCTTAGGCATAAGGGTCCTTCTTCAAAGCCATTGACTCTTTTAGTGGCTGTTATTGAAGATGTGGGGAGCTTCTCCTGCTAACCCTTGACAAAAAAGGAAAAAAAAGGTAAACCCAAAGGAACAATGTCAAGCTATCATATGTCCTGGCACCTTTTATTACTCAATGCAGAGTGATAAAGAAATGGTTCTATTGCAACTGAACAGCTAACTGAATTTAAAAAGCTGTTAAATGGAGGTTGGAGTTAAGACCCCGGTTAACAATATGTGGGAAAGAAGTTTGGATTGATTAAATTGCTCTCACCATAATATTCTAAAGAGACCACCTTTGGTGAAGTGTGTTCAAACATTCACCTCTTGATTTCTTGGTTAGTCTATTGATACCTTTTAAACACTGTAGCTCAATCAAAGGGAGGAGAAAACCTGTGGATCCTTAGAAATGTTCCAGCATTGGAAACCACGTTTTCCCTTGTTTAGAAACCGAGGCTTGGTTTGCTTTTCTAAACGATGCATATGCAAAGTCAAAGGATCAGATTCCAATTAAGCTACAATTCACTTTCCTCCCCATAATCTATTTGTAAATGCTTTTTACAATATTTTAATGCACTCTGCCATGCCAGCTGGTAAATAATAAATACACAGCCCTATATACGGTACTTCAGGAAAGTCTGCATACTGCAGCTTTGCAAAGAGCAAATAGCAAGCTCGCTAATGAGTTCACATTCATTTTCATTTTATTGATTGCCATAAGCTAGGTAGGTAATGAAAAAGATCCAATATGACATGGCACAGCAGTTGCAAACTTAACAGTGCTGTCTGACTCATCCAGGAAAGGCTGGAGAAATCTAAACACCTACTGAGCCCATGCTCACAGCTCAGAGGTTCCCAACGCCAGGCTGCCAAGCTTTGGTGTTCTCTAAGGAAGGAGACAGCTTTTAATCCCCCAAAATTGGCTTCAAATATTACCGTTCTTCCTTACTGTTATGACAGCATTGTTAGGAACGAAGGGATGTTTAATGATATTCCATTTTGCTCCATTTTAGAACAATGTAGTTCAACAGGAGGAATCCTTTGCTTAAATAGAGTGTACTCCTATTCTTAGCATTGTTACCGAGGGCAGAGTGGTGTGCCCTAACACTAGCCTCTATAAAGTGACTTTTTGGGGGAGAGTGGGGAGTAGGAGGTATTGCAGAACCACAAAGAGGGCAATTGCACAGGGTGACTGACCTAAATTTACCAGTTTCAGGAGGACAAAATTGATTCTTTAAAATCCAAGTCTCTTCCTGAAAAATTCAGGAACCGAAGGCTTAATGAAACAGACACACACACTCACACCACCTTCTATTAGTTTGCACTATTTCCAATTTAAAATACTAATTCTACTTTACATAGCGTATGAATGATTAAGATATTATCTTTTTATATTGCAAAAGATATGCTGCTAGCATCAACAGATGTTCAGCTTCTGGTATGAATACTGCATATGCTGCATCTGGTTTCAAATATACGTCAGTTGGGTGAACCTGATAGTATCTTCGGTCATGGAGTAAAATTGACCATTGTCTTTGCAGCATCATGTGCAAGCATAGGAAACTTTTTGTGGGAAAAGAGTTTTACCAAAGTCTTCCAAATCTGCATTTTCTGACATCTTCCTGTGAGAAACCTAAACTGAGCTTCAGGATCACATAAAGGCCTGGATCTGACCCAGGGGTGGGTTCCTCCCGGTTCGGACCGGTTCTCCCGAACGGGTAGCGGCCCGCTGGTGATGTCACAATGACATCACCGAACCGGATCTGTCAGTGCCAGTCCATGGGGGCCGCCATCTTTTTTTGATTTTTTTTGAATTTATTTAATTTTATTTTTTCCTTCTGAGCATGCGCAGAAGCCGACTTCTGGCACTGTGCATGCGGTCGCCATCTTTTTTTTTTGGCTTTTTTTTGTTTTTTTTGTTTTTTTGGATTTTTTGTTACTGCGCACGAGGCGCGCCCACGCAGTGCGGAAGGAAGCAAACCAGCAGTGAGGTAAGTTGGAACCCACCCCTGGTCTGACCAAGTTATACCTTGGATGGCTTATAATAAAGTTTAGATGTTTAGGGAACAGATTCCTGTTAAAGCATGATTTGGCTTAAAACCAGAATCAAATTCTTAAAAAAAAAAAATCTGTGTGTCTTAACAAAGCAGATCTACCTTAAAGTGAATAATAAACAACATTTCACTGTGGAGTCCCTTGGCCATCTCTGAGCTTGGTTTTTTTCTTGCAGACATTTTATTACCCAAATAGGTAACATCATCAGTGCGACAAGGGAGTGGGGTTTGCTCTCTGTTTATATACTAGTGGCTTGCCCTGTCATTGTTGGTGGAAGTTTTGATGCAAATGAAAGATAATCTAGACACACTTTCAAATTTATTTCAGTGTTTGGAGGAAGATCAAAAGACCTCAGCTCCAAGTTTGAAATACTTTACAAGACTTCCTATCTTTCTTTTAAACTAGTGATTTGATTTTAAACTACTTTAAGTTATTTTGTGATGAATTGAATTGAATATTGAATAAACCCCTCTGGTACAAATTGCAATTACCTATTGCAAAAGGTTGACTTAAATTCTCATACTTTCATGTTTGTCTTTGAGGATTTATTTTAATTTTTGTCACTGACTGGAATCAGGTATGTCAACAGTCAGTTCCACTTAGGATTCAAACTGAGAATTATTATTTGACAACATTGCAATCTCAACAATTATTGGGATTCCTTATTGTAAAGGGATAAGTTTCACTACCTGCATTTAGTGAAATACCACAAGATATATAGAGAAAATATTGGGTTGAATATATAATGTTGACTCTTCAAGAAAAGCGTACAAAAGGAGCAATCCATATTTTGAAATAGCAGCTTTGGGGGCAGGGAAAATTGAGCCTCTGACAATATTATTCCTCATTTCTGTTAGAGATTTTTTTTAAATTGATTTCTCTCAGAGTGCTTCTTAACAGTTGATTTTACTCAAGCATTTGTCATTGGTTCTATCAGATCCAGATGCTGCTGCAGACTCACAATGGGGGTAGATCACAGAGGAATTAATTATGGTTCCCAAGCCCTTTCTCACAGAAAGTTGATGGAATTGATATCTACACGACCTCAGAATATCCTATCTAGTTAAAGGTGCTTTAAATGATTGATGCAGCAGCAACAACAAAATATTTTGCATAATAGGCACATCAAAGAATGTTTAATTGGGGCTAATTGAAATCGCCTCGCTGTTGGATATGCTACTTAAGAGTTGTTCATTAGATCAGATGGTTTTGACTTGTACTATTGTGGCCATATTTTGGACTGTAGCAGTGACAAGTCTAGTGGTTAAGGAACCAGGTTAGAAAGCAAGAGTTCATGAGTTCAAATCCCTATTTAGCCATGAAAGCTCGTTGGGTGACATTGGGCCAGTCAATCAGCCCAACCCACCTCACGGGGTTATTGTTGTGGGGAAAATAGGAGGAGGCAGATAATGTGTTGGATATATTCATTGTCTTGAGTTACTTATAAACATAATAAAGGCAGGATACAAATAAATAAATATCAGTTTGGTAGGCATTAAGGATGTATATGTTCTACTTGGCTATATCCCTAGTATCTGGAATCAAACCTAGCACCAAAAATGGCAGACGCGTCAGACATGATAGTAGCTAAAAGTATTAAATGAAATGCATGGCATAGACCCATGATGGCGAACCTATGGCACACGTGCCAGAGATGGTATGCAGAGGTGGCATGCACCAGGTCAGATCTCCGTGGCATTTCTTTCGTGAGCTTCTGTTTCCCTGCAAACGATGAAACAGAAGCTCACGAAAGAAAAAGATCTTATCTCTTGCCGCGCTGCTCGTGTTGGGATGCCCCGCCTCCCGCCGGCCAGCTGGTCTTCGGGTCTCTGCTGTGCATGCACGCATGCCCACGCATGCACATGCCCATGCATGCTGACACATGCACACGTTCGCACACGTTCGCATGCGCACCTTTCAGTTTAGGCATGCGCATGCACAGTTTGGGCACTCGGTGTCTAAATGGTTCGCCATCACTGGCATAGACTGTTGACAAGCTACACAGCTTTCCTTTTTTTATCCTCCAGGTCTTTCTAGGAATTCACCTACCCAGAAATCCATTTTGGTATCTTTAATAAACAATCGTTCTTCATTTGTACACAATTTTAATGCAAATATATATTTATTTTTATTTTTATTTTTTTAAATAGCTGTAGCTAGGAAAGGCATTAAAATATTTCGTTTTAATTACTGTTTTGATTATTTCATTTTAGTTCTGTATCCCCATCCCCACCCTCATCTTTTTCAGAGTTTTGGCAAAATAATTGTGCTATAAGCTATGAAGCAAATAAAGTATTTAAATATTATTTTGCTTTTAAATCACTTGACTGAATACAAGATAACACATTATTTATAAGTAAGTATTTAACTTCCTGCATGTTTCTAGAGATGAGTAGGAGGGCTGATTAAACAGTAAACCTAAGGTGGATTTTCAATTTTTCATTCAATCATGCATGATTTAACTAGCTTAATTTCCGTGTTGAAGCATGTCTCTGGCTCCTGTCACTTTGAATTATAAATATGTGGGGTGGTGGGGGGAGACTATTAAAAAACACAGTAACTATTACTTCCTGAGTGACATGCTAAATGCTTTACTATGCATTTCCATCAGTAAGTAAATATGACATTGAGTGTTCATAGGCCACTGACTATTGATGACACAGTGCCATCAAAATACATCCAGGAATGTCTTTCACACTTCATACAGTTTTATTAACATTACATTAGACAAATGTGTTACTCAGCACAGCTACACAGAAAAAAATATGTCTAAATACAATGAAGCCAATATAAGTACGGATTTCTAAGCCAACGTGAGAAGGTCTTCTTCTTTAACCAGGTATTGTTGCTATCATTAAAAAAAGTGGAAAGAAAGCTTTCTTCCTTTCCTCCCCAGCTACCCAAAAAGTGACTACAGATAGTCCTCGACTTACAACAGTTCACTTAGTGACAGTTCAAAGTTGCAAAGGCACTGAAAAAAAGTGACTTATGGTCATTTTTCACACTTACGACCTTTGCAGCATCCGCGCGTGATGATTTGATCAAAATTCAGACGCTTGGCCACTGGTTCATACTTATGACCGTTGTTGTATCCCAAGGTCATGCGATCACCTATTTGACAAGCAAAGCCAATGGAGAAACCAGATTCACTTAACAACCGGGTTATTAACTTATCAACTGCATTGATTCACTTAACAATTGTTGCAAGAAAGGTGGTAAAATGGGGCAAAACTCACTTGATAAATGTCTCACTTAACTAATTTTGGGCTCAATTGTGGTTGTAAGTCGAGGACTACTGTAGTCATGATCAGAGGAGAGGTTTCTTTCCCCAGCACTTCAGAGAAGTCTAACATCAGTATTAAGATAGAGCGGGGGCCCATAGATGCGAATGTGACTCGTTGGGGCATCCTTTCTTACATTCGTTTTCTATGCAAGGTAGGTGAGTGGGCATGCCCATTACCTGTGGGTACTAATTTTATTATTTTTGCTTTAAAAACACGATGTCCTTTTCTATAATAAAATTATGCTCATTTTTCAAACAATTTTATTTAAGGCATTAGGGGCAAATTCCATGTTTCACTCCTACAATCAGAGGTGGGTTCCTCCCGGTTCGGACCGGTTCGCCCGAACCGGTAGCGACCTGCTGGTGAAATCACGGTGACAATACGGATCCGGTTCAGTTGGTGCCGGTCCGTGGGCGCCGCCATCTTTTTTTTTTTTGGATTTATTTATTTTTTTAAACAAATTTTGAGGGGATTTTTTTTTTAATTTCCGGCACTGCACATGTGTCGCCATCTTGTTTTTGGCTTTTTTTGATTTTTTTTATTTTTCGGCACTGCGCATGCGCGACGCACGCACGCGCCCACAAGGCGCAGCCACGTGGCGGGTGAGGAAGCGAACCGGCAGCGAGGTAAGTTAGAACCCACCCCTGCCTACAATCATGGTGGTGTTAAGGTTAAAGGCAGTCTGAAAGTTGCTATCAAATTCTAATAGGTAGTGTGAGGGAAGGACACAATTATAGCAATAGCAATAGCACTTAGACTTATATACCACTTCATAGTGCTTTACAGCCCTCTCTAAGCGGTTTACAGATTCAGCATATTGCCCCCAACAATCTGGGTCCTCATTTTACCCACCTCGGAAGGATGGAAGGCTGAGTCAACCTTGAGCCTGGTGAGATTCGATCTGCCAAACTGCTGGCAGCCGGTGATCAGCAGAAGTAGCCTGCAGTACTGCACTCTAACCACTGCGCCACCGCGGCTCAAATTATGAAATATTAGGAAAGCAATCATAATTGCATTTGGACAGGACAACCTCCAGTGGATCTTAGAGGCTAAACAGGATCAGCCCATATTAGTGTTTGGATGTGGAACCAATGAAGAATCCAATGCAGAAGCTAACAATTTCTCTTATACTACCAAGAAATATGTATAGATGTAGTTAACAGGAATCTAACTTAATTCAAGAACATTTTTAATCATATCCGATCGATTTAATTCAAGTACATATGAATTAAGTACATATGAGCCGCGGTGGCACAGTGGTTAGAGTGCAGTACTGCAGGCTACTTCTGCTGATCACCGGCTGCCAGCAGTTTGGCAGATCGAATCTCACCAGGCTCAAGGTTGACTCAGCCTTCCATCCTTCCGAGGTGGGTAAAATGAGGACCCAGATTGTTGGGGGCAATATGCTGACTCTGTAAACCGCTTAGAGAGTGCTGTAAAGCACTATGAAGCGGTATATAAATCTAAGTGCTATTGCTAAGTGCTATTGCTAATTGAATCCAATTGCATTTCATTTTGTTCTGAACCCACCCACCAAACAAGGGAAACAATAATCTCAAGGAAGATTCTCTGGAATGGAATGGAATGGAATGGAATGGAATGGAATGGAATGGAATGGAATGGAATGGAATAGAATAGAATAGAATAGAATAGAATAGAATAGAATAGAATAGAATAGAATAGAATAGAATAGAATAGAATAGAATAGAATAGAATAGAATAGAATAGAATTACTTCTGTTCTTCTTTCTATCAAAATGTCTGTAATCTTTCCAATCTAAAAAGTCCATGAAATCTATTTTTATTGTCCTCTACCCTATCTTCCCACGCTGGTGTAGTACCATATTATTATATCTGAAAAGAGGATTTGAGGATTATAGGAAGCATACATTCAGCTTTGCAGTATGAAATGCTGATAAGAGAATGAGAATAAAAATACAAAGAAATAATATGAAGACTTTCCAAAGGAGATTTCCTAATTGGAACCCAGTTATTTATATAAAGATTTACATGTTATGCATATTATTCAGTTTTTAAAAAATTTCTCTGCCAATGTGTTTTAAATTTTAAATATTGGAAAACAGCTCAGGAAAGGAAGTCAGAATAAAGACTTCTAAAGATTATATTAGCAAGCATATTTATTGTGGATCACAGGTTTTTTTATATGCATATAGGTGAACATGGTTTTGAATTACTTAATATTCTATATATTTAATTTTGCTAATTAATTTTCTTCCAGTGTTTTGATGAGTTGGATATGGCTTGCAATAAAAATGAAGCCACGGTGGTAAGGACAACTGCACAGCAAGGTTAAGTGCATTCTTGTCTTTGGTACCCATAATTACCTTTAAACAGAAAAAAACAACTATTCTCAGGCCTGACAGTTAATTTACTATGAGTATATGCACCCAATTTATAAAAATGTAATATTGATGAAAAATAATCTTACACTGGTACTCATCAAAATTATTTTATTGTTCAAGTCTTTTATTATATAAATGGGAAAGGATTAATTTTGCAAGATGGGATTGTCGGAGATTGCTGCATAAACGAGATGCATGTCAGCACTAAATTTAATTATTGATCACAATACAATAGTGCTGACATTTCCAATCCCAAAGCTTCCAGTAAGTATCAGCAAATTTAAAATATATAGAGAGGGAGAGGGAGAGAAAGAGACCAAAGAAAAATATTTAATTGCAGATCCCCACATTTTATTAAATATTTGATTACGGTTAGATAAAATATTAATCACAACTTCCAATTCCAATTCCAATCACCCGCCATTTTGCATTCGTGTGCACAAGAAAGGATTGGCCAGCCTAATTATTCCATGATTTTTGTCTTAAAATGGTTCCACCAATCATTTAATCTGGATCTTTGAATTCATACTTGAGAATAGCAAAACATGCTAGAGAGGTTTTTCCTCAGCTGTCTCTGGAAAAGCTCTGTGAGATGTAATAGAGCAACTCCAGAGAGTACGGCTTGAAGTTGCTTTTACAATACTGGATACCACGTGCATCCAGAGATAACTAGACTCCTTGGAGAAATCTCATCCTGATTTACAACCCTTGATCCCTAGTTGCCAAGAAGGTATTTGGAGTATTTTGTGAAGGCAGGAGACACATACGGTCTTCTAGCAATTCAGAAAAATATGCTGGTCACGCTAAGTCAAATCGTAACATTATAAAAATGGCTTCATTCCAGCACAAACATAAAAGGAAGGAAAAAGCATTCCATTATGCAGTTGACATTCCTTACGAAAAGTATAACGCAGAATGCATATAGATTGAGCCTCATATTCTTTTAGTGGAAACCGGTTACTTTTGACAGTGTACATGACAAAGAGGAAGTGTATTGTGTGCATGTTTCTGAGTTTATGGGAGAAAATATGTGGGCATTTGAGAAATGCGTATGGATGAGGAAAAAAAGATAGGCATTAGTATGAACACGTTGTGTAGTCCCCACTTGCCAAATTGTGAGGTTTTCTGACCAAGAATGTTAACCAGCCATGTTGCATGATTTGTTGTTGTTAGTTGCAAAGTCATGTCTGACCCATCGTGACCCCATGGACAACATTCCTCCAGGCCTTCCTGTTCTCTACCATCCTCTGGAGTCCATTTAAGCTCACGCCGACTGCTTCAGTGACTCCATCCAGCCACCTCATTCTCTGTCGTCCCCTTCTTCTTTTGCCCTCAATCTTTCCCAGCATTAGGCTCTTCTCCAGTGAGTCCTTTCTTCTCATTTGGTGGCCAAAGTATTTGAGTTTCATCTTCAGGATCTGGCCTTCTAAAGAGCAGTCAGGGTTGATCTCCTCTAGGACTGACCGGTTTGATTGGTTGTATGATAGGACCTCTCTAAACACAATTCTAGTAATTGTGTGAACAGTAAACAGACCTATCATGCAGCAGGCAAAGCGGTTTCCTTTTGATAGGACAGCAAGTGGACAGCTAATAAAGATAGAAACTGGGTTTGAATGTAACCCAACATCCACCATACTGGTTCCCATGAGAAATGCCAACTGGAAATTATGGGGACAATAGCCCACTGGCGGCGGGGGGGGGGTCTGTCTTATCTTCCATTCTGTTCCCTATCCCTATCTGTTCTCTATCCTTTTTTAAAAAAAAAGTTAGTATTCGTTTTCTGCAAAAAGACTTACAAAATAAGAGAAAAGGGCCCATCTGTAGGCCATTGTTTCTATTTCTTTTAGTTAATGTTCTGAAAAGTTCCACACAACAATGCTATGATGTTGATGCATGCTGTGCTTCAGCTAAGACATATGATTGACAGTTACGCCATTATTTCCACAATCTGGACTGATTGCTACGAGTAAATGCTAATCTTTATCTATTCAGGCTTGTGTATGTGCGTGTGTGCACCTCCCTCCCATTCCCCCCCCCCCGTATTTTTCATTATTTTTCCCACCAGTGTAGAATTTACCTATTTGGTATACTCCTCACTCTGTTTTCTTTTGCCAGTCTACGTTGGGTTGGAATTAAACACCTGGACAACTACTCTCTAATGGAACTTCTGGTATGATAGCTGTATTAGTAAATACCCACTAGTACACACTATGGTACATGACTCATTAGATGCCAATAAATGAGTCATCTAATTTAGACTAATTGAGCTGTACCCAGAGATTCTGTATGCATATGCAGATAGCTTTTTGTATCAAGAGTGTTTTGCATGCGCAAAAGCTACCCCACAGTGTAAACCTACTCTATATTCAGTTTTAATTTAATCACAACTTGGTACTGTATATATACTCAGGAGACAGAATATTTTTCTCTCTGCTCTTATAATTGGATGCCAGTATTTAACATTCTGAGGAATAAAAATTAAGAAACTTTTCATATCATTGCATCTTACATCAGATTAGATATTTAAAAAGGTATTACAATATAGTACAGAATAGAAAATAGTGATTGTTGCCAGCATCTAATAAAAATATTCTTGCCATAAAATAAGAATTAGAATGTCACTGAATACTCCAGTGTAGAATTTTTCTTTTACATTTCTCTCCAAACTTTTTCTCCAGTCTTCCATTTTCCTTATCCCAACCCATCATTTAGAGCAGTGGTTCTCAACCTTTCTAATTCCGCGACCCCCCCTGTGCCCCACCACCACTCTAATAAAAATATTCTTGCCATAAAATAAGAATTAGAATGTCACTGAATACTCCAGTGTAGAATTTTTCTTTTACATTTCTCTCCAAACTTTTTCTCCAGTCTTCCATTTTCCTTATCCCAACCCATCATTTAGAGCAGTGGTTCTCAACCTTTCTAATTCCGCGACCCCCCCTGTGCCCCACCACCCCCCCCGCACCCCCCCGCCGCCCCAACCCCCCCCCCCCCCCCCCCCCCCCCCAGAAGAGGTGG
>QLTV01001483.1:1107275-1123593 GCA_003457575.1 Thermophis baileyi
GATAGATAGATAGATAGATAGATAGATAGATAGATAGATAGATAGATAGATAGATAGATAGATAGATAGATAGATAGATAGAGTTAAGACTTCTTGAGATGAGCTCCTATTATTGCCTGCTGCCTACCTGACAATGTCCAAAGTTCATCCTTACAAACCATGATCAGGCTCATAATGTGAAAACAACACAATGAAGGAAGAGGATTTCAGAAGGTTTATTAAAGCAGTGGGAAAATCCATACTTATGTATCATGCTTAGTTCATAAAATATTTGTAAACTAACACTTAAAAGCTTTTCTGCATAATCAGACACACTCTTTTTTACTTGCTAACAAACAAGTTAATCAAGACTGGTCCTTTACTCAACAAGCAACAAATCCTATCTTCTGGATTCCCCCCCCCCAATATCTGTGCTCCTAGGCATCTTTGAATGTTTATAATGTCTACTTCTATAAACAAAATAATAACCATCCTGAATATTTATTTTCACTATGAGTGGGCATAGGGTCTATCCATCTTCCAGGGATATTGCCATTTTACAGATTTAATTCCTTTAAAAAAAAAAAACTAATAACACCCCCATTCCGGTTTCTTGGCTTCTTTATTCTTTTTCTGCTTCCTGAGCTTTTGCCCCATTGGAAAAGTTTCCACTTCATTAGCTCCATATTGTCTCCCGTTTATTTTTACCATGCCTTTTCCTTCACATTTAGTTCCCTTTCCTCTGTTGTAAACACATTTATAATCACATAGGCAGAAAAGCCTACTTAGGTCAACTTGGAAATTACCATCAAGGTCTACTTTAGATATTAACCTACAGCTTTTAGTCTCACATATTAATGAAACCATAGGAATGATACTTTTATAATGTGACTTTGAAATTAATTAATTCTCACCTGCCTGTTTGTTAGAAGTCATTCCAGATGATGCATATTACTTATCAAAACTCCCCAAACAATAAACTGATGGTAAAATTTAAAAACAAAAATAAAAATATTAGGAATGCATCTTGGCATCTTTACCTAAAAAGCAAGAGAATGGGGCCAATTCACCATGTTATAATTGGGGGTAGATCAGCTTTAGATTTGTATTTTTTTTTCACAGCAGGTACCCAGACACCCAGCAACCATTCCTTTGAGTTATGTGACATTATAAACCGCTCAGAGAGTGTTGCAAAGCACTATGGGGTAATATATAAGCCTAAGTGCTATTGCTGTTGCTATCACTATAAGTAGTATCACTATAGACATCCATTCTTAACAATGACACAAAACTATGAAATAAATATGATGAGCCAAGATCCACCCTTTGGTATTTATGATATAATATAGCATGCACATACATAAGAGGCAGAGTAGCACTGTGATGTTATGATGCTGTATTAGCACTCCTGCCTCCCACCTACTCTCTCCAGGATTCCTAGGAATATCACTGAAGCACTTCTAATTCCACTTTTGGCAAGTGGATTTTTTTTGTGATCATGGATATGAATCAATATAGTTGGTTCAAATAGTTATCTAAGTTTCACATATTCAAATGATCAAGCTTACTTCCTATGGGGATGGCATCAGTTCTTTGTCCTTACGTTGGCTTCCAATGGCTGCCAATATAGTATATACAGAGGATAAATTTCCATAGATAAGTGTAGATAAAGCTGCACCTGAGCTAAAAGGCAAACTCCTGGTGCTACAGTCTCTAAAAGATTTTCTTCTCCCACAAATTGTTCCTTAAATTTGTCCATTGTCCTTCTGCTCAACGTATATTTCTATAGTGGCTACAGAAGCAAATACTCTCAGTTCTCAAAATAGAGGCTTCATAACCGTACCTTCCTTCCTTATCTTGATCTTTCCACATGCATTATCCTTCCCTCTTCATGTCAATGACATCAACATGAAAAATGAGTAAAGGAGGAAAAAAGAATAGCCATGATGGCGCAGTGCTTAGAATGCAATATTGCAGGATAATTCTGCCCACAGTCTGGAGTTCGATTCTCACCGGTTCAAGGTTGACTCACCTTCAATCCTTCCGAGGTCAGTAAAATGAGGACCCGGATTGTTGGGGGGAAATATGCTGACTCTGTAAACTGCTTAGAGAGAGCTATAAAGCGGTATATAAGTCTAAGGGCTATTGCTATTGTTAATAGTAGCTGCAAACCTGAAGGAGAATCTAACAATGGTGCTAAGATTGCTATAATAGATGAAGTAGAGAATCTTCTCTACAGCCATTATAGCAAACATTTCAGTGGGGTGGTTTCTGATTATAAGCTTCAGTGGAGAGACAGTGTGTAGGTTTAACTTTAAAAAATGAAGACATTTTTAAAAAATAAATTTAAAGGAAGGAAGGGAGATGAGAATAGCACGGCGAAAGCGCCAACTCTTTGTTTAACTATCACCCAACTCCATGTATGTGTTTATCCACAGAAGCCTGTTATTGAGATTTTGTTTCCACAGTGCCTTTGTGGTCAAGGAAGAAATAAATCATCTTGAGATATAAATGGTAGACATTTCTTTCCTGATTTTTGTAAAATCATCTGCGTTTAGGCTTAGCCACTGAATATATCTTTATCCTTCATACTGCAAGGTGTTGAGACAGAGGGGGAAGAAAAGAGCACCATCACAACAGCATCTAACCAATCAAACTGCAGAAAACATAGGAACTCATACCGATACTGTGTACACAGAATATATTGAAGAAGGCAATTTTATCCTGAAATTTAATCCTGATCCTTTGTAATAAAGTAGAATATAAGCTCCTATTGTTAGAGGATAGAACTTTAAGGGTAATAGGCTATCATTAAGAGTACAGCTCAATCCATTATGCAACTATTTACTGACAAATAAATAAATAGTTGCTGTTGAATGCCCTGAATAAGTTTTTGTAAAGAATGAATTATCATTCCCACCCACTGGAAGTTACTGTAATAAGGATGCTTTTTCATCATAATTTCAGCACTTTTCAAGGCCGGAAAAGAACAGCATGTCCCAAACCTGAACTACATCAAGATTCAAGAGTCTGGCCTGTTTTTCCCCATATAAAAGGGGAGTTTTTTCTTTCGATCAATCAGAATAGAGCTGGAAGGGAGCTTGGAGGTCTTCTAATCCAACCCCCTGCTGAAGCAGGAGACCCTATACCCGTGATGGCGAACCTGTGGCACGCGTGCCACAGGTGGCACGCGGAACCATATCTGAGGGCACGCAAGGCGTTGCCCTATGTCAACTCCAGCGCGCATGTGCACGCTGGCCAGCTGATTTTTGGCCTTCCGGAGGGCGGGGGAGGCCATTTTCGCCCTCCCCAGACTTCAGGAAAGCCTCCTGAAGCCTGGGGAGGGCGAAAAATGGCACAACAGGCCTACTGGAAGTCCGGAGGCTTCAGTGAGGTCTGCACGCATGTGCGCAGGGGGGGGCAGCATGGGGGGGTTGTGCGCGCATGCACGGGGGGAGAGCATTGCATTATGGGTGTGGGCACACACGCGCGCGCTATCTCGCGCACTCGCGCCCTTTTGGCACCCGAGCAAAAAAAGGTTCGCCATCACTGCCCTATACCATTTCAGATAGGTGCCTGTCCAGTCTTTTCTTAAAAACCTTTAGTGATAAAGCACCTACAACTTCTGCAGGCAAGCTGCTCCACTGGTTAATTGTCCTCACTGTTGGGAAGTTTCTCCTTCATTCTAAGTTGCTTCTTTCCTTGATCAGTTTCCATCCATTGTTTCTTGTCTTGCCTTGTGGTACTTTGGAAAATAAGTTGGCCCCCTCTTCTTTGTGGCAGCCCCTCAAATACTGGAATACTGCTATGATGTCACCCCTCATCCTTCTTTTATCTAGACTGGCCATACCCAATTTCTGCATCCATTCTTCATATGTTGTTGTCTCCAGGCGTTTAATCATCTTAGTTTGCTCTTCTTTGCATTTTTCCAAAGTCTCAACATCCTTTTTGTAATGTGGTAACCAAAACTGGATGCAGTATTCCAGGTGTGGTCTAAAGTCTTTAATGGCCTAAGTGTTTCAGTGGAGGTTAATACTAAGGCTAGACTTTCACACCAGTGTAAACTCTTCAGAAGAAAGAGAAATGTTTATTAATTTCTTCCTTTCCTTCTGGTCCTTGACTTTCCAGAACAGATACTTGAAAGGAAGATGCAGACATTATTTCCCTTGGCGTCAATGCGGCATCATAGAAAAGGAGACTGTCTCACTTAATTGTCTTTGAGGGGTCATTACACTGAGTTTTGCAAAAGAGACAATGACTTTTTGATACCAGTCTCTCAAGCTACGGAATAAATTGCCATTTGAGATATATTAAGTCCCACTATCTGCAGCTTTTTAAAAAGCCACAAAGACCAATTTGATCTGCTCAGTGGCAGCAGAGGTGCCTCTGGAAAACTAAGCAGAGTTAGAATCGGTTGGCATTTGCATACCGATACTAGGGTTGTAGACTAGACTAAAAAGCTGAGCCGAAGATCAAGATGGCACCTCATTCCTATGTAACAAATTGAATTTCACTTCAACCCTAACATCCACTGTGCCTGTGTCTTGCTTAGGGGTCCTAGATTCACGCAATGGACAGCACTGTATCCCATAGCCATGACTGGCTCCAGCATCTGCTTATTTCACTCTGCCTATCAGTTGGGCGGATCCTAAGCGAAGGTAATATTTTCAATGTCAGTCTGGTCAGTCTGCAAAGGTCAGTCTGCAAAAGGACCAAATGTCTGAAAAACAAAGAAATGACCAAGCCAAATTTGCTTTCATTCATTTGCTGCTGCTGCCTTCCTTTCTTTTTTCCAGGCTGTCCAATGAATGAAAAATGTCTTCGTAGCGACAGAAGATTCAGGCAAAGTGCTCAAGAAGAAAAAAAGGGGAAAGCCTAAAAAGTTTTCAAGAGGGCTGCAAAGCACCCAGCTCGCTAGCATTAATGGAACATGCACAAAGGAGAACAGTTGTGCTGCTGCTGGCCCTTGACTAGAATGGAAATAGTCAGCGTGTTTTCATATCATTCGATGTATGAAAAAAAGTTCTGCATTTCTCCTTAAGAAAGATTCCAACCAGCACATCTTTCCTTCATCTTTCATTTCAAGATAACCAAATCCTATTGTTGCTCAAGCTGAGGTCCAAGATGGCCTGAACTTTCTTTCCTCCATTTGAGAAGAGTTGTTTTGTTTTGTTTTTGTTTCTTTGGAAAGGAAAACATGAGTGGGATGATGATGATGATGATGATGTTGATGATGATGATGATGATGATGATGATGATGATGATGATGATGATGATGATGATGATTTATGGCCACCCACTCCCAAAAACTCTAGGCAGCTTTCAACATCTCAATACATAAACACAGGGGGTCCACAATCACACTACCCCAAGACCTGGGAACAGAGCCAGCCCTTATGTGCCTTCTGGAATCCCAGGGTGCTATAAATATCTCAGGTGTGCGGGGGGGGGGAATCCTGTTCCAGAGGATGGAGATTGTGGCAGAGAAGGTGCACTTCCTTAGTCCTGCAAGTTAATGTTTAATTGAGGTGACCTGGAGCACACTCACTCAACCTGAATGTATTGGGCATGCAGAAACAATTGCATCCTGTAGGTAATCAAGATTTAGTCCATGAAGGGTTTGTAGGCAACAACCAACTACTTGAACTGCAGCTGAAAGCTCACTGACAACCACTGCGGGCTGTGTGAAAGCAGTGACACATGGGCATAATGAGGAGTGCCCATTACTGCCCATGTTGCTGCATTTTAAACCAGCTGTAGCTTCAGGATAGTCTTCAAGAGCAGCACCCTGTAGTATAGTGCAACAGTCCAACCATGGACAACCAGGCTACCAGTGACCATCTGAAGGGCCTCTGGATCCAGCAAGCATCACAACCTTTACAAAGGTTCTCCTGGCCACACCTGCCACCTGCTCATTGTACAGGAAGACTCCAAGTTGCAGACCAATCCAAAATGGAAAAATGCAACCCCATCCAAGACCTATGGTGGAAACATTCCCGTCCCAGGTAACCCCTCAATCTGTTCCTCCTTAGCTAGACCTGAACAGTCTCCAGACACTGGAGCAGTGCACTGGTAGCTTCACCTGCACAGCTGAGTGTAGAGATGAAGAGCTGGATGTTGTCGTCATACCAGCCCACTGTCAATAGGAGAGAAAATATCTAGATTAAAAGTAATTCGCTGGGGGAATGGGTAGATTATAGAATTAACTCATCTGTTCTACAATAACTTCATTCCTATGAGTTGTGAGCACTTTCTGAATTTTAACAAGTTGTAATCATTCTTGAAAAAAATTGGGGGGGGGAGACTGACAAAATTGCCTATCACGAGGCACATAATCATTTAGGAAACATCTGTGTAACCAAAAACTGCCTGATGCATCTTCCCACCCCCTTCTGCCATTCTTACAATAAAAGCTTGCTTTTCTTGTTTATTTATTGGTTTGTTTTCCTGGGCAGGTGAGCACACATTAAAACTCCAGGTGCTAATTTATTTATTTTTCCTTTTATATTTTCCAAGAAAACTGGTTGACAGAACCCCCCTCCCCCAAAGTTCATGGGAGTTTAGCTTTTATGTATTTGCATTTGTTTATTTGAGTTATATCCTTCCTTTCTATTTGGGCAATGTCTCAAGGTGGGAAACATAAATTAAACACAGACGCACAGAGACAGCGAAAACCATACATTCAAATGAACAATGACAGAGATATTAAAATCATGGAACAAGTAAATGACTGCTGAAAAGATGTCTCTTTACAGATTTTTCTAGATATTGAGAGTGGAAGGTCCAGCTCCTAAAGGAATGAATCTCACACCTGAGGAGGCCTTGCTCACAGGGCACACTGATCATTATCTCTCAGCATCTTGCTACCAATTGAAGAGCTGTATGAGTTTGAACAGGAGCAGATCAGAGGTGGGTTCCTCCCGGTTCGCACCGGTTCTATAGAACCGATAGTAAACCGGTGGTGACGTCACGGAGCCGGTTCTGTCAGTGCCAGTCCATGGACAGTGCCATCTTTTTTTGGGGAATTATTTTTTTTTTTGAAATTTTTTTTTGGGGGGGGGATTTTTTGCTGGTTTTTGCTTCTGCGCATGCGCAGAAGCTGAGTTTTCGGCACTGCGCATGCACCGCCATATTGTTTTTGGCTTTTTAAAATTTTTTTGCTTGTTTTGCTTCTGTGCATGCACAGAAGCCGAGTTTTCGGCACTGCACATGCGCCACCATATTGTTTTTGGCTTTTTTAAAAAAAATTGCTTGTTTTGCTTCTGTGCATGCACAGAAGCCGAGTTTTCGGCACTGCGCATGTGCGGCTATGCGCGCAAAGCATGCGTGTGCCCACGCGGCACGCCCACACAGCGCGCAATGTGTGCGCAGTCACGCGGCGTGGGAGGAAGCGAACCAGTGGTAAGTTAGAACCCACCCCTGGGCCAGATCCTGGTGAAACAGACCAACTTCAGGTCAGCAAAGGAACAAGAGGAGGTTGTATGCTCTCACCCTTTTTTATTCAACCTATAGCAGTTGAAAAGCATGCAAATGTATATAGATAAATAGGTACCACTTTGATGGGATAACAACAATCCGTGCACCTTGGTGTATAGTCATGATGGCCACAGGATCACGGAAATTGTCTTGACAATGTTGCTTTGTTTATTGTTTTCTTGTTGTCTTATTGTTCTCTTCGTTGTCTGTTATGGAGGAGCTCCTATAGGGTCTTTTTTGAGATTTGATGAAGGCCCATTTGGGATAGCCACACGTTCTGAGGGCTTCCTTAATGTGGTTTAGTTTTTTTAGATCCTACAGGAGCTCCTCCGTAACAGACAACGAAGAGAACAATAAACAAAGCAATGTTGTCATTCCATTCATTGCAGGAATATCGGAAAAGCTCAGGAGGATCTTCAGCCAACACAACACACGTGCATCAAACCCAAGAATACTTTAAGGCAGAAACTTGTCCACCCCATGGATAAAACACCCAGACACAAACTGATCAACATGGTATATGCAGTACAAGCAGTGAGCCCTGTGCAGATCTGTACATTAGGGGAAACAAAACAACCACTTCATAAACGCATGGCACAACATAGGAGTACAAACCCATCAGGACTAGATTCAGTAGTCCATCTGCATTTAAAAGACCACTGTTTTGAAGATAGCAAAGTTCACATTTTGGAAAGAGAGGACCGCTGATTTGAAAAAGATGGACTACTGAATCTAGTCCTGATGGGTCAAAGAGGCCATCTATGTCAAAACTGAACAGCCCTCTCTCAACAGAGGGTGAGGGATACGACATCAACTCTCTCCAGTCTACAGTTCCAAGAAGGCGCCACACCCATTTGCACTACTCAGCAGAGGTGGGTTCCTACTGGTTCGGACTGGCTCTATAGAACCATTAGTAACATGGCGGCCTGGGTCGCTAGAACCGGCAGCGACCCAGGCCTGCCACGTGCCCGAGCTGGTTCTCTCGGCGGCGCCTATGGCGCCGCGATCTTGTTTTTTGCTTATGTGCAGAAGCTGTTTTTTTGTACTGAGCATGCGTACCCACGACCTGCCCGCGCGGTAGACAACGCGTGCGCGCCCACGCGGCGCATCCCTGAGCGAACCAGCAGTAAGAAGATCCGGAACCCACCCCTGCTACTCAGGTGACCCTGATGACACAGATAAACTTCCAGGTGGCCTTAGCGACTCGCTAAAAGAATGCAAATGACCAGCTGTCTGCAAGGAGTATAAATCCTTCCATTCCCCACCATCCAGTCAGAGCTGAAGAAACTTCTTGGATGAGAAGTGAAACGACTTCAAAGAAAAACCAGAAAGTCCATTCGCCTCTTGAAAAAGCACCTTCGGGAGTTCAAAGAAGACAGTAACGATCCATTATAAAGGATTCACATTGGACAAAGCTGTATGAAGAATGAGCTAGTTATGAAATTAAGCCAAATCTTTGCAACAGAGTTGTCCCAAAGGTGCTTTTTCAAAAGGCAACTGGGCTTTGTTTTTTCTTGAAGAAGTTTCACTTCCCATCCAAGAAGTTTCTTCAGTTAACTCCCATGAACTGAAGAAGCTTCTTGGATGAGAAGTGAAATGTCTTCAAGGAAAAACAAAGCCCAGTTGCCTTTTGAAAAAGAACTTTGGGGACTAATACGACATGGATGACTGAGACTCTCCATAGACACTTTCAACAGAGTCCATCTATGGAATTGTCTCCCCCCCCCCCTCTCTTTTTTGTACAGACTTCCACTTCCCTCCATCCTCTATTTTCTATTGGACTGTTTGCAACTTCCCCTGGTCAGTATGGAAGGAAGTTTTGAGATCTACAGGGGAGAAAGTGAAATTGGCAAAACTTGTCTTTCCTCCCTCCTCCAATGGAATCCTTAGCTAATTTTGGGTCCCTTTCGTGAATGCTAATTTTTTGCTCAAGTGAAAAATGTCAGATTTAACATTAAGTTATGGTTCTTTTGACAGATTGTATTAAGCTTGATGATGTTTGAAGATAAGGAGAATTTGCCTGATGGGCAAATTTGAAGCTCTGGAAAATAATTGCTCTCTTAAGAACAATGATTTTTCTCCCTGATGGAACATCAGTATTGTAATAGAAAAGAAGGGGGAGAACCGTTCCCTCTTTATTATGCTGTATGATTTTGCTTTAATATTTTAGAATTAGTTTATGGCTATTGTTACGATGAATGTGGTACCCAGATAGGCTTGGTATAGTTCAAGTGGGAATAAGAACATCAGATACACTACATTAAACACATACCATGGGAATGTTAGCCATCTTTGAGGATATCTTCATAAGAAACCCAATGACCTCTTCAAATAGGGCCGCCCGTTATAAATTTATTTATTTATTAATAAAATAAATTTGAGACTATGTACTTAATTGAGATAATGTTTTAAGATACCCCCAGTGAATTATTCTGTAGGCAATCTGTTATTTTATGTCTCACCTTTGTTTTCACTGGTTTTAATGCTTTATTTGCCCTTCATATGCCACTTTGGGTCCATAAGGCTTGGAGAAGCAAAGATAGATATTAAAGTGATTTTTCCATCACCAAGCGAGTACTCTTCTAATACTTCAGACTATAACTCCTAGCATGTAGAAACAGCCTGTCAATTATCTGGAGATGACAGGATATAAAAGTCTAATTTACAATAAGTGGATACCTTAAAGAAATATATGGAGGGCAGGCAACAGGTTTGAGATGCAATGGAAAATGTTTTGTAATTCATCTAACTAAATCAGATTTTCCCACAGCGGATGGGCCCCCTCTCTTATCATTCCCAGCTGAATTAATTAACTAAACAACATTTGTTTCTCATGTCCATACAATCCATAGCTTCTTCACACACACACCCCAAAACAAAGGCAACATTTGCTGAAGCCAGAAATGCTTGATTCAAGTTCTTCAATCTTTAAAAGAGGGCACTCGTATAAATTTAGCAAAGACAGTAATGTGTGACTCTGATATTACCCTGACCTCACTCCACCTTCAAAAGCAACTCAGCAATCTTAAACAGTAAAATTCAAACCAAAGGGGGAGAGAGAGAAAGAGAGAGAGAGTCCACTGCTGCTGCCAAACAGATAGATAGCCTATGCCTGAACTCAATTTACAAAACAGGGACATCACTGAATGTTGGCTACTTTAATAGTTTTCAAGTTTCTTTTCAGATTATACTTCTACCATCAGCAAACTGCAGAGTGGAAGCAGAACTGAATTATGCTGACTGAGAAAGTGACCAGAGAGATGAACATAAAGGAAGCCAATTAACCCTTTCTCATTTTTTAAAAAAATTAAAAAAAAATCCCTTAATATACCCTTCCTCTGCCCCAATTTTTCATGCTTGCTCATGTACCTCTTAGCATTTTGACTGTTCAGATCTGTACTAGGCTTGGGTTCCTGCCACATATTGTTGTCAAGCTGTGGGCATTGTGATGTTGTCTGCTTTAAAAGTAATAGCACTTAGACTTATATACCGCTTCACAGTGCTTTACAGCCCTCTCTAAGTGGTTTACAGAGTCAGCATATTTCCCCCAACAATCTGGCTCCTCATTTTACCAACCTCAGAAGGATGGAAGGCTGAGTCAACCTTGAGCCTGGTGAGAATCCTATTATTTTAGATGACAGGAGTGTAGGTTGTGTACTGATGTGAGCCCTATCCCAACAGCATCAGGGAAAATAAAAAAAAAATTAAAAAAAAAAACCCTTTAGATGCCTGGCCTTCAAAGTGATCCTGGAACAATAACAAGCTGCAACAATCTATGAATCTAGAAACGGCAGTAAACAGGATTGCTTTCAGTTTATTAGCTGGTAAGCCTCTTTCAGAAGGTGGCCAATGATGGCTGATACACAAAACCATGCTTGTGTTACATGCACATCGCACAAGCAGCAGCAGGGAAGGGGAAGGCAGAAGCAGAGAGAGGTCCTCATCTTACGTAGCTGCCCCTTGGGAAGACCAATAGGGAGGGAATAAAACACAATTGAACCTACAACATCTCTAGGGAAAAAAATACCAGAGACCCACTAAACAGTCCCACCTTCCATACACACACACACACGCAACAGCCAAGCAATAGAAGAACTTTTAGACATAGCAACCTGAAAGTCCACATGACCAATATGACTTTTTTCCTTTTGCTTCTAAATCTCCTCAATTCAGCAAAGAAGGGGAACTGTTGGAGAAGGCAGATGAGTTTCATAGCTGTAGAGAAGAATCACTTCTTCTACCCAATGAAGTCCTATCTTCTAGTGTTGCCTGGTTATCCAATCTTTCTCTCAGC
This sequence comes from Thermophis baileyi, assembly GCA_003457575.1. Classification (NCBI taxonomy): domain Eukaryota; kingdom Metazoa; phylum Chordata; class Lepidosauria; order Squamata; family Dipsadidae; genus Thermophis; species Thermophis baileyi. The sequence goes on from QLTV01001483.1 coordinate 1,119,025, forward strand.
CTATCTTGCTGCACGACAAAGCTATTGTGAAACTTGGAGGGCTATATATGACACCTTGTTCTTCTGAAGAAAAGTTGGGATTGAGTATCTATCAAACAAACAACTAAATAAATGCTTTTAGGCCGTAGATCTCAACATGTGAGGAAGACCGAGCAGTTCTCCCCTCTCTAAATGACAGTGTAATGTGAAAGAACAAACAATTGTTCATAGGTATGGCATGACGGCTTAGAGCAAGAAACGTTCCCCTCTGTGCTGTTGACAGCTTAGAGTCCAGCTTTTCAGTGATACCTCTTGTGATTTTCTTCCTTGCAGAGCATTTGGCCAGCAATTAGCAAAGTTCCATGTGAGAGGACAATAAAAGAAACCTTATTCTTCCTGGAAAATAAGGCATGGAGGTCAAATTGTAAGCAGATAATTTCCACGGCACGCGGCTCAGCTAATTCTGCTCTCTCAGCTACCACTCACAACCGTGAGGCTTTATCAGTAGAAATCTAAACTCTCAAGGACATCTACATAATGGGAACAGATGGGTTTGCAACAGCATCTTTAATCGCAAATCAAATAGCAGAATCAACACTTCAGAATGATGGCTTACTTCGACACATTTTTGTCAGACAATGTCTCTTATAGCTGTCTATCATGTGTGGAGTTGGGGAGGAGGAGAAAGCAATGGGCTTTGAGGTATGACTAACACATTTCCTCTCAGAGTTGGTCCTTTTTCAGCTCCTCCACCCTCATTGATTATTCCATTCACTGACTTTGAAACAACATGCTAGATACAAACACCAAATAAATAAACGGATCGATCCCACAGGTAGGAAAGTCCCATATAGAGTTAAAAATCCAAACTGACATCTCGGAATTCTCAGAATTGTTCAAAGGGTTGAGGAGACAATGTTGTACATTCACATACAGGAACCAATCAATATTATAAAATAGCAGGTTGTGTACAGTACAAAAAAACCCCTCCTCAGCTATTCTTTTTCTTATACAACAAAGTGAGGCCTAAGCAAGAATAGCTTACATGAGTGATGCTGAAGAAGATTTCTTCTTCAGCAAAGGTTTTAAACTTCATAACTATTTTCTGAATGCAAAGTTAAAAAGTGTTTCCCTTACAACTGTTATTTATTTTATTTATTTATTAATATTTCATGAATGCTACCCATTCTTGCATGCGCTAGGCAGCCAAAACTATAAACGTATAAAAAATAGATTTCTCTTCTTTCACCAAGTCTGAGGGGAACCAATCGTTTAAGGAGAACACTGCAAAACAATGATACATGCATCAACAAATGTCCCAGAAAGATGGGTCAGGACTATGGTTGTCATGGCAGCCATGAACTGAAGAAAGATTAGTTAAACTCCCCCAACCCTACCAGTTGGAGTAATTCCATCTTCATCTCAGCAATCAGCTTGAACAGACCTGGCAGGGACGCTGCTGTGCAGCATGGGGAGCAGTGCACATGCATTCTGCCCAACTGGCCTCTATGGCTGACATGCACAACAAGGCCTTGTGATCCCTATATTTGTGAAGTAGCACCTCTTCACACCAACAGAGTCTTGCATATGACAACATTAACCCCACATCCCAGCCCAAGGATCACAGGGGATACCAAAACTGAAAGCCAGGAAGGCAAATTAAACAGGCATTGTTTAGATATAGTTTCTGTTCTGGGGTCAGAAAAGTCAATGCATTTGAAAAGGGGTTGAGATTTGATTGTGTGGCCTTCGCTGCCATCTTGATTATTGGGACCATTCTCCACAGAAACCAGTAACAGAGTAACAGAATAACAGAGTTGGAAGGGACATTGGAGGTCTTCTAGTTCAACCCCCTGCTCAGACAGGAAACCCTATACCATTTCAGACAAATGGTTGTCCCATCTCTTCTTAAAAGCCTCCAAGTTATGGAGCACCCACAACTTCTAGGGGGAAGCTGTTCTACTGATTAATTGTTCTGACTGTCAGGAAATTTCTCCTTAGTTCTAGGTTGATTAGTTTCCATCCATTGGTGAAAAGCATGACCAGTGGGGATGAATGTAGGGGGTTAGGGTTGGCTAACCTGCATACCAATGATTTTCCCAGCTAGGAAAAAAAAAGAAGAAGGGGACAACTCCCCCATGCCAAAACCTTTAGCCAAATGAGCATCTACAGAAGCCTTCCTTGTAGCTATGACTTGTGTACCAACTGGAAAGAGAAATGTAAAACTAGAAAAGGTTTAGCAGGATAGCTGCTTAGAGCAGAGATGGCCATACAGCTCCCTCTAACCCAGGGGTGTCAAACACAAGGCCCGCGGGCCAGATCCGGCCCACAATGTGGTCGGATCTGGCCCACAGGGCCATCCTGGAAAATGTTGCATCGCTTAGGCCCGGTCTATCCAATGCGAAGAGGAAACATCGGGCCAGCATGGCTTCGGCCCGGTCTACCCAATGCAAAGAGGAAATATGCCAGCAGTTTGGGGAGGGGCATCAAGCTGTCCACGCCCACCCAGTTGGCCATGCCCAGCCAGCCAGCCACGCCCAGTGAGTGACATCAAGCTGTCCACGCCCACCCAGTTGGGCACACCCACCCAATCCCCCCCCCGAGATCAACCACAGCCCTGATGCGGGCCTCAATGAAATTGAGTTTGACGCCCCTACTCTAACCCCTTTTCTGTCCCTGGAATCCTACATTCAGCAGCACATTTTAATATTTCAATGAACATTTTTTTAACATGTAATTGCATGGAAAATAGTTCAAGTCCTTTAAGAAACACACCATGCTATTTGCTGATGTGCACACTTTGTCTTGGGGTCCCATTACCAACGTTGGGATCCTTTGCGGACCAAGTCTGTCTGCACGTGATTTAGAGAATCCTGGAAATGTTGCTAATAGCCAGGCAGGAAAATTGAAGGTGTGTATTCATGTGTTGGAAAGAGACACACAAACAATTATTTGAAGGTCCAATAATACAAATATAAAAGTAGAGGCAGAAAAGAGCAGAATATAGTTGGTTCCGCATGAAATGCTAGGATAAGGGTCAGTCCTCCCCCCAAAATGAGTTGATTACCAGTTTCTCTGCAACATCCTCTGAATTTTATTCTGCAATACAATGGGCTTCTGTGGTGCGCTGAAATATTTCCTCTGTTTAGCATGTTCTACTTGATGTTGTCTATTGAGAAAGGACTTCTAAAACAGCAGCAAAAAGAAAGGGGTTGAGGACAGCTGGGAAAGAAGAAGGAATCCTGAACAGATATTGTGGTGTACCTTGCTGAGCAAACAAAGAGGCTGCTAAAAAAAATACGAAGCCTGCAGTTTCATTTTTTTTCTCTTCCCGCCTACCCTTTCCCCCCACTCCCTTGTGCTATTGAAATAGGCCCTTCGCTCAAGTACTTTTCACTTAGAAGAATGGCAAATTTCCGCAAAGGCTGCGCTAATATTATGCATTCTCTTTCCCGAGTGAAATGCTCTTCAGTAAATAGACAAGAGTATTCAATTGTGATGAAGCCAGAGACAACAGAGAAGTCCTCCATTTCAAATCATATTGAGAAGGAAATTATAAATATATATCAGAATAGCAGGAAACTCTGGAGGGCTGTGAGTCTCTCAAGCCCATGGAGAAGACCAGTGCTTTCTCCTCTGCTTATTTGCCTATTGTGTTTTGTGTAAACAAAAGGTGTGCCACATCTAACAACTGCCCATTATGGCAAAGGTAACACTTTCATTGAGAAATTGAGTTTAACTTCTGCAAATTCCATTTGGAACATTACTGATTAGTTTTCTCTGTGAACCACTCAACAGTCACAGAAATTGTCGATGGATTGACACAGATGATGTAATGTTCACATTTTCAAACAGAATGGAAAACAACTGAGGGTTCATTTGAACAGAAGGGGGGAAGTTTCTAATGAGGAATTTATATATAGGATCATTAACGATATGGAGAGAATGAAGGGAGAAATTCAACCATTCTCCTCAAGTAAGAATTTGGGGGACATGCAGGCAAAGCAAAGGGATGCTCTCAAATGAAACAGAACTAATCTGGGTTACTCTTAGCTACTTGATGCTACAATGCGCAACAGGAATTTCAGAATACTGATAGTATTTGGATTAAATGCAGGAATAAAAGATTGTGTGCCATTACAACGGTCAGGTTAAAAAAAATACAGGTCAGTCACAAGAAGATTCTACACTGCAGCTAATCATAAAGTTTTTGGGGACCCCACTGGCAGAACTATTCTCATCTTCAATAGAATACTTCATTGGTCATAATAGCTATTGATAGCCTTGCCTGTCACATGACCTTAAGGGCAGGGGTGGGTTCCAACTTACCTTGCTGCCGGTTCGCTCCCTCCCGCGCCACGTGGGCACACCTCATGGGCGTGCGCGTACTTCGCACACACGTGATGCGCAGTAACAAAAAATTCGGAAAAAAAAAACAAAGCCAAAAAAAAGATGGCGACCGCATGCACAGTGCCGGAAGTCGGCTTCTGCGCATGCTCAGAAGGAAAAAAATAAATAAAATAAAATAAAATAAAATAAAATAATAAAATAAAATAAAATAAAATAAAATAAAATAAAATAAAATAAAAT
>QLTV01001483.1:1131137-1149898 GCA_003457575.1 Thermophis baileyi
TCTGGATGGATGGACGGACGGACGGACGGACGGACGGACGGACGGATGGATGGATGGATGGATGGATGGATGGATGGATGATGGATGGCAGGCAGGCAGGCAGGAAGTCTGAGCTAAATGCATAAAATAATTATTTGCTTGATTGTCTACAGCAAATGTAGCTTTTTTTTAAAAAAAATTCTATTTTCTTGTAACTGGGAGAGAAACATTTGAAAAAAAGTCACCCCAAAACAAACTGGGTTTTATTGTAAAGGATTCCACTTTAACCTTCCTCTTCTTATTTATGCACACCTAAGATTAATCAAATCCTTTCTAAAAGAGAAAGAGAGAGAAGGACAGCTAAAATTGTCACGAGTTGTTCTAGTGGCAAAAGCCAGGGATAAATAAAATAAAGCCATCAGTGCCAACTTTTCCAACAGGATAATGTGCGCTTGTAAAATAAATCAAATAATTATTTATGCTACTGAAACATACATAAACACCTCAGTCCTGCTATCTATTCAGAAAGAAAATGTCTGCAGTGCATTCTATCCAAGTGGGTTGCCATAAAAACTTCGGCAATGCAGTGCAACCTTACCTCTCCTCATTCTCCTTACTAAATTCAGTAGGATTTACTCTTTAATGTGCACACAGCCTGAATGAGCATGATTTGTTCTGAAGCCAGCTGATAAAGCATTGACATTTAATACGAGAAATAGCCACTTTAGCTTGATTTGAAATATACTTGTTCTAATGGGTATTCTTGGCCTTTATCACAACAATTCCCTCTGCAATTTCATTTTTTTTATTTACATATTTATTTATTTTGTTTTTGAGCTGAAGCAATCCGATCAAAATGTTCAATAAAACAAAACAGCAAAACCCCATAATAAAAACAAGCACTTCAAAAATAAGCAAGGAATAAAACTGCAAAACAACATTTTTAAGAAGCAGAGGCTCAGCAATAAAACGAACACTTACAGAGGCAAACTTGAAAACGCCGCTTTGATCTAGAGCACGTACCGCAAGGTATAAAATAATATCAATCAGCCTTCCAACTCTGTTATTCTGAACAGCATTGAAAACAATTAAATGTAACTATATCCAAATGTAATTGGCTAAGAAGTACAAAATCTTTTCTGAAAGCATCAGTGTTATACTAGATGTAATTTAGACATGCTGGTATTTCCATTAAATAGTCCTTCACTTACAACAACCATTCATTTAGTGACTGTTTGAAGTTACAATGGCACTGAAAAAATGACCATTGGCACTGACCGATGACCATTTTTCACACTTATGACCATTGCAGCATCTCCATCATTATATATGTGATCAAAGTTCAGCTGCTTGGCAAGTGATTCATATTTATGACGGATGCAGTGTCCCGGGGTCATGTGATCACCTTTTGTGACCTTCTGACAAGCAAAGTCAACGGGGCAAGCCAGAATCACCTAAAAACTGTGTTATTAACTTAACAACTGCAGTGATTCATTTAACAACTGTGACAAGAAAGATTGTAAAAAGGGGCAAAAGTCACTTAACAACTATTGTTAAGTCGAGGACTACTTGTGCACTTGTAGGACTACTTGTAGGGACTTTGGTCAAATTCCAGTGTTTTAAACCTACAACAAACACTTTATTGGCTTGCAATATTGATATTTAAAAGCAAGAAATAAAGCGAAACTTAGGGAAGTAACCACCAAGCACTTCAGCTTGGCTCTCCCTCCTATCCTTTTGTGGTCTGCTGTGAAGCAGAAATGCTTTCTGAGAGACGACGGCCTGACAGTCTTTTGTTTTAAGTTTGTCAGGAAGAACGTTGCATCAGAAAAAAACAAATCCACACTAGAAGCCTCTTTCTTCCCACCCTCTGCTTATATAGGAAAAGTGGAGCTTCCAAAGTGGATTTCTCTTCAATACAGTGTTTGACCTGGTGCTTATTCGCACTGAAAACCTCCATTGAATTTAATTATCTAAAGAACAAGCTTACATCTTTTATCTGGCAAGCGACTACCGATGTTAGTCCACATCTGCAGAGTCCTTAAGGACTCTCAACCAGTCCTTCTTCCTTCAAAGCGGTCCATAGAGAAAATACAGAACGCAGCAATAGATACAACTTTGCTGTATGATGAGGATGAGGGTGATCTACAGAAACACATACCCATGTTTCCCCGAAAATAAGACCCTGTCTTATATATTTTTTGAACCCCGAAATAAGCGCTTGGCCTTATTTTCGGGGAGGTCTTATTATTTTGGGGCACGTGGAGCAAGACGGGGCTCCTCTTGCCATCTTACCTGATTTCCAGCTCTGTCTCCCTAACCTTAACCAGAGGAAGTGGTATTTTCAGGGGAGGTCTTATTTTTGGGGGAGGTCTTATTTTCAGGGGAGGGCTTATTTTCGGGGAAACACGGTACAAATACATAAAAGCACAGTGACTGGAGAGGCAAGAGCTGAGGATGCCTTTTAACCCCAGAACTCAACCACAAAACCAATTATGTTAGCCCTGGAATTGGAAAGGAGGAGTTTTACAGAAGAGGCAACTGTTTGTCCTGGATACAGTCAAAGAAGCCAACGGAGGCATTCCATGGGTCCCTATAGGAGCTATGCAGTAATGATTTGTAGGCATTTGTTTTGCTCTCCTATACCACAAAAGTAATATCTGCCCTGCTGAAGTGCTGGCAGTACGGTAACCCAGCATTGCCACACCCGAAGAAGCCCTTCCTGTTGTATAATATAGAATTTTATATGATTGTAATCCTAATGCTGTCTTTAATGAGATGTGGTGGCGCAGTGGTTAAAAGGCAGTATTGCAGGCGAATTCTGCCGACTGCCAGCAGTTCGATCCCAACTGGCTCAAGATTGACTCAGCCTTCCATCCTTCCGAGGTCAGTAAAATGAGGAGCCAGATTGTTGGGGGTAATATGCTGACTCTGTAAACTACTTAGAGAGGGCTGTAAAGCACTGTGAAGCGGTACATAAGTCTAAGTGCTATTGCTATTGTCTGTTTGCAACACTTCTTTATGCTGCCTGGCCAGCCACTTCATCATAAGAGATTAATAAAGACTCATGAATCAGGGAAAATACAGGACACAGTAGAACTGTGTGACCGTCCCTTTAAGAGCACAAGCAAGCCTCTCTCTCATAAATCTTATCACAAAAAATACTTTTGGTGTTGGCTTTGTTTTCATCAGCACAATGCACATTCTGTGTTGGACTGGACAGGCATGTTGCATTAAGCTAAGCAAGACATTTATACAATGGAGGTATTTTGCCTCTCTTTACAGCAATATGCAACTACATCCTGTAACAAGATATACAGTGTGTGTGGATGAGGGGAGCTTTTCCAAAGGAATAGCCTGCATTCCCAGATATCTCCATGGAGTTTCCACAAAGGTATGCATGGGAACTATTTCTTGAGTAAGGAAAAGATCTCATACAATATAATGAGAATATAATAAAGTATAAGGATGAGAGCCGGTTTGGTCTAGTGGTTAAGGCACCAGTCTAGAAGTCAGGAGACTGTGAGTTCTAGTCCCGCCTTAGTCATGAAAGCTAGCTGGGTAACCTTGGGCCAGTCATTCAACCCACTCACCTCACAGGGTTGTTGTGGGGATATAAACAAATAAAAATAAAATAATACCCCAAGAGCCAGTTTAGTATAAAGCTTTAAGGCCGTGATGGCGAACCTATGGCACGTGTGCTACAGGTGGCACGCGGAGCCATATCTGCCGGCACGGGAGCCATTGCCGTAGATCAGCTCCAGCGCGCGCTGATTTTTGGCTGGCAACGCCCCCCTCCCCTCCCAGGAGTCTCCATGTGGCCCATTTTGAGGTAAGTAAAGGGCTTGCGCAGAGGCTCTGGGAGGGCGTTTTTGGCCTCCGGAGGGCCTCTGGGGGGGTGGGGGAGGCTGTTTTTGCCCTCCCCAGCCTCCAGGAAAGCCTCTGTTTCCGGCCTCCAGAGGGCCTCCGGGGGGTGGGAAAGGCCGTTTTCGCCCTCCCAAGGCTCCTAGAAAGTTTCTGGAGTCTGAGGATGGCGAAAAACGGGCCTACCGGGCCCACCATGCCATTGCGTGCCAAAAGCGTGGGGAGCATGGACGGGTCGCATGCACATGCGCCGGGGGGCGGGGTGCATTGAATTATGCGTGTGGGCACGCATGCGCGTGACCCTCCCGCGCTCCCCCCGCTTTTGGCACGCGACGGCAAAAAGGTTAGCCATCACTGCTTTAAGGCATCAGGCTAGAAATGAGGAGATGGTGAGTTCTAGTCCTGCCTTAGAGACAAAGTCATCTTGGGCCAGTCACTCTCTCTCAGCCCTAAAAATGAACAAAATGACAAGATACTTCTGAAATCTTACCAAGAAAATTGCAGGGACTTGTCCAGGCAATTGCCAGGAGTCCACACCGACTAGAAGGCACTAAAAACTAATCCAATAAAAAAAAACCAAGGTCCAAATAAGCCTAATTTCTATAATTAGGGGGGTTATTGGTTGGTTCTATTACCTCCTGGCTTACAATTAGGAGCTCAAGGTGGTTTTAGAAACTGCTATTGGCCAACATGAGAAGTTTAGAATAGTTCAATAGCTCTAATGTGGAATGGGACTAAGAGTCAAGGGTGGATGAGAGAAATAATGAGAAGGGGATAAAGGGAAGAGAAAATCAAACTTAAGGGAGAAAAAGAAAGACAAAAATTTAAAAGAGGGGAGAAGGGGAAAAAAAGGAGAAGTGGAAAAGACAAGATAGAGGGAATAAGTACGTCTGTGTATGATATAGACAAATGGCTTAAATGCCTCCCCACACACACACACACACTTTTGTGGTTCACTTGATCCACCATTGCAAGGTACAATCCAGATACATTTTAATTATAGGATGCAGGACTTGCTTGAATGCATGATCCACCAGGTAGGTAATATTGTGTGTCAGGAAATATAAGATTATTTAACTAGCACAAGCTGTATTTTTAGAAATATTATTAACATTATTCCTTTATTCCTTTATCCCTTTATCCCATTCTCTGGCTCTATCACATTAATCTAAGATTCTTTACATTGTTTCTCTGAAAGCAGCTCTTCAGTGATAAATAAAAGAAAAAAAATTAAATCCAAAAATTAAATGAACCTTGACAGGAATAGTGGAGTGGGTTTAACTTACAACAATAACTATAAATCATACAGTCTCTTTGAAGACTAGAAAAACAAATGTGTCCTCTCTATTGATTTTATCACTTCATCACACACAGCAAATCTGAGTCAACATGAATGGCAGATCTCAAAGGTAAAAACAGAGAAATTAAGGCCACGAAAGCAGGTCACGTGCTTAGGAATTTGTCTATTGTAACTATAATGAGTGGTCTATTGTCTCCAAGGAGACAATTCAGGGTTTACAATACACAGCATACAAAGTTAGTTAGAACATCTCTTTTCCTCCGTGTTCACGCACCTGATCGCTCATAGGAAAATATTAAACTGAAGGCACTATTAAATTATTTCAAACTGCTGGTAGGTGGACAGAACCTCAGGATAGCATGAGGGATCCATGATGATATATCAGCCCATGTAAGGTTCTGTCATTTTCACATTTTTCACACTATACATATGTTCCAACCTATTTTTGTATCTATTTCTGTTTTTAAAAATCATTCACATAAAATTAATTTGTATTTTCCGGAGCATTTCTCCCTGTATACAAAATGCTTACTGTAGTAATTTCTCCACTTTGATAACTGCTTTCTTGAATATATGCAGTGGGGATGAACGTGTTTCTGATATCCCCATATATATTGAGAAATTTACCCTCAAATTAACAGAAGCAGCATCATTGAAGGATAACTGCAAGTTCTACTCATGATTTATCTATTTATTTATATGGATGCCCAGAGTTCACTTTAAAATGGACAGCCATATACAAATCAATGGAATGGAATGGAATGGAATAGAATAGAATAGAATAGAATAGAATAGAATAGAATAGAATAGAATAGAATAGAATAGAATAGAATAGAATAGAATAGAATAGAATAGAATAGAATAGAATAGAATAGAATAGAATAGAATAGAATATATAAAGAATAATAGAAAATAATAAAATAAAATAATAAAATAAAATAAAAATAGGTTGCTTCATGAAATGAATAATTTTGACCCTCTTCCAGAACATATTGGTTACTCTCCCAATATGGGGCACCAACAGTTCAGCATAGCTAGTATCACTGAAAAGACAGATAGGGCATTAAGTTTCAGAGTGATAAGCTTGTAAAGTCTGATTTATTATTATTAAAATTTGTAAACCGCCAAACTCTCAGCACATCTGGACAGTTTAGACTGAAGTGGAGCATCGCTAACCTGGGAAAAAGAAGGGGCTACACAGGGGCCTTTTCCTCGCCACTGCCTAATATTCACTCTTTTGCATAATCAGCTAAGACTATGCACGTAACAAGGAGCCCATTCATCTTTCTTTTGGAACAAGTCATACAAACTCACTTCAATACTGTGCAGCACTTTCTCAAACACTGCACTAGAGCATGCCTGCATTTCTTCTAACCCGCCAAGATAAATACAATCCATTTCTGTTAAACATTATCTTGTCCAATCCTTTTTGCAGGAAACCATGGATGTCTACCACATTGCGTTCTACTGAGAACTTGAGTAGCAATACTTGAGGTGTGGTGGCATCTCAACTATCTTCCCCCTCCTTCCCTCCGCCTTTACTTAAGCAACTGTTGGGAGACCAATCAGGATTGTGACTGTGATGACTTTTGTCTTTCTGCCTCTCTCCCCATGTTCCAGTTCCAGTAAAAAATGTTCTCCTATCCAAGTAGAAAAGCTGCCACAGATAACTTTATTCCAACAATGAGCAGCAGCTTCAAAATGATTATGTTACAAGGAAGAGAACAGTCCTTCCTGCTGCCACATGCTTTATCCTTGGGTTTTGTTTTTTTATTTACACACAACTCCACAAATGCTATTCATAAACTAATAACCCAATATGAGAGCTACATTTAGTTTATTTTCTGGTTGATCGGCAACATGTTTGCTGCCTGTAGTCATGACAAAAATGGCATGTCTTCTCCACTCCTTAAAGAAGGTTAACAGTTGAATCATATTGTAGTCCTGCTAGTGGTCTGTGGTCTTCATGGGGGCCCGAAAGGATCGTGACAGATTGCATGACACATCCATTTTTGACTTTCAACAGAGAGGAAATAGCTAGAGAGCTCATAAGAGCTTCCCTTGCTTCTCTCCAAATCTTCCCTCTGAGGCAGTCGCTTATTCTAACTAATGCTAGGGATGGATTGCAATTGTATAGGCTGGCCTTTTATTCTTCTGTACCCCTCCTTTGAACATATCTTCTTAGAAGGCAATGTGATTGGTTGTTTTAAGCATAACATCCCAAATTTGCATGTATTCTAAGAGATTGGGTTTCATTGGATATTTTATCCTTTCTCCTTCCCATAAAATGAAACATCAGGCCAAATTTTCCTCTCAATTACGCTTCTCTAATGGCATTTTAGTAGTCAACGTTTTATTCCCACATAAATCCTCTTTCATCTGCATTTGTCTAGAGAAGCAGAGATAATGACTGATTGGCTGATTTCAGATTTACATTCTCTAAGTACAAGGACATACGGCCCCGGCTTGGAGACGGATATCGTGCCACCTAAGCCAAGCACATTTGATAAAAAGGAGGGTAAAATAAATGGCTTGGCCACACTCATTTAACATCTGCCCAAGTTATGTTAATACAGGTTGGACATTACATGTAAGCCCATGTTAAACACACCAGGAATCATATCGGTAAACAAATGCATTTACCTGGGAAATATGTCACATATGAGGATGTCTCCATCTTTCCAATGGCTCTGATTTCTCACCCATTTCACACTGATTATCATTTCCTTGAATATTACTTGCCCTCACTTGCTTTAAAAAATAACACCAGGGTTTCTTTATGAAGCAATATGGATCATGATGGCAACCAACCATCAATCAGATTGGATTATATACAGGTAGTCCTTGACTTACAACAGTTCATTTAGTGACCCTTCAAAGTTACAACAGCACTGAAAAAAGTGACCATTTTTCAGAGTTATGATCTTGGTAGCATCCCCGTGATCATGTGATCAAAATTCAGACACTTGGCAACTGGTTCATATTTATGCCCGTTGCTTGTCCCCAAGTCATGTGATCACCTTTTGCAACCTTCTGAGAAGCAAAGTCAAGGGGGAAGAGTGATTCACTTAACAACTGTGGCAAGAAAGATCGTAAAATGGGGCAAGATTCACTTAACAAATGTCTCACTTAACAACATAAATTTTGGGCTCAGTTTTGATCGTAAGTCGAGGACTACCTGTAATTAGATCAAAACCCCAAGTTAGATGAATGCCTTCATTCTCAATAGGCATATTGGCAATACCATATAATTAGAAAGATTTGATGGTATGAGGAAACAGCCTCAGAAAAAGCTAAGTGAGAATGCGAGAAATATTTTCTTTTGACTAAGCAAATAACTCAATCCATTTAATTGTCTCCACCACTGTCTCCCAAACAAAGGATACTTTGTCCAGAATGAACTTTTTTTCACAATTGTGATTCAAAATTAGAAGTGCTTAGGAGGAGGATAAATACATAAACATGCTGCAATTGTTTACCGGGTTCTATTTCAGTGGTTCTGCTGGTGAAAACTACATAAGTAAGCCCTCTTCCCCATTTTGATATAGCTTAAGTTCCTTATTTACCTGCAGTCAGAGATCCAAATAGATGAGCAGACTAGAATTGGAAGGGCCCTGTGGATGGGGACAGAACTCCGGGGGGGGGGTTGCAAAGAGGGGGAGGGAGTGCCAATTGAGCTGTAGACTCCTTTGCAAATCAGAGAAATCCGTCCAAAGTAGAACTGAAATGGGAAGATGGAGAAGAAAGGACCAGGAAGGGACCTAGATAAGGCAGAGGGAGAAGGCTAACAAACACATGGAAGACAACAACCCAAACAGGAGCACTTTATTATTGATCAGTTCAATCAGTAACCCCACTTGTCACTCAATAAATGTCACCCATGGAGGCTAACAATTAAAAGGATTCTTTACGATTGGATTTATTCTATTAGCTGGATTAAAGAGGTGATTATGAACAAACCCCTTGGCAACGAAAGCCACTAGCACTTTCCCCCCAAATCAGCTAAATTAAATACAATCAAGTCAGAGGTGGGTTCCTCCTGGTTCAGACCGGTTTTCCTGAACTGGTAGTGACCTGCTGGTGACGTCACGAAGACGTCACAGATCCAGTTTGGTTGGTGCCAGTCCGTGGACGCCACCATCTTTTTTATTTATTTATTTATTTATTTATTTATTTGGGGGGGGAATTGGAATTTTTTCCAGGTTTTTTTTCTTCTGCGCATGCATAGAAGCCGAGTTTCCAGCACTGCGCATGCGTCGCCATCTTGTTTTCAGCTTTTTGGGGGGGGTATTTTTTTGCACTGCGCATGCGTGTGCGCGCCCACGAAGCGCAGCCACGTAGCGCGAAAGGGAGCGAACCGGCAGCGAGGTAAGTTAGAACCCATCCCTGAATCAAGTGCTGCCTAAATAAAATATTCCTGACTGCCAATGAAAGGTGAACAGAATGACAACCTCTTGCCTGACCTCTTATGGCTGGATAATCCACAGAGGGAAGGCTACCTCTGCTCATAGGTTTGATGCAGACCATGGGCTTCTCTCAAACAGAACCTGTCTATTGCCTAAGCAGGGACCACACTGAGCTGAGGCATTCACTGACAAGCCAGGAGAAGCTATTTGGACCTGGAATCCAAGTGGGATACTGAAAAGAGGTCAGCGTAGGTTTGCGTTAACTAACGTTGCATAGTCTTTAAGAAGAACAGTTCAAATTTTCTGCAGTTATATCACCGAAAAACGTGACTTATGACTTGGTCCTCATGCTTAGGACTGTCACAGCATCCCCATGGTCACATGATCAAAATTCGGATTCTCAGTAACCGGGATGTATTTATGACAGCCGCAAACTTCCTGGATCATGCGATCACCATTTGCAACCTATCCAGCTGGTTTCCGACAAGCAAAGTCAATGGGGAAAGACAGATTGGTTTAATGAGCGAGGGATTTGCTTAGCAACTGTAGTCAAAAATGGTGATAAAATCAGGTGTAAACAACTGCCTTGCTTAGCAATGGAAATTCTAGTCCCAATTGTGGTCGTAAGTCAAGGGTTAGCATATTCTATTCTGACCCTTGTCTGCCTGTCTCTCTTTCTTATCTATCTGTCTGTCTGTCTGTCTGTCTGTCTGTCTGTCTGTCTGTCTGTCTGTCTGTCTGTCTGTCTGTCTATCTATCTATCTATCTATCTATCTATATCTATCTATCTATCTATCTATCTATCTATCTATCTATCTATCATATCTCATCTATTATCTATCATCTATCTATCTATCTATCATCTATCATCTATCATCTATCTATCTATCATCTAATCTATCTATCTATCTATCTATCTATCATCTATCATCTATCTCTTCTATCTATCTATCTATCTATCTATCTATCTATCTATCTATCTATCTATCTATCTATCTATCTATCTTTTCTATCTATCTATCTATCTATCTATCTATCTATCTATCTATCTATCTATCTATCTATCTATCTCTTCTATCTATTTATATATCTATCATATCTCTTCTATCTAAAGAGCTGCGGTGGCGCAGTGGTTAGAATGCAGTACTGCGGACTACTTCTGCTGATCACTGGCTGCCAGCAGATTAGCAGTTCGGGTCTCACCGGCTCAAGGTTGACTCAGCCTTCCATCCTTCCGAGGTCGGTAAAATGAGGACCCAGATTGTTGGGGAAAATATGCTGACTCTGTAAACCGCCTAGGGCTGTAAAGCACTGTGAAGCGGTATATAAGTCGAAGTGTTATTGCTATTGCTATCTATCTAGCTAGCTAGCTACCTACCTATCAATCATCTATCTACCTATCTACCTACCTACCTACCTATCATCTATGTCATCTATCTATCTACCCACCCCCCATCCATCTATCTATGTATCATCTACCTACCTACCTACCTATCTATCTTCTATTATCCATTTATCTATTGTTTCTATTAGCTAGCTAGCGAGCTAGCTAGCTAGCTTCTATCATCTATCTACTGTATCTATTATCCATCTATCTATTGTTTCTATCATGTATCTAGCTATCCATCTATATATATGTGTATCATCTACTATCTAACATACGTCTACTGTTTCTATCATCTATGTCTGTCTGTCTGTCTGTCTGTCTGTCTGTCTGTCTGTCTGTCTGTCTGTCTGTCTGTCTGTCTATCTATCTATCTATCTATCTATCTATCTATCTATCTATCATCTATCTAATATATCTATCCTATATATTTAAAAACACATAATTCTAGTAGAAAGGTAGGATTTAACATCTTGGATTGGATTAGATTGGATTGGATAACCTATGCAGAGGAAAATCCTTGCACACATTTCACAGAAGCAGGGATGATTTGATTTTAGTTTGTGTCGCTAATTAAGTGCTTCACCCTTAACACTAACAGCACGATAAATAAATGCGCCCTTAGGTCTACTAAGATGTGCCTGCAATAGTCTAGTAGACAAATGATGTTGTTACTGTGTGGCACTGCTTTGCCCCAAAAACGTTCTTGCTTCCCCCTCCCCCTTTTATATCTTTTTTATTACTGATATACTTTATGGTCTCTATTTTGCTGTTTTTTCCCCCTTTCCAATTTCTCTAGTGTAAAGCTGAACCCTACAGAGTTGTCTTTACATCTAATGGCTGGTTTCTCTAATTCTCTAATTCTCAAGTTCTCATACAATCATTGCAATCTGCTTTTTTCCTTCAGAAGCTAGATTACTGAATTTGGCTGTACCCATTCTGTCAACTTCGGTTTCACTTAGGCTGCATTTCTCCTGCCACCCATCCTTTACTCTGGTCCATTTCCATATCATTTAGCAAATCTGGCCAAAAGCAGGGGGAAATGGTGGTGAGAGAGAGAGATAAGGAAAATAAATTCAAATATGTGCAGTACATATATTTTGGAATGCATTTTTCTTAATATATGGACTTTTGTCCAGACTTTCCAAGGTTTATACTGTATCTACTTTAAGTGGATCCTATTATGTGAATATTAGATAAGTATAGCAGATGCCATGTGATAACATCTGCAAATGCAAGCAAAATTATAGAACAGGGGTGTCAAGCTTAAGGCCCAGGGACCGGATCCGGCCCACAGGGTGCTTAGATCTGGCCCGCGGGGAAACAACGAAGGACTGGCCCGTGGTGCCTCTGCCAGAGAAAACAGAGCTCGTGAGGGCCGCACGCGGCCCTCCCAAACTCCGTTTTTGCTGACAGAGGGTTGCAGGAGGCCGTCCCAGCTGAAAACTGAGCTCGGGAGCCCATTTTTGCTGGCAGAGCGCTTGGGCCACCACAGGCGCCCCCCCGACATGAGTGACATCATGCTGGCCAGGCCCACCCCAGCCTCGCCCACCTCGGCCCCCCAAGGTCAAACACAACCCTGATGCGGCCCTCAATGAAATCGAGTTTGACAACCCTGTTATAGAAGAACTATGTATGTCCTGCCCAACGGATTGTGATAAAATGTAATGATTGTTTGCCAGTTGCACATTCCAGTAAAAAGCTACTGTAAATATATTCCAATGATCATATTATTTACCTTCCAAAAACATTCTAGCAACTTCTGCAGGATACACCACCCATTTTCAAGTCACAGAGCTACTAAGAACAGAAGTATACACGTTCTACCTTTATTCCTCAGTTTCAACCTCAATTCACCCCTCAATTGTCCAGTTACAGAATCCCCAAATACTGGACAGAAATCCCACAAATCTGCTTATAGTGATAATTCTTTACCCTGAGTAATCAAAATCTGGTCCCTGCGAAAAAGCTGGTGTACCCTATTGGTTAAGAAAGCGGGGGGGGGGGGAACCAAGGAGATGGATTGGATAAGATGATGATAAAATAAAATAGGATATAAGATAATTACATGCCAAAAATTGCTATTAAATTGATAGCCTACATCCTGTCTTAATAAATACTTTTTTTTCACATTAAGGGGTTTTATACATTTTAAGAGCCTTTTAATTGCAGTGTTTTTCATGCTAGTGATCATCACAGTGCACAGGTGTTTTATAAATACAAATCACCATTAAACCTCTTATATTTTACAGCCCAATCCTTAAAAGCAGTCTGCCAATGTAAGTCCCCATTCCATTCAGCCACATATGTGTGAGCAGATCGCTTTGCCATCGGGCTGTAAGTTATTTTTCCCTAGGGGCCTTCTGCATTAGAAGCACAGCCTTAGCCGAACTGATTTTCCAATTTTCACATTACAAAGTAATGGGAGGCAGAATGAAAGCTTTCATTTTGCTTCCCCTATAAATGTGGACCCACACTGTTTCACAATTGACTATAAGCAGGTATTCCTGTAATAAAACTTCCACCCAGAAAGCTTGATTTCTTTCCTGTGTCGACAGCCATTTGTGGTCCTGGGACAAAGTCTCCGAAACTTATTGAACACATCAAGATAAAGCAATGGGCATTTGGTTGCATCCAGATGGAAAAAATGATTTGGAAACCTCTTGGCTTGAATTTTGTGATTAAAGAATTGTAAGAAATATGTCTCTCTAACCATAATAATCTCTTTACTATACTTTGGAAATCCTTGGTTAGATCAGGGGTGTCAAACTCGATTTCATTGAGGGCTGCATCAGGGTTGTGTTTGACCTCGGGGGGACAGGGTGGGCATGGCCAGCTCAACGTCACTTATGTTGGGACCACCTGTGGTGGCCCGAGCGCTCTGCCAGCGAAAACAGGCTCCCGAGCTCCGTTTCCAGCTGCAACGGCCTCCTGCAACCTTCTGCCAGTGAAAACGGAGCTTGTGAGGGCCGCACGCAAGCTGTTTTCGCTGGCAGAGGCACCGCAGGCCAGTCCTTCATTGTTTCCAGGGGGGACAGATCTAAGCACCCTGCGGGCCGGATCCAGCCCACGGGCTTTCAGTTTGACACCCCTGGGTTAGATTAAAGGGTCTTAGGCAACAGGAAAAAGCAGTAATATTCTTATGAGTTGGTCTCAGGATTCTTGAACTTACCTGAGATACAAAGATCCCATCAGGTCCAGCAGAAGTATGCTGTGGATCCTGTTTGCTACAGAACTACACCTATCAGGACACAGGAGGCAGGCCTTTTTTGCTGGGGCACCCACTCTGTAGAACATCATTTCCTCCCCAGGTGAGATTGGCCCCATCCTTGATGTCCTTCCAGAAGTCCCTCAAAACCTAGTCGAGTCAACAGGCTTGAGGGTCTCAAGGAAATGTTGACTTAATGTCATGGTTACATTGTTTGTAACATTGAATGCTCTCTCCTATCCCTTTAATCTTTTGTAATCATAATATTAATGTTTTAATTGTATGTTTTTGTAATATTGTTTATTTTATGGTTTATGGTAAGCTGCCCAGAGACGAACGGCATGTAAATATGATTGGAGAGACAGAGAAGATGGGGGAGGAAGATGACATACAGCCTCCTCACTTTTCCATGCTTCCACCACAACAGGGATGATATGAGATCTAAGAGCTGCTTTACCAAATGATGAACTCAAGCAGTTTCAATAGTGATCTTTCTCACACTACAATATTGCCTACTGAACTGCTACTGTAACACTACTGCCTGACCACTAGTTATGATGGTGTTTTAACAGAGTAATAAGGCTAGCAATGCCTATTTCTGCCAAACTGGCATGGTGCTTTATAAAATAAGCTGCTCTAAATCTGCTGCCACTATCCTCAGCCAGACTCAAGTGGTGTTTTATGTAAATCTGATATTTTGGCAGTTTGTTTTAGACTGGGGCTACAATAAATGAAGGGGGACTTCAGATTCCTGCCATCTGGCGCAATTGATTCAATTTGATATGTTCTGAATTAGGAGAACTGTGATTTGAGATTGCCTGCTGTAGATCCTTAGGCCCAATGCGACTGGAGGAAGCACGCAGGAAAAATCAAACTGAGATTGGTATAATTTACCATTGGCACCAGATGGGCCTTCCAAAGTTATCTGATTCCAAGCTCAGAAGAATCATGGATTAATCCAAGACTGGCTTTAGACAGTTTTTAAAGGCTTTTAGACAGTGGTGAAATGTGAAAATTTTCCCTACTGGTTCTGTGGGCATGGCTTATTTTGTGGGCATGGCTTGAGGTCAGGTGGGCGTGGCTTCAGGTGGGCATGGCTTGGTGGTCAGGTGACCGAGTGGCAGTGCTTGGTGGTCAGGTGGGCGTGGCCAACTTGTAAAATGTGGTGAAACTCACTTAACAACGCTCTTGCTTAGCAACCAAAATTTTGGCTCAATTGTGGTCATAAGTCTTTCTTTCTTTCTTTCTTTCTTTCTTTCTTTCTTTCTTTCTTTCTTTCGTTCTTTCTCTTTCTCTTTTCCTTCCTTCCTTCCTTCCTTTTTCTTCCTTCCTTCTTCCTTCCTTCCTTCTTTCTTTCCTCTTCTTTCTCTTTCTTTCTTTCTTTCTTTCTTTCTCTTTCTTTTTCTTTCCTTTCCTTTCTCCTTTCCTCCTCCTTCCCTTCCCTTCCCTTCCCTTCCCTCCTTTCCTTTCCTTCCTTCCTTCCTTCCTTCCTTCCTTCCTACCTTCCTTCCTTCCTTCTTTCTTTCTTTTTCTCCTTCCTTCCTTCCTTCCTTCCTTCCTTCCTTCCTTCTTTCTTTCTTTCTTTCTTTCCTGTCTCTCTCTCTTTCTTCTGCAGTAGAAAGCAACCTCCCCCAAGGCAAATATCTTGTGACAGCAGCTATGAGATGCTCCTAAAATTCCAAATTGCTCACTCTTCTCGGCGGCGGGAGAAGGACGAAAGTGCTCTGGCCGGTGCTTGGCTTACTTTCCTGACGAGGCTCGGAGACCGCCCGGCATGCCAATCCACCAGCTCTCCTGGCAGCGCCACTTTCTCCCTGCCCCGCCAAGGCCCCCACCAGCCCGGAGGCCGGCGGACCCTGAGGCCGGCGGAGCTCCGTAGGTGCGCGCCCTGACACTTCCCGGCCTGCGAAGGTCCCGGAGCCGAAGCCGGGAAGGCGAGAGGGGCGGTGGTGGCAGCAACCATGCTCCGGCCCGGCAGCAGCACGTCCCCTGTCATATGCCGTCCCGGAGCGCGGTTGCCCCCACTGTCATCCCTCTCACCTTCCCGGCTTTGCCGGCCTCAGGCTTCAGTGGCCTTGGTGGGGCAGGGAGACAGTGACGCTGCCTGGAGAGCTGGCAGATGGGCGTGCCGGGCGGTCTCCGAGCCTCGCCAGGAAGGTAAGCCAAGCGCCAGCCGGGCCCACGTGCTCCCGCCTGCCCCTCGCTCTGGTCATCTCCCGGGAAATTCACGGGAAGTGGCAGCGGGCGGAGCTGGGCAGGGCGGAGCCGCTGGTGCAGCAGCGCCTCGCAAGGAAGGCCGGGTGGGGAGGCGTGGCTGATTGTCTCATTCATGGCGCCGTGGGGCAGATGGGCTGGAAGAAGTGCAGTTGAGCGGGGCCGGGGCAGCGCAGCCTATTGTGCCTTCTCTTGCCCCGCTCTCCATCCCGGAGGGGCGCGCATCCCCCCCCCAGCCAATCCTCAGTACAAACCGCCCGCCCCGTTCCTGCAAAGGCAGAGCCCTGCAGGGCGATCCAAAGAGGGGAAGGGGATGCTGTAGAAAAGGCCGCCTTCCACCCGTGCCTCCCGTGTCAGGTCCACGGGACTTGGGGCTCCAAAGCAGCCCACTGGCTTCCCACCCGGCGCCGTGGGCTGAGTTCCCAGAGTGGTGCCGGCGGTCGCCCAGGCCAATCCGCAAAGAGAGCAGGCAGGTGGCCGGGTGAGAAGCCAGTGGGCTGCTTCGGAGCCCCAAGCGCCGCGGAGCCGGCATGGGTGGAAGGCGGCCTTTTCTGCAGCATCCCCCTCCCCTCTTTGGATCGCCCTGCAGGGGGGGGCTCTGCCTTTGCAGAAACAGGGCGGGCGCATGTGCAGCAGCCCCGGGATATCCGCTTGCCCTTCCACCACCCGTCTCAGCGTCTGCATTTCCACCAAGGGCCGCCCGCCCACCCACTGGCCGGGCCGGACGCCGACCTTGGAAGGCAAGCAGGCGTGGGGGACTGCTGGGAAGGCCGCGTGGAAGGCCGCCAAGCATGGCAGGGCTGTGGCCGATCTTAGAAGGCAAGCGGGCGTGGGGGACCGCTGGGAAGGCCGCGTGGAAGGCCAGCAAGCATGGTAGGGCTGTGGGGAAAGGAATAGGCTGCTACCTCCCTTCCCCGCCGCCCCGACATGCTTGCCTGCCTTCCACGTGACCTTCCGCTTGCCTGCCTTCGCAAGCTGGCCACGGGGACACCGGGAAAGCCCCGTGGAAGGCAGGAAAGCATGTTGGGGCTGCGGGCCGCAGGGAATTGAGTAGGGAAGGCAGGCTGGGACAGTGGGGGGGGCAGGGGCAGCTAGGTAGGCCGCGACTTCGCAGGCTTACCTGGCAGGCAGATCAGGGGCGCAGCGCTTCAGGCAGGCAAACTGCAGAGCGGAGACTGGCGGGGCAGGGCAAGCGAGCGGCGACTGGCGGACCAGTTTGAGGGCGTGGCCAGCCAGCCGTCGCTACCAGCTCAGCAAACCACCGGCGGCCACCAGTACCGTACACCCGATCCGGTCCGAACTGGGAGCATTTCACCCCTGCTTTTAGACCTTTAGACAGATTAAGGCAAATGCTTCAAGCAGCAGATCAGGGAAAGAGGGAGAGCAAGCACCCTGTTCTGTTTCTTCAGGATTCCCTGGCAGTCTTTGTTAATAGATAGAGCCATGCATGTTCCATAAACTATCTTCCAGGTGTGGCATAGGATACTATGCCATTATAAATACTCCAGCAACTTTCAGTGGTCAGCCCAGCCAACATCTGGAATGGAGAGAAGATTAAACTTTGGCGCAAGCAGCCAAACATTGTTGGCTTGGCTAATTTGGCTAATTTGTCAATTCCCATTGAGTTGGCAGGGCAGGAAGCCTATGGGTGGTCTGAACTCAAGCGTTCAGCCAATCAAATCTCCGCCCAGAAGCTGAGAATCTACCAAGTCATGTTAGAAAATACATTAAAGCAGCACAAAGTGTTTCCCCCCCCCCCACTTATCCTGGAATGATTTACTCAGACTGGCAATGGTTTTTTTCCCCCTCCCCTCTGCCATCTTTTCTTTCTTTTAATTTAAGAAGTCAAGGGTTAGATTTAGGTACCTTCTGTACACAAAGCATCTGCTCTACTATCGAGCAATGTTGCTAATAAAGAGATTAGTAAGCAGTCTCCCAGCCGGTGCAGGTGGGATGTGGACCATCTGCTCATTTCCATGTTGTACGGCTACATTTTTCCCCCCTACCTTGCTAATGAAGCTAGTCTAAGACTATCATCAGTTATGGCAGCCAAAGGGAGCAAAATTGACTGGAGGTGGGAGCTTGGATCAAGACGAGAAATCCTGCCAGCAATATAATGAGGAGGCTGAAGCACACCCTGTATCTTGCAGTTTAGGAATTTAATTTCTTTCAAGGATTCGATTAAGTTTACTGCCTTAGGAGAATATTAGTTGTCCCTATTCGCTTTTGTCTGGGAAAGGAAAAAAAATATGCAACCAATGTTTCCTACCTGTCAAAACACATACCTCTGAAACATGCTTTTCTGACAACCAACATGGCTGAGGAGCTGTGAGCAGCTTAGAGTGCCTGCAGAAGAGGCATGCTGAGCATCACAACTCCAGGCTGAAGAACTGGGGTCGGGGGAGG
>QLTV01001483.1:1158203-1168688 GCA_003457575.1 Thermophis baileyi
TATTCTATTCTATTCTATCTACTTGGTATCTTGCTAACAACAGGTTGTGACTTCTCCAGTAGAAGAAGTTAGGTATATGTGTGGACTCATAACAGCATCCTCACTGTGGATTCTGGGATTTGTAATCCAAACCATGCAGAGAATATGGATTGGAGAAAGGTGAATTCCGGCCTTTCCTTACAGGTTCAAAATGTTAAGTGACAACTACAAAATGGACAAATTTCTTTCCCTCTGCCTAGAATCTATCATCACTTGTCTTTGCAGACTTAACTAAGTGTAAGACTCTCTCTCTCTCTCTCTCTGTGTGTGTGTGTGTGCACACACACACACACACACACACACACACACACACATAAATATATATGAATTTCAAAGACAGAATATATTCTATTTTTTTCCAGTAAAGTAGAAGTACTAATTACACAAACATGGGTCAGTAAAAAAAAAAGGTCAAGGAGGCAGGTAATTATTAATAATGGCACCTGCATTCATCAAAAAAGAAGCTATTTTCAGATGCTCATGACACTTTTGAGAGACAGAGCAAGGTTAATAGGCCAATATAGTGAAGGGCTGGTTGCACACGTTAACAAAAATAAATCTGGAATTACTGAATTGAATGTAAAAGATGAAAGAACTTTTTAAATATGCTTTTTTTTTTCAAAATGTGTGATATCTTGGCCTTACAGCTATGCAACAAGCTGGAAAATGTTTACAGATGCAGCATGAATGGAAAATGGAGCATTTTAAGTATCCTCTGGCCAAAGAATCGGCTGAAAGAATTGATTATCTGCATAAAGTCCACAAACTGCCATCATTGCCACAGCCTCTAATCTTTGTTGCCTTCCACTAGGGTAGCCAATTCACAACAGAAGCCTTGAGTGGCAGAATTCCTTTACTGAGGACTAGAATGCTGTACAATGTCTAGTTTTTTTTTTTTCTTCTCAGCCTTTCCCATCTAAATCTAGACTAGAAGTTCATACTTTTCGGAAGTTGGACTTTTTGTGACTATTTTGCGAGACCAGTTGAGCTAAAGATTATCCATGGCATCTGTGGAGTGGGCGTCCAAAATGTCAAGATGATGGCCACTTCTGCATGACTGAAGCCCTGACTCTTATGCATATACCAAGGGGTGGGGCTTTTATCTTGAAGTTGCAGCTGCCATCTTGGCTTTGTTTACCTCCCTCCTCCAGGGATGCTCCTGTTACTGTCAGAATCTATTATGCCACACAACCAAGACAATCTGGACATGCTCCAACCAACATTAAATATTTAAAAGGTCATTAATCTCAACTGAAGAGATTTCTTTGTGGCCTTTAATCTCTAGTTCTAATAAACGGTCTTTAAGACTTTTCAGTCAACATCAATTGGAGCATTCCTGTCTACTTAGAACTCAACAGTTCCTCCCCAACAGCCATATTCCTGCAATAAATGGACTGAGATAATCTAGCCATGAAATAGAGAAGTTGAATCCTTGAATGCGAAGCCATGGTTTTGCATTGCAAGACATCACATATCTGTAATTTGAGGAATAGCATATGTTGACAATTGACCTTTAACTTGTCTGGTTTGTTATATATATGCACTTTAGCTTTTTGCTTTCTTTATTTGCTTCTTTTACTCTGTTTGTGTTAATGTTGTTTATAAAGCATATATATGTGTGTGTGTGTATATATATGTATATATGTGGGTGTTATGTATATATGTATATATGCACACACACACATGTATATGTATATGTATACACACACACATATGCTTTATAAACAACATTAATACAAAGAGTAAAAGAAGCAAGTAAAGAAAGAAGAAAGAAAAATGCTAAAGTGCAGAAAGGAATAAAAAGAAATAGAAGCTTCTGATTTTCTTTGCAACAAATATAAATGTAATAACAAAATTATCTCTTACTCTAAGCTCTAATTTTCTCTTATTTCTATTATTCAATTTTTTTCTAATCACCAAAATCACAAATCATAAGAAATGAATGCCTTTTGTTTCTGTTTCATGCAAAAAGTTCACAAGGAGTTTCCAGTCAGTCATAAATATAGATACTGTTTTTTTTCTCTAATCAAAAAAAGTTAATTTAGCCATCTCCACAAGTTCCATCATCTTCAGCAACCATTCCTGCATTGTGAGTTATCCTGTCTGTTTTTAAACTGAGATTCTCTTTTCCTGCAAAATTATCCCGATTTAAAATGTCTGAAATTTGCCATTCCCATATAATATTTAGAGTTGGTGCTGATCTCTATAACCAGCTTGCCCCCAGTATGAGGATCGACCAGCGATCCTTTTTTTGAGGGTATAAATTCAAAATGTCCTCCTCCACCACCACCCCACCCGCAATGTTCACCTGATATTTTTTTTGCCTGCTACGTATCCCCCCCCCCAAAAAAAATAGCAGGTTTTTTTTTTTAAGTTGAAGCAGCGCTGTCTGCTTCAAAATGCTGCACTTCTTTTCATTGGAAGCAAACACCTCCGCTTCTGCTCTGTAGTGCCATTCTCTGTGGCCTGCTTTTTTACAACTTTGCCAGTGGAACAGTGAAAAGCTGAGCTCCTTTTAAACAAGTTCTATGACAGAACAATGAAATGATACTCCTATTGTTGGCTGGGTGTGTGTGTGTTTTCTTTTAACAAGTATGTGGATTAAACAATAAAATTCTTTCTCTTTCTCTCTTTTTTTATAACTACCCTGATGTTACCATGCAACAATAGACCTGTCTTTCTTTCCCTACAAGTTCATTAATAGGAGAGAAGTGTAGTGGGTTATGACAATAACCTTGAGGATCACGAGGAAAAGCAGCAGCCCAGGCAATGGTCAGATAAGAGAAATCTGAGTCCAAAGCAGGAATGGATTTGAGGAAGACTGGACACTCACTAGTTCTCTTTAGGAAAAAGGTGGGGAAGGGGGATACACTATCAACCCAAGTTGGTCTTGGTTACTTTTTGGCCAAATGAACATCTTTACAAACCAAGTATTGCCCTACCCGCTACCTCCTGCTATTTCTACTATTGTTTGTTTTATTAAACATTATACAACTGAGAGTATTGAGATCCCTTGGCAGCTTACATTTTTAAAATGTCCAAAAATGCTTATGATTGCTAGGGGGAATTCAGTGGAAATAAAGATGATTGTAGCAATTGATGCTTTGGTTTTCTGCTTGCAAACTTATCTTTTACTTCAATTTAAAATGACATTGAAAATGCATAAAGCAGAGTGGGCCGGTATTACTGGCAGATGCCATTCAGGTGACTTTTGGGCAGTAGTGGGTTCTAAAACCCGTTGCTAATGGTTCTCGCGCGCACAAGCGCGCACACACAACACTTCTGCACATGCGCAGAAGCGTCCCCGGTGGGTGGGCAGAGCCTCCCCCTGCCACCGCTACCGGTTCACAGAACTGGGGCGAACCGGGAGCAACCCACCGCTGCTTTTGGGGCTAGATCCCCTCCCAAAATTATACATATTAAGTATGCATATTGACAGTAATTCTGGTCACTGCATCAAAGAGAGGAAAAGGGAAGAGAGAAAAGAGAAGAGTTAGAGAAGGCTAGCCAATCATAGCAGATTATGCAAATAAGTAGAATGTGGATTTTGATATATTTTTTTAATGTTGTAAAACAGTGTCTTTCAAGCTTGGCAACATCAAGATGTGTTGAGGTCAACCCCCAATAATGGCTGAGGAATCCTGGGAACTGAATAGCAATAGCACTTAGCACTTAGATTTATATACCGCTTCACAGTGCTTTACAGCCCTCTCTAAGTTTACATGAGTTTACAGAGGTTTACAGAGTCAGCATATTGCCCCCCAACAATCTGGGTCCTCATTTTACCCACCTCGGAAGGATGGAAGGCTGAGTCAACCTTGAGCCTGGTGAGATTCGATCTGCCAAACTGCTGGCAGCCGGTGATCAGCAGAAGTAGCCTGCAGTACTGCACTCTAACCACTGCGCCACCGCGGCTCGTGAAGTCCACACATCTTAAAATTGCCAAGTTTGAAAAACACCGATATAAATGGAAAGATGGCAAGAATCTCAGCTCAGATTAGTATAGTCTTATAATAAAACAAAAACTGTACTTGCAGAATGTACTACAGCTAAACTTAGACCTTCCTTTGGTTTCACTCTAAACCTCCAGTTGGGCTTTGCCTTTCTACCTGTCTCCAGTTGCAGCAAAGATAACTTCCAACAAAGAAATAAATGGCTTGAATCCTCCCAAATATATCCCTTCCTCCCTTCTATCAGGTACAAAATTAAATTACGCAATCTTCAAGGGCAGAGGCCATGCTTCCTTATTTCTACAAAGGGACATCCGGTATACTTGCTGGAGTGAAAATACAACTAAGAAAAGGATGAGACATCTGCTCTCTCCTCATAAATAAGAAACTATGATTATTTTCAGCGTGCATTTATACTAAAAGGTTAATAGGCATTTTGCTAGCATACTTATTTTAAAAACAGGCTTTGGCTTCCAATGCCAGGTCAAGCACATCAAGATACAAAGGTTGTAAGAAGCTCCATATTCTATAAGGCGCTCCTTCTGTATTAAGGAGCTGCTCGTACAGGCTGCATATTAAAATTTGCCACTGAATATCAAAGAGATGTGACCATCACAGTTGATGAACAGATAGTGCTACCGTGCATTAATTACAGAAACGGAAAGCTGAGCTTCAAGCATTTCTCTATCATGATCAAGGGTCTTCAGAATTCTAGAGTAGATGAAACTCCCATCTTGACGTAACTATGCAACTATATTCTTACATATATTTCAAAAGCACAAGCTGGAGTCTTATATTTTTTTCAAAAACAGTAAGATTAAAATCTGCTATTTAGCGGAATTGGTCCTTAGGATGTCTCACTCAAATGAAGTAAGTTCAGAAATTTGTGAAATTGCCAAGGTCTTTTCTCAACAGATTTTACAAAGCACATACATGGGAGGGGAAGGGAAGGGAAGGGGAGGGGAGGGGAGGGGAGAGGAGAGGAGAGGAGAGGAGAGGAGAGGAGAGGAGAGGAGAGGAGAGGAGAGGAGAGGAGAGGAGAAGAGAAGAGAAGAGAAGAGAAGAGAAGAGAAGAGAAGAGAAGAGAAGAATAGAATAGAATAGGAGTAGATTAGAGTAGAATAGAAAAGAAAAGAGAAGAGAAGAGAAGAGAAGAGAAGAGAAGAGAAGAGAAGAGAGAAGTTCTTCATCAGAGTTGTAGAAGAAACCATAATTCTTAAAATTTCTTTCTTAAGCTAAGGGGGAGAAAAAAAAGACATTGATTCAACAGATGTTTTCTTTATAGCTGATTTTTTATACCAATAATAACAATATATGTATACAGACACATACAATCCATAAGCCCACAAAAATGGGGAAAGTAGAAACTGAGGGACATGAACTTCTCATACAAAAATCAAAGCTCATTTCAAGTATGCATATGACAAAATAGAATTAGTGACCCTTAAGAAAATTCATTTAACAATTAATAAAGGGAAATTAAACTAATCTATAGGGTCCAAATTTCTAAACATCGCATCAACTGAGACTACAACGATCAAATGCTTGTTTAAATATAAAAGAGAAGGAAGCTCTTCAGACCACTATATAGTTAACAGGTGACCTTCCTATCTTGTAATATCCTCCCTTGCTTGGTTGAGTAGCTCGGGGTGGTGGGGGAGTTTCAGGGGGTCAGGTTTGCATGTGTGTTGTGTTCCCCCCTCCTTTTGCAATCATGATGGTACACAAGGACACAAGGAAATTAACAAAAGCCAGGACTCACAGTAGAAATAGGGCATAATGCAGATGATTGAAAACAACTGAAATACAGGGAATTCAATACAAAACCACACAACAAATTATTATGAAATAACAACAGGTATTTCTATGATAGATGGATCTCTTCTATTCAGGCCACTGGGCAAAAAAGCTTATTTTATTAATAGAATTGTTATGTATTAAAGTATTTTACAAATAGTCCTGTAAATATAAACTATACTAGGTTACAGTCACTTGCATAATTAGGTATTTTAAATCCTACTGAAGTCAACAAGAATCCAGCCTCTGTCAATTTGTAATATAGCCTATATATTTTACATATTCATATTCTTAAGCACTGCATATATTGTAAATAGCTGTAACTCTTCAAAAGATTAAATTATTTCAGCACTGAATTTTATAATCAAGAGCCAGCCACTTAAAGCATTGTAGAGAATGCTGCCTATCTCTTTTAAACCAAACATTCATGCTGGAAATAATATGATATAGGGATATTAATAAAATCCATAAACCGTTAATACTGTTATGCCTGCTTTGTTCTGAATTACACATAGACCTTTTATGTTTATTCCTCACAGAAAATGCATTAAAAATGAGATTCTCTCTAATTGCACTCTCTGAAGATAGCTGGTAAAATCATTTCTAGCAGCTATAAATCAATTGCAGTATTTAAATGACCTGCCAGGTGCATCTTCTGGGTATCAGACTAATTAAGGGAATGTATTAATTGCAACTATTCATCAACACCACCAATGTTGTTAGGTAACCCTTACAATGAATCTTTTTGCCATATTATCCAGCAATAAAACTGCTGTTTGGCCAAGTGGTGGGTGTATGGAAAGATGGATTTTAAAAGACAAACACAAACTAACGTTTGCTCCTAATTCTTTTTATTGACATATATTCTATCTCATCTAATGTTGAGGAACACGATTAATATGTGCAGGTTCAAGGCAATAAAATATTGAATAACCTTTGTATATGTGTGTTGAGTGTGAGAGAATATATTTCCTCCAAAGCTGGGGAACTACTGTCTTCAGGGATTGTTTTTTTTTAGGTTTATGTTTTCACCAAATGGAATAGAAACAGTAATATATGGAAGATCTCAAATAAATTTGCATACTTAAATGAAGGCTAAATACAAATCTAAGCAATGTCAATTAATTAAGTCAGCCTTGTCTGATTTCCTTGACTTGAAGGAGGGTCAGAATATTGCCTACTGTAGATTTTCTAATGCGCATTAAAATTTTATAAAACATTTCACAGACTTTTAACATTTTTATTTTATTTCCAGAATACCTGTATTCTAGTTTTATAGATTTCACCAACAAAATGTATTGAGATTTGGATTCTATAATCTCCAGAGGCTGTAGAAACCTCTAGAACAATCATACCATTTTCAAAGATGGCAATCCATTTCTGGCTATTCCAAACACAATTGCCCCATAACTTAAACTTCAAACTTACCTCTGCTTTTCACTGAAGCAGGAATCAGCAGCATTCCCCAATAATGCCCAGAACTAGATCCCACAGAGGAAAACCATGATCTGCCTCAGACTGATTACCTAATTTGACAGCTTCCATTTTCTGCCCAGGGAGCCAACCAGGAGCAACAGTTTTTCAGTTTCCACAGTTTGGGATAGTCCAAGTTCATACATGCTTGATCTGGGATATATATCCCCTGTAAAACTTGCCTTTAACATCAGGTATTTATTGTGACTCTTGAGCTCTTCAGGTTGGATTTTAATCTAAATTGGAGAAATCTGCTTACTATCTCTTCCTTGCTGATCCGTTTCTCTGACTGTTGCTACAGTTGTTTTTTAAAAAATGGTTAATAACACTGTGTCTTTTATCCTCCTGTTCTCGCAAGTCCTATCAGCGATGGGTGATATTTCCAGGACAGTTTTCTTCCCACCTTCAGACAGAGATTCCATGTGAAAATGGGCTTTTCTGCTTCAATCTTATTTCAGCCAAGTTGCTTTGGCAACCAAGGATACACTGCCCTCTTCCATCTTCTAAATGAGTCCTGGACACACCTCATTATCCAACTCTCTGTGCTCCTTTATGACAAGAGTATAACTCAATTGACAAACACGTGAATTTCCCCATGTTTAAAGTTATGAGTACTCCAAAAATTCAGCAGGAAACCAAAATTAATCATTTTGGTTTGTTTCAAATGGAGGATATCTGTGATGACATTCTTATTTACACCTGACAACCGTAAGAATAAATTTCTTTTTTTTTTTCACTTCTCCCGACTTCCTAAAATTTCAGAAGGAATCTCTGATATTTAACATGCTTATCAATTGAGAAGTACTCAAAAGTAGAACATTACAAGCAGCAAACTGTTAGGAAAATGGAAAACAGAACGTGCAGGCATTACAGGCAAATTGAAATACACAATAAATATAAAATGTGAAAGTATGAAGAATTGCAATACATATTTGTAATTCTTCATCCTCATTTGCAAGCTTTCCTGATCATATACAGTATGCTTGAATTTAGTTCTCAAATTTACTTGATTCAAGTAAATCAAGTGCTCTGACACAATATCAGGAATTGAGAAAAGGCTGTCCCATTTTGACCAATTTATTAATTTTCAATGTGTGTGTGTGTGTGTGTGTGTGTGTGTGTGTGTGTGTACACTTTAGGCCTATGTGAGGCATTTGTTCTGCCTAGGTCCAGACATATTTAATTCTCCTTTTCTCACTGCAATCTGCAATCTCTATTGCCATCACAAATGAACTCGCAAGGAAACCCTTAAAATCTGCCTTTACAAAATGGCAACCATATTGCACGTGAGCTAGTACCAAATACCTCTTCCCCAAATTCTACGTACCCCCTCCCAAGTCCCCTCAAACACTCCAACTTCAATCAACTTCTCTATTTTGATATCCCAACAAATGGGTACACAGTCCAACGAAGTTCTAAACTGTAGCCAATATTTAATGACGCATTAGGAGCAGGGGTGGGTTCTGGTTTTCTTCGCTGCCAGTTCGCTCAGTGTCGCTTCACGCATGCGCAGTGCGCTTCGCACGCGCTTTGTGCTTCAAGCATGCGCAGTGCTTAAAAAAAGCTTCTGCGCATGCGCAGAAGCAAAAGACAAGATGGCGCCGCCTATAGCGTGGTGGGCCTGGGTCACTGAAAGAACCAGTTCAGAGGCGTGGCAGGCCTGGGTCACTGCCAGTTCTAGTGACCCAGGCCGCCAAGTTACTACCGGTTCTATAGAACCGGTCCGAACCGGGAGGAACCCACCTCTGATTAGGAGGACCCACAAAGAAGCATTCCGAGGAAGAAAAATAAGGCTCAAGAATCACGCCTTACTTACAGAATGCTTGTATCTGCTTCAATTTAAAAATAAATAAACACCCCCTCCCCTTTTTTAAAAAAAGTTGAGTGGCGAAGCAACTGGCATTTAGTCACTGTGGTGTCTGTGAACTGTTCTATACCAAGACCCAGGAACAAAGTCAGCTGGTTTGAGCAAACAGAGGCCCCAAATTTATATCAATGAAAGCCTTGTACAAGGAGTAGAGTTGGGGGTAGATTCATTTTTATGGAAGAGTTTTAAGATGTAATGTGTTTACAAGCAGTTACCTTGCCAGACGCTGCAATGAACTCTGTGGATTTACTTAGCTAGTGGAAGCACACAGAATCACGCAACAGTCATTAAAGATTTGCCTCAGCATATATTCCCAGCTGCGAGTACTACAATGTTTACAAGGGTGATGTTATATATACTTTTTATACGATATTATCTTTATCAAAAAGGACTCTTTCTTGGAGAACATAATTGTCCCCTCCTTGAGCCAGGGTTTTAAAATGGCTGTTAAGTGCTCACAGAATGGAACATTTAACTGTCATTTATATATTTAGTCACTGTTATTGCTATTTATTATTTTGTGCTGGGGCACAGTGTTCCAATCAAGGGTCAAAGCTCAATTGTCTAGTGGTGAACACTAACAAATAACTGAAAAGACAGCCAGGCAAATCCTATGTCCCAGAGAGGTTATATAGCCATAGCCTCTGCCATTTTCTTATGTATTTCGAAAATGCAAACTTCAGCGGAAAAAAAAGTGAGGGAAATCTTTAAAGGAAAATCTCTAAAGAGATTAGAACTCTGCTTCAAGTTTATCATGGAGAACTTTCATATTAAAACCTCTGGGTATTTTGTCAGTTTGGAGGAGAGAAACATTTTTGGCAAAGAGTTGGGGAGCGATTCTAATAATCAGAAAAACATGCATGTTCAGATCATCTCTCTCCTGCAGTCATCAGACAAATGCATGCATCCATTTGGAGAGTATGCAGCCAATCATCACTTCTCAGGAAAAGTACACATGGCATATTATAGATATGTGGGCAGTGGTCGTACACGACAATCGATGTGTGAATTGCATGCAATTCCCTAAACAGGAGTGAAATGTATCTTGTCTAAGGCAATACCTCCCTGCTTCTACAGAGTGTATAACTTTATTAAATTAGCTGACATAGATAAACAATTGTCTCCCAAAGATAGCTGCATCAGTTTTTCAGTTATTTTTACATTTAGGACAGGGAAAAGCAATATATTTACTAACATTGCTTTGTGGATTATTCAGCCCTATATCAACAACATCCCACTTGCATCCTGAACAATAGTTTCAACTTTCTTTTTTTGGCTGAGGCTGATAGGATTCTCATTCTCTCTCTCTCTCTCTCTCTCTCCCTCTATATCCCTCCCTCCCTCTCTCTCTCCCTCTCT
>QLTV01001483.1:1174977-1190236 GCA_003457575.1 Thermophis baileyi
AATATGAGGTAGGTTGAGATCACCAAGAAAAATAAGGGTGTGGGTAGGAGGATGCCCACGTTAGTAGTGAGGCTAACTTGTTCGCATGTGTGATGTCGTAATCGGGGGCTCTGTAACATAGTAGAAAGCGAAGTGTGGTATTTAAGGACAGTTCGCAGACAATGGTTTCTGGTAGAGCGAGTTCATGTGTAACTTGAATATTTTTTAGGTTTAGTGATTTTTTATAGAAGATGGCAACTCCACCTCCTCTGCGGGTTTCGCGATCGGACCGGTAAACATGATAGTCTCTTACTTTGATAATGGAGTCAGGGAGGGATGCGTTCAGCCATGTTTCACAGACAAATATAATGTTGAATTTAGCAGTTTTTAGTAAGAGGAGGAGTTCGGGTATTTTGTTTACGATGCTTCTTGCATTAATTAGCTTGCATTTGTATTAGTCCCACCATACTATTTCCATGTCATCTCCTTATTTGAGAAACTCTTAATCTCCTCTGCGGGTTTCGCGATCGGACCGGTAAACATGATAGTCTCTTACTTTGATAATGGAGTCAGGGAGGGATGCGTTCAGCCATGTTTCACAGACAAATATAATGTTGAATTTAGCAGTTTTTAGTAAGAGGAGGAGTTCGGGTATTTTGTTTACGATGCTTCTTGCATTAATTAGCTTGCATTTGTATTAGTCCCACCATACTATTTCCATGTCATCTCCTTATTTGAGAAACTCTTAACAGCTCCAACCCATGCCTTTAAGCTATCACTATTAGTGACGGTATCTTGGCTTACTTCTTAGAGACTCTCAGGCAAACCAAGTTCCTGTTCTATTTTATAAAATCAAACTTGTTTTGATTGAGTTTGAATGGCTCTTTGAATGCACTGTATATCCACTTTAGAAGCAGCTCCCCCCCCCATTAGCGGATGCAGGGTGCATAAGTCCAGTTGGTACATATCATATCTCTGTCTTTCTTTATTCCTGGATCTGGCTCATGGGAACCATGTCTTCATAGATTTGCATGAACAGAGATCACACAGCAACACCTTTCATTTCCTCCTGAGCACCACCATGACCCAAATCACTTAATTCTCCTTCCATTCATACCCCGCAGGTCTTCTATTTTCATCGCCCCTCATTTAAATGGATACTGTGACTTTTCTACTCATGTTTCAGGTTCTTTTTAGAAAAAAAAACACTTGCTGTTTATTGATTTAGAAAGCACTGAAGAATGCAATTTTTGCCAGCTCCCCAAAGTGATGAGTTTTGTCTACAGTGAAATAAATACAAGTTATCAGATTTAATTCACCCTTTTCATAGTATGCAATTGTAAAACAAGAGCATGACAACAAGGAAGTTTTTAAGAAGAGATTGGACAACCATTTGTCTGAAATGTTATAGGGCTTCCTGCCTGAGCAGGAGGTTGGACTAGAAGACCTCCAAGGTCCCTTCCAACTCCGTTATTCCGTATTCTGGTTTTTTTTTTTTTTTTTGCAAACAGTCAAGGTGCTACTGCTACTGCTTCCATCTAACTTACACTAACCCTTCTAAATGAATTCTAAAATAAATTCTCTTTCCAGATGAGTGCAACTCCTATTGACCTCATGGTGATGTGGATGTCATTTTCTTGGCAACTGTGGGGGAATGTAGCCTGGATTCCCAGGAGGGAGAGGCTGCATTCCAGAGGGCACCAGAGACAGTGAATTATGGGATGTTTGGCCTGGAGGAAGAGAGTTAAGAAGGCTCCTCCCTAATTATTTCCAGGATATATTTATGGTGATATAACTAGTTGCTTTCATTGGGCAAGATTTCTATTCTATAGGTGAGGAACAATAAAGGAAACTACTCAGAAGCAACCACATGTGTCTTTCTTGTTTCTTGGAGAGTCTGACAGCAACAATATTGTAGGAAAAAGGTTTGCCACTGCTTACTTCCAGGAGGTTTTAAAGACTTTTCAGTCAACCTTATTCTCCTGGGATTTCATGTTGATCATCTATACAATCCTGCTTAATTTTTTGACATCAGCCATAGTTGGCTAGGTACTGTCAGCTAGTGGGACATTTCGGAGTTCTTTCATGTGATCACTGAATTTGTATGAATGAGCTTTAAATATTTTTAAGTATGAGATACAATTGTGAAATTATTAGCAATCAAGTTTACAAATGCTTACCAAATTACTTTGATTCTAATCTGCCTATAGTCTGTAGTATATGTTATAAATATAGTATATGTTACGTTATACAACATGTTAAATAGAATATATTGTGCTGTATTATATATTACATAAATAACATTCTATATGAAGTAGAATAACGGAACAACGAAGTGGAATAATTCTGATTGTTATGTATGGTTTTATATCACATCAAACAATTTGACCATTTTAGGATCATAATTGAAAACAGTGTGTAAAAAGGTCCTTCAAAACCCATGGATATGCAAACATACAGTAATGCCTAGTCTAATCTAATCTAGAGCCTAATCTCTTCCAAGAAACGTGTGGCTGCCCTCTACATCTGCCAAAGCACTACACAGGCTTTGTATTTTCAGCATAATATGTCCCAAAGGTGCTTTTTCAAGAGGCAAAAGGACTTTCTGGTTATCAGAGCTGAAGAAGCTTCTTGGATGAGAAGCGAAACATCTTCAAAGAAAAACTGGAAAGTCCAGTTGCCTCTTGAAAAAAGCACCTTTGGGACAATCATGACCTGGATGACTGAGAATCTCAATAGATGTTCAGCATAATACTTATCACCTGACAGTGCATCCCCGGGCTAGTGGCATTTCCTAGCTATACCACCTGCTATCTTTTTACTCAGAGATGGGCAACACAAGGTCCTCCGATGTTCTTGCACTGAGCTCTCATTGTTCCTCACTTTGGGCACTATAGGCTAGGACTGATGGAAGTTCATCAACATTTAAACAGCATATAATTCCCATCCCTGTTTTAACAGGAGGCACCAGGGGTTAAAGATAGAAACCTCCTGTGGTCAAAGTTTGTGCTCCAAAGTTGAACTTATCCAACATATTCTTACATGCACTGCCTTGCTTCTACAATTTTGTTTGCCATACACCCACCTGTAGTTACAAGGTTGAGCGTTCCTTTATAGCTCAGTTATGAAATTAAGTCAAATTACATACAGCCTGTTGGATAGAGGTGGATCAATATTATCTCCATATTTAAGATGGGAAGGCTTAGAAATAACACCTTACCTAAAGCTGCCTCGTGAATCCACAGCAAAGCTGTGGTTTGAAGTGGAGACATCAGAGATCGTAACTTTAATTAGGACTAAATCACAGCAGCTGTCATGTTTTCACTCTTGTTAATAACGTGTGGACAATACATGCAATACAATCATTCAGTGAAGTAAATATTTGGATGCTTCGTAAATGTTACGAATCTAATCGTGCGTTTGAAAAGGCAGTGCAATATGGTATGCCTAGCTGAATGTCTCCAGCACAAGACCTTCAGCTACTGACAGTAGTCATTGTGAAGCAGCTCCATTTTCTGATTTGCTGGGGTCCCAACTAATCTGGTGGAATGAGAATGGATACAGATACAGATGCAACATGACATTCTTAACAAACCTGCATAAGTCTATGTATGTGTAAGTCCCCTTGATGTCAGTGGGTTAGAGTAATCATCCTAGAAACTTCTGTTCTCAAGATTCACAGCTATATGCATGAGAGAACATTTCCTTATCTCATTAACAATCTTCCTAATTTGTCCTGTGTGTGTGTATGTGTGTATGTGTGTGTGTGTGTATGTGTGTGTATATATATATATATATGTGTGTGTGTGTGTTTCTACCACAGAAAAACAAATNTTTCCTTATCTCATTAACAATCTTCCTAATTTGTCCTGTGTGTGTGTATGTGTGTATGTGTGTGTGTGTGTATGTGTGTGTATATATATATATATATAAACACACACACACACACACACACTATATATATATATATATATACACACACACACACACACACACACACACACACACACACATAAGTTCCATATGCATGGAACCTTTGGCCCCTGTTTTCATCTGTCCCATTCTGCCTTCTAATGAGGCCAATTTCTCTCCACCACTGCCCTTCTTCCTCCAGATGTATGTGCTATGCTTGCCCCTGCTCTCACGTTCCTGCCACATGGTTCTTTTCTGAGCACAATACCAGTGACATTTCTCCACCACCCCTTCTAAATTGTGGAAGCCTTTCTTTTCTTTTCTTTATCTCCATCTAGATTTCTTACCCTCCTCTAAGATTTTCCTTCCTCCTCAATTACAAGCCTTGGTCTGCTATATTTCAAGCCCTTCAGGTTTATATAGCCTTGATTGCTAAGGCTGCAGTGAAGGCTCACTATAGTAAAAAAAAAGAATGAAACAGAAGTCTATTGTATGCTATTTATCATAGCGTCGCATGTTGCTATTTATTCTAACTGCATAGTGATATATATTTTTTTATTTTTATCTCACCTTTCAATATAAGTCCAAGGGCAGCTTACTTTATTATATGAAGGTACATTCCTCACTTATAACCACTCAAACTTCCAGAAAATTATTTTTAAAAATTAACCTCATCATATAAACTCAATAAAATCTATGTTAAATTTATATTTACCAACAATGAAATAAAGGGAGATAGTATAGAGCTATTTCAAGCTATTTAGCTCTCATCAGCTAGCCATACCCTCCTGGGATTCAAAGCGGAAGCAGTATGCTCCGTCCCATATTTGGGTAGACCAGATTGTCCTGATAAAAAACACTCAATAAAATCTACATACTCAAGCATAGAAATCACAAAATTAATCCATTAATCCAGGCCTGTCAAACTGGCAGCCTGCTGGCTGGATACGGCCCATGTAGGCCATGCCCACCCCGGCTCCGCAAATGCAAAAAACATCCCAATACATCACTATCAGTAGTGGGTTGTAAATCCCGTCGCTACTGGTGCGCTCGTGTGTGCATGTGCAGAAGCGTCCTGGGCGGGTGGGCAGAGCGTCCCGGGTGGGTGGCCGGAGCCTCCCGCCGCCGCCACCGGTTCACCGAACCGGGCCAAACCGGGAGCAACCCACCGCTGTTCACGATATGGCCCAAGATGTGATCGGGTTTGACACCCCTACTAATCCAACCTCATTGCCTATGTGTATAAAAATTCAGAGATGGGATAACCTAAATCCTGGTAAAATAAAAATGACTTCATCTGACATCTAAAAGACCTCAGAATGGATTCTACATCTTTTCCAAAGCTGTGGTTTTTTTTAAAAAAAAACAACAGGACTACTGCAAAGTCTCTTTTATAGAGAACAGATGAAAGACTGTTATTTGCAAAAGTGTTAGAATAATGAATGGGTTAAAGGATACATTAAAAAAACTGAGAGTAATATTAATGGGTACAGGATGAATCTGTAAATAAGCTTAATGAGACTGATGGTGACTCAACTGTTCCTGAACACCTTACTTTTGACAAAGGAAGTCTGCTATTGAATGGAAGAATCTGGAAGCTGGTAAAAATGCTTTCACTCCCATAGCTATCAGTTCATTATTGCATCATCTCCCAGTTTCTGTAACTTGCCTGCTTTTAATTAGGCTTCTTAGTAAATTTGGCATTTGGCATTCTTTCCCCTTGAAAGGCTATTGGTGTCTCTAACTACTATGGCTAACCAAAAACTTTGGCTCTGATTTCTGGACCAAAAACTTTGTCGTTCTTATGATCCTGCTTTTTATACAGGTTTTCAAAATACAGGGAAGAAAAAGAAAATACTGCCATCGAGTAAGATAAACAACTGCTGAGTTTGTATATTAGCTTGCCAAAGAATATTGTCCTTTTGCACTGTTTCAAACTAAACAATTTGGTGGGGAAATGTTAAAAATTTAAATGTTGCCTTAATGAGCAGCAGAGGTGTAAAGTTGGACAGCACCGTGGAAGTAGAAACCAAATCTTATTCAGCCATAACCATTTCAGCAATTCCAGGATGGTTGATACGAAGATCTTTCATTTTGGAGATTCAACAAGTTACAACTCCTGATCCAAATCTCTTCTATGGTCTGTCTTTGCATTTATATGTTATGCCATTACTTTACGATAAATATTGCTGTGATCAGAGGAAAAAAAATGCACTAGTAGTAGCATTTTGTTCTGGGGGGAAAATAGTACTGCCGAAATTACTCTATGTAAGTGACATTTAATTGTAACATAAAAATTAAACACCATTTACTCGATTTAAAATCAGGGCAGTATGCAAATTAAGTAAGTTTCAATTCATGTCTTCTTAGTCACATCTGTTGGCAGTTTGAATAGTTTTAGTGTCATTAATTGTTATAAAAGTGCAAGATTTGCTGTATGCTTGCCACTTAGGACCAAAGGCACAAAAGTCTAATTGAACTAA
The DNA here is from genome assembly GCA_003457575.1 of Thermophis baileyi. NCBI lineage: Eukaryota > Metazoa > Chordata > Lepidosauria > Squamata > Dipsadidae > Thermophis > Thermophis baileyi. The sequence continues at coordinate 1,181,352 of QLTV01001483.1, forward strand.
GTAATTAGTAATTTGTCATTTCCTATTGTCAGCAATTACTTTCTATTGGAAATCCACATTGAAAATTCTAATTTGAAGTGAGGTTTGCATTTTACTGCTGTCCATCCAAATTAGTTTTAAATTGACAGCTACATTTTCATTAAAATGTAAAGATATTAACTATACCTGTAAACAGTGAAACACAAAATCTGCTACACATGAGACCATTGATAAATAAATTTGACAGTAAATAAATAAAGTAAAATATAAAATAGCTTTTCTTCTTTCAACCCAGAAATATCCATTTTTAGATAAGCAAGTTTTATAAAAAAAATTCCCTACCATACTGCTGGGACCATCCCTGCTATTTAAGACAAGGAAAGGAGATTTCATTTTGGTTTTTTTCAAGCTACATTGCAAAAACTGAGATCCACAGGTTCTTCCTGGTTAGCGTATATAGTCATGTGAGAGAGTAGGTGGGACATCTTGAACAGTTGTACAGAATGGAACGTTTTAACAAATGTAGTTTGCAAGCAATACTTGCTCCATTGTCTCTCTCTCCCCACAATCAAAGATGCAGCATCCTGACCTTAATCTGAAGGGCTGAAGGGAATTGGAGTGTGATGTGTCGTGTGGTTTTCCACACTTCATTAAAATCCCCACTGCTCGCTGTATTGATAGAACATGGCCGCATTCCCAAGTGACTTATCAGTGACCTGGTATTAGATAACCTCAGACCACGGCTGCCCAAATTATATTAAGGGATAGCCATATTTGAGCTGGGCTACATTTGCAGTGGGTCACAAGCTCTTCTTTTTTTTTCATTTTCTTCCCCCCCACCTTTTTTTTATGGTTGGCAAAAGAAAAATAATTTTAAATTCATAATGCCTAAAACAAGGTTGAAGCCCCTATGAAGAAAGTAGAAGGCTGAATCTCTACTTTCCGTGCATTTTCCCCATATACAGTAGCTATGGAGGGGGGAGGGGAGATGGAAAGAACAAATCCCAAGAATAAGGCTAGTCTATGTAAAATTAGAGACAAACACATAGGTGGAAACAAAGAGAGAACGAAGTTCTAATTCTTGCTGCCATCCAGGGTCAGACCTTTTTCCAGGCCACTCCTTCCAAACAGAATGTGTAGGTGGAATAAGAAAAACAAATTTGGCTGGATTTCTCCGGCCTCTTGTTTTTATGACCAACATTTATGAGCCCATTTCTACTTGTGTGTTCTGTCTCTCACTATTCTTCTATCACCTAAACTAAAAAATCTGTTCCAAATGCTTCTCCGCTATTAGGAGGGTATAAAGAAAGAGAAAGGGTGAATCTGGTTCAGGGGAAACATTACTTTTCAATGGACTAACTGTTTTGAATATAATTCCAAACCATTAGCTTTCTAAAATTTCTCTTTGCATGTGCATTTCATGGCATTGGTTTAACAAGTTTTCAGCAGGTGTATATATAGACAGAATAAAGGAGAAAGATTTTTTTAAAAGAACAGAACCAGAGAGAAAAGAGAGAGGACAAAAGGGGGAAAAGTTGGTTGGTTAGCCTAAGATATCCATGAAGTTGTCCATGTATACTTTGAAACAAATCCCAAAAAATTCAGTGAGATATTTATACTAAAGTTCCCATCAACCAGGAAGATCACAGCTGCTTACAAAAGTTAAGTCACACAATTATTAACACATCATTTAAAAGGACTCATGAAAAAGTGTTTTTGAAGAGGTGCTAGTCTATCATCTAAAAATACTTAGAATTGCAACCTTCATATATAAAGCCAAATCAAATTTGCAACGTGCATATAAGTGTTTTGAAGATTATCAAAAAATCAGAATCCCTGTTCATGCATCCTTTTTTCAAAAATAACAATTAATTGCATTTTCTCCTGCAGCGCAAAGCATCCTTCAAATTTATGAGAAAGTTAAACTGATATCTGGTAAAAAGAAAAAAGAAAGAAGAAATCTTGCAATAGAAACTATTGGCTTATTAGCTTACAGAAACATCATAAAGAAGAGACAAGTTCTGAGAGAAATTACACTGTTGTCCAACATGGAAGAAAAGAAAAATTTTGATTTGGAAAGGACTGGCAAAGCAAGTTAGAAACACATTCAGTTATTAACTCATAAAATTAGAACCTATTAGAGCTAGCATACTATATAAATGCACAATTGTGTTTCTGATAGTTCAATAATTGCTCGGGATGGCTTTGGATATTAATTGCAGCAGTACAGTATTCTTACATACACAGACACATTGTTTTCAGTATAAGAGAAACTAGAATTACCTTCTTCAATGAAGCCAATTACTTTGGTTCAAACAGATCATCTCAAGCTATGTACACCAAAAGCATGGACAGAAAACCCATTCTGCTAACCATGATGTACCTGAACTCACTGTTAAGTGGATATTAATTCACACTACTTCACAATAGAATTCCTATGAAATTGTGCGCATTATATACGCATTAAAACCCAAAAGGCTCACCAAAGTGCTCCCTATGATTAATATTGTAAGAAAGAAAAGTGGAGAATCACCATGATTTATTGCCAATTAGTGACAGATGTTGTCGACTTTTCTTTAAACAGATGAAATAGCCTTAATATGCCAGAGGCAACAAAAAAAAAAAGATGCGCGCGGTGGGAGAAAAATTACATGATTCAGGCGTGGGATTCAGTGTTCATTCTATAAAGGAATTTTGGTGGGATTCAAAGTCCAAACTTTGGTTTGGGATCCAATAGATTTCATGCAAGTTGATACAACCAGTAAATTTCTGATTTTACGTCCTACACTATTAATAATTAGATGCTTCACGTGTACTAAAATCTTGATGCTGTAGGAGATTTAAGAGAAGAAAAGCCACCTCTGCACGTCTTAGTTCTTATCCCCTAGTGGTTCGGGCCAATATATTCAAAGTACCTGGAGCCTCTCCATCCTTCCTTTTATGTACTTGTGCTTAACTGCCAATAAGGCACTGTGTGAACCAGAGAATTAAATTAAAAGTTCAATAAACACTGATCAATATTCGTGTAAATATTGAATCCATAAAACGATCTTCTCCTTAACTGTAGTTATACTGCAGGTATTCGTCCAATATATTCTCCCTGGTGGAACGGAGCCGCTTGCGTTCCTCAGCTTCCAGCCCGGCTCAATTCATCGCTCATAAAAACCCGGCAGGAAAGGCCGGCGCGCTTCCCAAGCCGAGCTCCTCCGACTCGCAAACTGTTGGCGGGCGCCGAGCTCGCCGGCGGAATAAAAGAAGCCGTCTTCCGTCTAACATGTAAATAAATCATCAGCCTCACTTCCTTGAGCACCGGCTGCTTGTCATTCAGGGAAATAATGGTTAATCGATGGCTAATCGATGGAGACGTGTAACGTATTAGTTTGCAGTCCTTCATCATCCTATTTTCTTCAATTGCCTGGGGGGTCGCGTGCGGTACTTACACAATCGATGGCGGGGGGGGGGAGGCAGAGGCGATCATTCAACTGGCACGGAGAGCCCGTCAGCGGCTCTCTCTGAGGGAACAAGGGACCGGGAGGAGATCGGGGTTGTTGTTGTTGTTTTTGCCCTTCGGCTGAATGCGAGGCGGTCGCCTCTGGTTGCAGAGCTGGGAAACGGGGATACCCAGAGTTGCGGGGAGGAGGGGGAGAAAACGGGCCACGGTTACGAGTCGCTTCGAGGAGCGGCGGCACGCGGGGAAAAGGCAACTTTTTCCCGGCTCCGCAAACGAAAAGCGCCTGGAGGGAAGTGAGACTCCAGCCGAGGGAGGCCGAGGGGGTTATTCTCCCCATTTCACACAACCGGGGATTTTTGCCCCCGTGGCATGTGGACGTTACAAGTCCTCCGAGCCACGCTCAAAAAAAAAAGTTCCTTCTTAGCCGAGCGCCTCGGGAAGCAGCTTTGACGGCCCCGCCAAGATGGGCGAAGACGACAGAGAGACGTTTTCCCTCGCGTAAAATGCCTAGTTTTGATGTGTTCCTTTCAGGGGGATTTAAAAAAAAAATCCATTTATTTCAAAAGAAATGTAAGCATGTTTGTCATCAACATCAGACCGCGACAAGCTTGACTGGCTTCCCTTAAGCCCCCGCGGAGGGCCGCAATCAGTGCATTAATCATGGCTTTTAGCATTTCCCTTGCAAATCCGCGCCGTTTGGACTGTCACCGGGCGCGCCGACGGTGCCGAAGACGCATTTCAAGGCTTTTTTTTTTTTCCAGGGAAGAGTTGCAAGCCGAACAATAGCGGTTCAAAGCGTGGCGCACGCGGGGAGGGGGGCGCGCGCGCGTCCGTAGGTACCTAAGGTACGCGAGGGATACCGGCGCGCGCAGGCCCGGGTCAGCCGCGGGAGTTTGCGTATATAAGCAGCCGTCGGGGCTGTGAGGGTGAGCTCGGGTTAGCCGCAGGAGTTTGAGTGTCAACAGCACCCTCTTGTGGCCGAAAACCCTCCAGATAATCTCCCGCCTCCGGCTTTAAAAACTTGCTGCTTTGGAGCGACTTCGGGGTCTGTCCCGTCTGAAGCTTTCGACGTGAGACATCGCCATCAAAACGTAAAATACGAGCAGAGTTGGGGGGGGGAGAAGCCGTTTTGTTCAAACTAAGGTCCGCCCTAACTAGGGCGAGACAAAGGCTGACGACGAAAGGAATATATTTCTCTTTTTTTGCAAAGCCCTTCTCAAAACGTGGCGGAGGATCTGCAAAGCCAAATAAACGAATATTTCAAAATGTCTCCTTTTTAATTTCCAGTACAGTAAATATCGATATAGGCCAGATGAGGCAAAGCTCTTTGGGTCTTCAATTATTTTTAAGAGGGTAAGGGGGTCCTGAGGCCAAAACATTTGAGAATCACAACTCTGCTGAGCACCCCTTTCCTCTGGTTCCTTCTCCCCTAAACCAGGGTTCAAACTCAACTGAGGGAAAATTTGGAAAAACCACGATGCATCCCTAACACCACTCAGAGAAGAGTAAGGTGGAGCAGAGCGATACCTTCTAAAATGGCAGTGTTTCTCAACCTTGGCAACTTTAAGACATGTGGATTACAACTCCCAGAATTCCCCATTCCGAATAGCTAACTGCCCCCTTAGCTATTCTGACTGGGGAATTCTGGGAGTTGAAGTCCATGTGTCTTAAAAGTTGGTTATAAATGTAATAAAACCAATATGGCGGTTTATTAGGAGGGTCAAACACATCTCTAGACTTACAGCCTTTTGGTGTCCCAAAACGCTTTTATGGAGTTGTTTTGTTAGGTATTTTCAACAGTGGAGATAACCAAGAAGACCAAGCCTGTTATTCAAGGAAGCATTTGTTGCTTTTTAAAAGAAAGAATTCTCTGGGAAGAGAGAGAAGAAAAGGCTATTTATAAAGAAAGGGCTATTTATAAGGGTAAAATGATACTGAGAGACCATTTGCCTTTTCATTTATGTATTTATTTACAGAGCTTACATGTCTCTCCAAACTCGTTTATTGTAGCTACTTTATTTTTTATTTTATTTTTTAAACCATTTTAATCAAAACTCTGCTTTGAGGTGCTGTTCCTGGTCAAAAAGTAACACCATCAAGCAGATTAGATTCATTTTCAAGATTTTCTATTCATTTGTTTCCAAGACTGAAACAGAAAACTGACTAGTATTTGAAGTAAAAGCAGATGACCATGTGTACGCACATATATAAGTCAAATTACATAGATGCCACGGGGAATGAAAACCATTTCTGCAATATTCAAATACTGTATATGACAAATATGCCATCACATTTTTTGAGGTGATAGAAAAAATGAATATAAATTACAAAGAAAAATACTTGCTGAGCTTTGGTCTCTTCACTGCAATGCCTACAGTTGTTGGTTCCTTGACCACAGCTCAGACAGCTGAATGCAAAGAACGAATTGTGTAAAATGGTGGTGACACAAAAGTCCCTAGACCAGAAAGCATGTGGTTTCAACCTGGGCCTAGCAGGCAAAGTCCTTAAATGCAGCCCAAACTACTTAAAGTGCCAGATGCAATTTTGTTTAGCAACAACCAGGTTGCTGCTTTTGCTATGCTTTCTTTGCACCTTGGGGGGGGGGGAGGAATTGTTACATTCCACCTCATACCATTGGGTTTAGTTCATCTTAATTTTGTTTTACCTTGCTTTTGTTTTTAAGACTATTATTTTTCCGTTCATTTAATGGAAAAACACTAGGTTGTTACAACTTGCAGCCACAAGAACCTGAGGGTATCTTTAGAAAATGCCAGTCTTTGCATAATCTGAAACAAAAAGGCCTCCATCAATACCTTCCCCATTCATCTGCTGACTTGAATCTGGCGTTCATTAGCTGCCCCAAAGAGGTCCTGCAGTTTCTGCATCAGTAGAAAATGCAGAGATTTTTTTTAAAATGCACATTCTGCTTTGTGAAATATTCTGAATTACCAGTTTGGGGTGGGGGTGGGGGAAATAATAATGCCTGTCTCATATGAAGTGGTCTGTAGTCTACAAAAGCTCATACCATAATAACTTGGTTAGACTTTAATGAAGTATTTGGATTTTTAAGAAACACACACACACACACAAAACCATGCAGATATAGAAAAGGCTTATGATTAAATATATGAAAGCCCCATATGTTGAATGGAGAGTTTCCTCATAATTAAATGTAAATTAACACTCTTTGGTTAGAACAATATAAGCACTAGGATTGTACAAAATCATCAAAGGAAGGCCTCTTGCAATACATTGACATAAACAAAAGACACAGATATACAAACACAGACATGAGGGATTCCAAAGGCTGTAGTTTCCACAGTTCTTAGGGTATCAGCTTGGAAAGCTGTTCCAATTCCCTCTGCAGATACGGGCCTGCAAAGATGCTTTGCTTTGCTGGCAATTCAACCAGAAGAAGAGTATCGGGGGAAAAACCTATAAAGCAGCCACATTCCATCTCCCAAGGATGATGCAGCTGCTTAAATGTGAGACAGGATGCTTCACCCACATCCATGCATTGTGTGATATTCTTTTCATAAAGATTTTGCCAGCCCTGATAAAAACACAGCCCTGCACTCATTAGTCTCCTCAAAACTATGGTACTCTACATTTATTCATGTGCAACCCACAGAATTTGACATTTAACGAGGCTTACATTGGGAAATGACAGTTTCAGGAATGCCACCAAAGATAAATTCTTAACATTGGATATTTTGAATAATCTATGCAAGGATATCTAGGCATCTTGGGATAAAGTAAAGGTAAAGGTTTCCCCTGTCCAGTGGTTTCTGACTCTAGGGTGCTGTGATCATATCCGTTTCTTAGCCGAGGGAGCCAGCGTTGTCCAAAGATATTTCCGTGGTCATGTGGCCAGAATGACTATATGCCAAAGGCACATGAAATGCTGTTATCTTCCCGCTGAAGTGGTACCTATTTATCTATTTGCATTTGCATGCTTTAAAATTGCTGGGTTGCTCTCATTCTAAGAGTAGAAACCCTCTGACACTTTCTACCTCCTCATATTCAAGCTGTAATCTGGCACTCTTAAGACTGGTGAGTTTAGAGCAGTATCCAGGGCAGAGGGAATGGATTCTGATAATGATCCTGCACTCAGACCTGGCTTAGTGTGCAAGAAAATCAATTGAATCACTTGATCTTTCTTTGGAGGAATAATCTTCATAGGAGGCCATTATTTTTATGTTAATCAGGTACCAAATGCTACCATTTGCCAGAAAGTGTTAATAAAATCTACCTTGAATGCATAATTATTTCTCTGAAATACAATGAAAGAGGTAGGTTTCTCGGGTGAACTTATATGCTATAGCACTGTTATACCCTTTTTGCTATTTGTACACAATTATTTTTGTACTTAAACCAACTTTGCAGTCAATATTTACAATGAAACCAGAATACAATCAATAATACAACACTAGAGAGCACATTAACAAGTCACAGAAAGTTACTACTGTGTTTGCTCTATAATACTGTAAATAACAGGATATGAACATTTTATAAAAGCAGGAATAAGTAGCATTTTGCATCACACTGAGCCAAAATAATTAATCAAACTGCATTGTGACATTAATGTTATATGAGAATAATGCTCCCATGACCAACTCTTATCTTTAACATTCAAACTTAGTATTTGGACATCCATAAGAAGTACCATTTAAATACATTTATTTATTTGTTTGTTTGTTTGTTTGTTTGTCAAACGTGTATATGATTACAGATAAAGTATAAACATGATTGTGGAAAAAAAAAGTACAAGCATGGTTATGAGTACATGATACTTTACCAGGGGTGGGTTCCTCCCAGTTCGGACCGGTTTGCCCAAACTGGTAGCGACCCGCTGGTGACGTCATGATGACATCAGTGATCCGGTTTGGTCGGTGCCGGTCCGTGGGCGCCGCCATCTATTTTTGAATTTTTTTTAAATTTATTTTTTTGCATTTTATTTTTATTTTTATTTTTTCTTCTGACCATGCGCAGAAGCCGAGTTCCGGCACTGTGCATGCGGTTGCCATCTTGTTTTTGGCTTTTATTTATTTATTTGGATTTTTCATTCATGCGCATGCACGCACGCGCAAAGTGCACGCGCGCCCACGAGGTGCGCCCACGTGGCGCAGGAGGGAGCGAACCGGCAGCAAGGTAAGTTGGAACCCATCCCTGTACTTTACGAGTACGACGTTAGGACTGTTGTGGCTTGCCCAAGTCCCGCGCAGCTGCTCATGGATCCGGAAGACCAAGAACCGACCATGGGGTGGCAAGATCAGTCTGTATCTCCGGCACCTGAGTCCGAGACCGAGGAGGACGCAGGGCCAGAGGATGATAATCAACCAGGGCCTTCTGCACCTCCCCAGCAGGAGTTAAGTGACTCCAGTGAAGAGGAGGAGCTCTGATTGATGCTAGGGCACGCAGGGCAGCTAGCCGGCAAGAGTGGCTCTGTAGGAGG
>QLTV01001483.1:1192071-1205212 GCA_003457575.1 Thermophis baileyi
AACAAGGTCGTGATCATCTAGTTTGTATTTTGTGTTCTGATTATTTTTGCCAATGTGTAAGACTGAGCATTTGTTGATTGAGATTTGAAGTTGCCACTTGTTTGACCATTCTGATACATAGTCAAGGTCTTTTTGAAGGGTAGTAGTATTGTCGGTGGTGTTGAAAAGTTTTACATCATCTGCGAAGAGGACGCAGTTGCGTTGTTTGACCATTCTGACACAAGGTCAAGGTCTTTTTGCCGGGTAGCAGCATTGTCTGTGGTGTTGAAAAGTTTTACATCATCTGCGAAGAGGACGCAGTTGCTTTTTATGTTATCACAAAGGTCATTTATGTAAAGAATAGAGAGAGTTGGTCCTAAAATGCTTCCTTGGGGAACACCACTGTTGACAGGTACAGGGTTTGATAAAGCGCTTCCTATTTTGACAACTTGTTCTGTTTGATAGGAATGCAGTTATCCATTTGTGCAAGGGTCCAGAAATGCCATAAGATTTTACTTTCAGAAGTAGTTTGTTGTGTACCACTGAGTCAAAGACTTTGCAGAAGTCTATGTAAATTGCGTCTATTGCTTCTCCAAGAAGATTACATTCATGTTTTCTTCTGCAATAACAACATACATTGTATCTAAATATAATTTGTTAACTCTGATTATGATCCCAAGGACACTGTCAAACCAGAGTTGAGTTTGCTGAATTAGCATATATGAAATGATAGCAACAATTAAACATTTTCATTGGGCTACACAGAGAAGCTTCATGACCTGAGAAAATCTTTAGCCATGATCTAATGCAGGGGTGTCAAACTCAAGGCCCGGGGGCCAGATCCAGCCCGCAGGGTGCTTAGATCCGGCCCACAGGGCTGCTCTGGAAACGGCGAAGGACTGGCCCACGGTGTCTCTGCCAGCAAAAATGGCATTTTTGCTGGCAGAGGGTTGCAGGAGGCCATTGCAGCCCAAAACAGAGAATGCGAGGGCAGCACTCCCGAGCTCCGTTTTCACTTGCAGGGGGTTGCGAGGCCGTCACAGCCAAAAATGGATCTTGGGATCCCGTTTTCACTGGCAGAGCGCTCGGGCCACCACAGGCACCCCCAACACGAGCAATGTTGAACTGGCCATGCCCACCCTGTCCATGCCCACCACGGCCCCCTGAGGTCAAACACAACCCTGATGCAGACCTCAATGAAATTGAGTTTGACACCCCTGATCTAATGGATACAGATTAAAATATATCTAAGGTTAATACACAGAGTAACTATTATATTCTTATTTGCAGCCAGTCTTCAACCATGGTTTAAGTATGCAGATACGTTAGTTATGGAATGCTTAACTGCAATTGAGAAAAATCTGTAAGTCTGCTATGCATGAGATCTTATGATATCTAAGTGCTTTCTTCTTTACTTTTTTCTGAAGATTCAACAGTTTTACCAAAGCATAGGAAAGCCAAGTACAGTATAGGAATATTCTATCTGCTTTATTATCTTCTCACAAAAGCAGTACATGTTAACATTGACTGAAAATAGTGAAAATGCATCCCAGGCTATGTTGTTTCTTCTCTATCATAGCATGTTAGCTAAAAAAATTAGATGTAAATGCTACAGTATCTGCAACATTCTCTCAATGACCATAAGATTTCTGCCTAAATTTTGAAACTTTGGCATCAAACTTTCATTTCCGAAGACTCCAAGAACTCCACATGAATAGCCAAACAAAATTTAAAATTCAATTTATAAAGACAGCTGACAAAATGAAAGCAAAGGGAATGATGATACATGTTTATTGTCACAAATGATGTTAAATACCATATTTATATCATCAGCAAAACAATGACAAATGAAAGACTTAGCAAAGGTTATGGTTTGACAAAATAACATTTTTAAAAATGTGGACACCAATCAAATTGCTGGAAGCACCAATGATGCAACACTTTCTGACACTAAAGTCTTTACCTCTGCTTAAATATATATGGGTTTGTTTGCTGCAATGGCTTAATGTCAACTTTTGTCCATAAACTCTTTCATAAAGCAGAAGCAGAAAAAATGATTTAAGCAGCTCAATTTATCTGTTTATCTTAATCTTTAACTATTCCCATATGTCTTGGCTACATGATGTATGACTCCTTATAAAGCCATTTTTCACTGATATCCAAGACAAAAAAAAAAGTCAGGGTAATAACCTTTTACCCACACGACTTTCCAAAACAAGTCTGCAAAGCAGACTTTAGGCTGTCAGAAAAGATATAGTGATTTTGATCAATCTAGGCCCTTTTGGAAATTGTTTGCATGCAATCTATATGCTCACCTTTAACCATCAAATTCCAAAGAAACCTGGAAGTATAACTCCTGTTGTAATGTCTCAGATTGCAGCCAAAAGGTGGAAGATTCAGTTTCAGAAGTCTTATGATTGTATTGAAGTGCGATGATGGTACAATATTACATTTTTGAAGTCAGGCACTTTTCATAATAGCTGCAACCAAGTTGTTAGGTTGCCAGAGTCGCCGTGTATTCACAGAGAAAGAAAGAGTAGCAGCTCACACAGTCCAGCATCTGGGGTAAGATAAGTTTGGGGTGTCCACTGATGTAAGCAGGGGAAATCAAGCTGGAAAGAGTAGTTTGTTACAGGAATTATAACACTTATTGAAGAATAAATCTAGTTTTTTGCTCTAGTTGCTTGTAAAATTTTGAAAGCTCTGAGTTCAGCCAGCAGGAACCATAGTAGGAAACAGCCCATCTCCTTAAAAAAAAAGATACAAATCATGTGTACCAGCACTGAAAGTATTGGGTAATTGACAACTTATCATCCAGAAACTCCTAGTAGCCAACCAAAAAGATGAAGACCATTTTTAATATGCACATTGCCTTGGTGTGAACTTCCCAGAAGATTTTCTTATTGATTTGTCTTAAGCTTCAATGAGGAACGTAAGTTTAGCCCTACAGGATCAATCTAAAGCCTGTTTAAGTTAAGTCTTCAGTTCCCATATGGATGCTAACAGAATGTCCCCAAAATGGACACAAAGAAAAAGGCATCTTCTTGTTGTTCATTTTGTAGAATAGGAGACGAGGGCCACTGAGTAGATTTCGGAACAAACCAACAAACCATGAACTGTGTGCAACTTTCAGAAATGTAGTTGACAAAATGCAGAGATTAATTTAAAAAAAATGTTTACAGCGAACTTGGAGAAGCGGTTGGTAAACAAATGGGGAAAACATGAAGAGCACAAATGCAGTGTAACTTTTCACTTTCTCACATTGTTGCGTATGTGTATCATTACCTTTACAAGTAACAACAAGATGACAAAAGACTCCCTGGGGTTTTCCTGAACCTTGTTTTCCACACAGAGACAGTAGAGGGCTTCCAAATATTCTTGAACTTCAACTCCCATTACATGGGCAATGCTGAGGGATGTTGGCGGTTGCATTCCTAAGAGGTCTTTAAGGGATGTGCATAAGCACACCAGCGTGCCTACCGTCCCTGTCCTAATGTTCCCTTTTATTCATATCCATTTCATGTATTCATAGTTATGTTTATACTTATATCTGCTATCTAATACATGCTTGACGAAATAAATAAATATAAATAAATAAATAAACATCTGGAAGGACAGATGTTGCCTTCCCCAGCTTGGCAACTTCCAGATTTTGGCGTTCCTCCCCAAAGCAATTCTGGGAATTATGGGGTCTTAATTTCTTCTTGGATAATATTATGAATACTCCTGTGAACATGGAACCATCATTTCAAAAGACTTATGCTTTTATTTAAAAAAAAAAAAAGCAAAGTGCCAGCTCTCAGTGAAACCTTATATGTCTCAATTAATGTCCTGGAATTCCAAGAGTATATGAATTTCACGGGAAAGCATTTTTATATATATATAAATAGCATTTCCATAAAAGATAAAATAGAGATGTAATTGCTCATCCACAAATTAATTAAGGCAAAACTACTGGGAATCCTCCACAAAGTGGACTAATTTTAGCCTGGGCTCTCCTGCTTTACAGTTGCTAGAACTAAAACGGCTATTTAAAAAAACTTCTAGTGAGCTTGAGAAACTGATTGTGGATCATGTATACAACACAGGGTCAATGCTGTATTGAATTTTTAGACCATTTTCAGACTACCTTCTGGCAATGGAAGCATTTTGACCACTGACACTCCCTATGGGTATATCTGACTATCCTGGTACAATGCGCCATTCCCCATTATTGAATCTACAACAAACTGCTGTAGGTTATTCATTGATTGAGTGTTTAAGTGTATTCTTTGGGAGTAAATGGAAAGTGAATTCTGTAGACAGTCACATAAAATAAAACTCTACAAAAATCAGCAAAATTCCTGGCTTTATGCAGTGGAATTAATGGGAGGAGGAGGAGGATCACACAATCAGCTATTATTATAGTTTGTAACATAGTTAGCCAGATGTTTAGACTGGATTTGTCATTTTTATCCACCTATCTAGGACCTGAAATAGGCAGATGTTGTTTGATGGTGTTAAAGGTACCATTGCAGGATGTAAGCTGTTCCAAGTAAAGCTGCCTTTTGCAATTGACTGATAATGGTTTTGTCAATGTTGATGGTGTTCAAATGTACTCCAGTTGTTTTATTTATTATTATGGTTCAATTATTATTGTTATGCACAGAAAAATGTGAAATCACAGTTGCCAGGTTTTTAGATGGCTGTCATACACATAGAGCTCTTCCCAATAATCTAAGATGTTGTAATATATTAGCACGGTATATGTGCAGATCCAAGTACTGTGGACTTTTTTAATTGGCAGATGGAAATTCCATCAATGTGCAGGTTTTTTAAGTGCTGTCCAAGATATTTTGGGTATGGTACCCAGGCTGCCAATAACCACTGGGACCCCTGCAGCCAGTTATGACATAATCTTTCAAGTTCAATTTTCAGATCTTGATTTTCTCCAATTCTTTGTCTTCTATTCTACTATTCCCTGATATTGCCATATCAATTGTCTCTATTTTTTTTTCTTTTCAAATAGAGTTATATCTGGTGTTATGAGCCAAAACTTTATGAATCTGTATTTGGAAATCCCACGATATTTTAACCTGCTCATTTTCAACTACTTTTTCAACTCTGTGTTACTACCAATTCTTCACTACTGGTGCATGATAATTTTTACAGATGTTCCAGTGAATCATTTTGGTGACTGTGTTATGTCATTGTTTATAACCAGTTTGTATGATTATTATGGTTTGTCACACTGTCATCCCTATGTTTACACTGTATTTGGCATTTTTATCTTATCGAGTCATTACTATTATCATCATCATCATCATCATCATCATCATCATCATCATCATCACAATCAGCCAGATGTTCAGACTGGGTTTGGCATTTTTGTCTACCTATCGAGTCCTTACCAAGGACCTGGTAAGGCAAATCTGGATCAGAGGTGGGTTTCTACCGGTTCTAACCGGTTCTTTAGAACCGTTAGTAAACCGGTGATGACGTCATGGAACCGGTTCTTTCGGTGTGTTCCGTGGGTGCCGCCATCTTGGACTTTGCTTCTGCACATGCGCAGAAGCTATTTTTTTATTGCTGTGGGGGCACGCACGGCACGACCCTGAGCAAACCGGCAGCAAACGGATCCAGAACCCACCCCTGATCTGGATGTTTGATATTGTTACAAATATCGTCGCTGGATGGAAGCTGTTCCAAGTAAAGCCACCTTCTTCAATTGACTGATGGCAAATTTGTCAATGCCTATGGTGTTCAAGTGGTGTTCCAGTTGTTTTGGGATTGCACCCAAGTATTGTTAGTATTTTTGTTGTTGTTGCTGCTGTTATTAACCCAGTTTCCTGAATCACTTTCTATAGATAGTTTTTGCTTGTTTTGCTTGTTTTTGCTCTTTTATTCACAGGAGATGGATACTTTGTCTGGAAAAAAAAAGTATTAAGTCACCACCGAGATGACTGTGTAGGGATCTAATACCAAGGCATAATTTCTTGCTAATGTCTTTATCCAAACCAATTATAACACACAATGCTCTTGTTAAATAGTGACAATCTGCACTCTGCAGGTAAGAAATGGCCTTCAAAAGGGCTGATGAAGGCCAGAGCAGATAGGCTCCATTTTTACAATGTCTGAGCTCTTCCATCTACTATCCCTTCCCCTCCTTGGAGAGTTAAGGAAAAACACACCTTAGGGAAGGGGAAAAATAGAAAAAGAGGCGGAGGAGCCCTTCAGAGACAACAGAGGCAAATCATCTGCTTGTTTGTGGATGGAGAAAAAAATGAGAGTATTTAAACATAAGTTTTTCTGTAGAGTAAAATGGGATTAATCCAGCCCAAGCTCCATCTGGTGGGGAAACGGATGAGACAATGGGGAAAGGACTAAGCTAACTCATATAGCACCTGTTTTGTGTACATAACAATCCTGAGTTCTGTTCCCAAGTAGCGTAGGGAAGAACCCCAATTTGAAATCCCAGATGGGCCCTGTCACCAATAGGAGAAAACCCTAAGTTAGATTACCAGTAGCTCGGTTTAAGAGAATGCCATTCCTTTCCTTCCTATTTCCCTCTGGATAGGAGCTTCTCCTATCATCTCTGCAGCTTTTCTTCATCAACCCCAAGGGAAATGAAGGGGGCTGATGGGTATAAGCAGAATCAAAAAGGAACAAGGCATTGAACTCAGCTATGTTCCTCTCACTTCAGGACACAGCATTTCAAGTAGGGCACACATCCCATCCCTAATCTTAGTTCCAAAAGCAATTTGCATTAACAGCTACTGTAAGTGGAAGTCACATGTAAAAGGTATTGTAGGCTCACTAAACCAACTCCATAGTGTTCTTGAAAACCACGGCTTATTCTACTGTACTACTTTCCAAAACTTAAGCTCTGTTATGAATTCATCCCTAGTTTTATTTGACTGCTGGCCAGTCCGTGGTTAATTCCCCCTGCTCAACCCAAGATGTGCTATGAAGATGATTTTATGTAGAAAGCAAGGTGGGTTTCTTTCTACATAAAGGGCATTTCCACGAAGCTCTGCTGGGGAGTGACTAGTGAGTTGGAGGCTGGGACAATCGATCCTGTGGCTTGATACAAAAGAAGAGGTGCGTAAGTGTGATGAAGGCCAAAAGGTATAAGCAACAGGTCTGGATCCCATATGAATGGACAGTAAGGAATGCCAGTTTATGATTTTGCCTAGGGCAGAAAAATGCTTCATGCATACCAGAGAAAAGAAAAGAGTAGAAGATCTAACATGTTGCCATTAGCCTCCAAACTGTGAAGCCCTCTGTCTGGATGAAGACGTGGCTGTCATTCAACATCCAGGGCTTAGAGAGGATGTTTAAGTCTCTAGAGGCTAAGCTGCATTGAAGGGAGTATTTCTCAAGAATAAATCATATGTACTTTAGGACCCTTGTGCGAACAAATATATTTTCACAGTAATCTGGCAGGTTTCCAGACAGGAACTGCTTCAGGTTTGAGGAGTAAATAATAGAGCTTCGAAGAAACACTTTTCAAACCTGTATACACCGGGCACAATCCACAAACACTTCCGTCAAGTGGGCAAATAAGACTAATTGTGAGCACCAAAAGGAATCGAGAGAAGGCATTAAAGAGATTTAAAGAGAATTCATTTAACCTCAGACTGCTGCTGCTGCTTCATCCGTCCAGACTGAATGGACACTAACAATAAAAGAAATCACTAAAATGCATTATAGAGTTTGTGTAGGTGGAAGTGTAGAATAGAAAAAGCCCTGCCAAATATCCTAATGTCAGCCAGGAAGGAAAAGAGAATAGAGAGGAAATCCTGAAGTTAAACTACTGTAACATGACCAAACTTTAGGATTTTAGGGAGAAAAAAATATATATCCAGGGAAAGGATGAGCGTTGCCTTTTCTACGGCATTACCTTTGTCTGTATCAGTCTCAGTTAGGAGGGGGGGAAGCATTCTAGCCTAATGGCTTATCTAGAAATTCACTTCTTCCAGTTGATTAGCAGGAGCAAAGTCCGGCTGTTTTTTTTTCCCCCTGCACAGCACACCAAACTTGCAGTGCCCGCAGCCAGCAGAGGAAAGAAGGGTGATGCAGAAAGGGCAAGCGGTCACCGTCTGCGGAGAAATCTTGACACAACCTCCTGGGTATGGAGTCAGTAGCAGGGAGGAGAAAACATTGCCCTTGTCCACAAATCAAAGGATAAACCTGAGCTACAAGAGTGCAGGGTGATTCTGAAAGACACATTGACAGTAGGAAGTCCTTCTGGAAAGAGCTCTTTTCCACATGAATGAGATCGCATAGGCTGACCAACTGGGTGAGCATGTGTGCGTAGTTTGAGGCAGAGGCAGAGAGAAAAAAAGCAAGAGGGCATCACCTGTTACGATCCAGCTTTCCCATCTGAACTGGGCTTCAGGTGTGCTGGTCTGTGGGTTGTTTTCTCCCTGTTGCTATGAATAAGGTAAAACTTTTTTTTTTTTTGCTTTCGTGCATTATGTCTTTAAATAATGGATGCAAGTTATGTAAGCTAGCTGTGGCAACAGATCTAGATAGGCAGAAGCCGTTTTAACGAAGGAGCGTGAAATGAAGGAGCAGTTTTTAGATACCCCCAACTGAGGCTTAAAACTAAACTCAAAGCACAAAAACAGAAAATGTAAATAACATAAAGAAATAGGCCAGCCCAGAGTGAGGAGTCAGGCAGTATTAACAAAATGTAATGTAAGAGACAAGTTCCTAAACCAAGGGAAGAGAGGAAGTGTGAATGGCTGCACCATTGAACCAATCAGAAACAAGAGTTCTGGTCCTCCTCCTATCAGTGGACACTGAGAGACGCAAGTCCATCAGCACAAGCTCTTCTCCTCTTTCCTCAGCCCCCATTTTTCTTTCTTTTTTCTTTCTCTTCATCAACTCCATCCATTATACAAGCTACATTCATGCTCCTTTCTCAGGAATCATGTGCCATATGAAGTGGGCTGTGATCTGGAAAGCTCTGTGATGAAGCCTGTGGCGTGTGTGATATTAAATGTATTTAATTTTACCTTAGGCTTTAACCTTGTTGAAGCCAAATAAGAATGAATTTAGTCAAAGCCAAGGGACAATATTATTTTGAAACCCTACATATACTCTTTTTTCTATTCCCTGGGTTGGTGATGGGATAAAATAAAATTTAGTTTTTCGCATTTCTTCTATCCTTGCCCATTCCACGGTTTTTCACAAATCTGTCTTTATGAAGTTTCTATCAACATATAAAACACCCAGCATCTCCTATAGGGATGAACGATCTTACAAAATCCTACGGAAATTTATTATGTGCAGGTAGCCCTCGACTTATGACCACAATTGAGCCCAACATTTCTGTTGCTAACTGAGACAGTTGTTAAACGAATTTTGCCCCATTTTGCAACCTTTCTTGCCACTGTTATTAAGTGAATCGCTGCCAATGTTTAGTTAGTAACACAATTGTTAAGTGAATCTGGCTTCCCCATTGACTTTGCTTGTCAGAAGGTCTCAAGTGTCAGCCCTGGACCCCATCTTTACCGTTGGAGCTTCAGGGATGCCACATTTAGTGCCTGGGAAAATGGGAAGGGGGGATTGCACAGAGTGGAGGAGGATTAGCCATAACAACATTCCTTTCTCTGGGAGACAAGCAGGGGTGGGTTCTAACTTACCTCACCACCGGTTCACTTCCTCCCGCGCCACGTGGCTGCGCCACATGGCCGCGCGCGCATGCGCAGTGCCGAAAATTCCAAAAAAAATCCCCCCAAAAAGCCAAAAACAAGATGGTGGTGCATGCGCAGTGCCGGCAACTCGGCTTCTGCGCATGCGCAGAAGAAAAAAAATTCCCAAAAAAATTCCCCCCAAAAAAAATTCCCCCAAAAAATAAATTCCAAAAAAAAGATGGCGGCATCCACGGACCAGCACCGGACGAACCGGCTCCGTGACATCACCAGCGGGTTGCTACCAGTTCGGGCGAACCAGTCCAAACCGGGAGGAACCCACCTCTGGAATCAAGGGCATTTGGCCTGCACCTGGATGGGAGTGACTGGGGGCCGTCTCCAGTTGGGACGTTGAAATGATTGGACCATGTGATGGACTTATGGGTGCAGGGGATGGATCTTTGACTTTCTTTTGGGTGGGGAAAACCCGGAACTCTCAGATTCGGGTTTTCCCAAATGTGTCAATATGACATCTCTAACAAAATGGAACTTTGAGGAACTTCAAGCCTCGAAGTCTTCTTTCGTTGGGGGTGTTACTTGGAACCCTGACATCAAGAGGTGATCGCATAACCCCAGGACACTGCAACCGTCATAAATATGAGTCGGTTGCCAAGCGTCTGAATTTTGATCACATCACTGTGGGGATACTGTAACAGTCATAAGTGTGAAAAACAGACCTAAGTCACTTTTTTCAGTGCTGTTGTAACTTCGAATGGTCATTAAGTGAACAGTTGTTGAGGACTACCTGTATTTAATAACTTATGGTTATTAAATTATCCATATTGCACAGGGTAGAAAATATTCCAGTGATATCCACTTCCACTATTTGTTGGAAGTGACCGAGACACATTTGAGCCCTATTACCTGAGAGATATTATTTGAGTCAGTTGGTCCTGAGGAGGTGGACAGAGTCCTTGTGGCTATGAGTTTTGCCACCTGTGTTCTGAACCCATGACCTTTCCTGATTGGTCAAGGCCTCCGGGAAATGACATGTAGTTGAGTAAAAGCATGGTTAATGACTTTTTGTGGGAGAGGTGATGCTTCCTGTCTTGAAGGAGGCAGTAGTGCTTCTCAAGAGGCCATCCTTGGACCCAACACTTCTTGACAATTTTTATTCAAGTTTTTATCCAAACTTCCCTTCAGAGGGAAAGCTGTTAGGAGGATGGATGGCACTCAGAGACAGAGGGCCCTGGATGAAGCTGATTATATGGACTATTTTCCATCTGGGTCCAGACCAGGATGCAGTACTGAGACAACATTGGTCCCACTTTATGATGACTTTGGAGGACTGAGGACAGAGTGATACAATTATCCTGGCCCTCCTGGAGATCTCAATGGTTTTTAATACTGTCAACCATGGTTTTCTTCTGAACTGGTTAAGGTATTGGAAGCGGGAGGAACTGTTTTGAAGTGGTTCTCCTTCCTCTATAGCTGGTTTCAGAAGGTGTTGGTGGGAGAGGACAAATTGAGCCTCTAGGCCCCTACATTGTAGGGTGCCTCAGGGCTCAGAGCTTTCTCCTTTCTAGCATCAACATGAAAACTCTAGGTAAGATTATTTGCTAGCAAGGGATGCAGTATCATCAGTATGATACCTAGTTGCACATCACCATTTCAGGATGATTAGGTACTGTAATGGTGTTGGGGTTGGAGTGTTGACCAGGTACAGTAGAACCTCTGGTCACGAACACTTCTGACCATAACCAAATCGGGTTCTGACCAAAAAATTCACTTTTTTTTTTCGCGGCCAATTTCCCCTTCCACACCATTTTTTTTTTGTAAGCGCTAAATTTCCAAAATTAGGTTCGGGCCACGACCAAATCGGTTTGCGACCAAAGTTATGGAACAAATTATGGTTGTGACCAGAGGTTCTACTGTATCTGGAGATTATGAGGATCTGGATGGGGAGGAACTGGTTTTGACTCAACCATGGCAAGATGAAGTAGCTTTGGGTTTTTGATCTAGGAATATGTTATCTTTGACTCTGTATTGAGTCTTTCTTGGATGGAGCTGGCGCAAAACTTGGAGATCCTCCTGGACCTGTAGCTATTGCTCAATGAGTAGGTGTCAGTCACGGTTAAAGAGGCATTTGTACACATTTGTCTTGGGCACCCTTTTCTGGAATGGGAGGGAGGCCTTGCTCACAGTCATTCACACTTTGGTCACTTTTTTATGGCCACATCTTCTATGTGCATATCTATGCATATCTCTCTGTCCCACAAGAACAGATAGGGTGGCCATGCTCCAGGTCCCTCCCCTTAAATATTGCCATCTTGTGTGGCCTTAGGAATGTGTCTTTTCCATTGTAACTCCTGCCCTATGGAACACCCTCCCCCCCAGCCATCTGACAGGCCCCTATCCTTCTGTCCTTCTGGAGTGTACTTAAAATCTGTCTCTTACCCCTGGAGTTGGGATAGAGAAAGGTCAGGATGGGACGAAAGTGGGTCTGCATCAGAGAAGTCCAGCCGTGGCAACAGTTTTTCTCTTTTTACCGGTAGTTTAATTGATTTTAGTTTTACACTGTTATATATTGTTTTATCATTCACTTATTCACTCCAACTATTTGTATGTCATTGGGTTTACAATATTAAAAATGAATCTGAGGAAATGAATTATTTGGGGGTTCAAGCAACAGAAGGAAACTTTTGTGGCCTGACTGTCCTACTGGGCACCTTTCCCCTCTGTAGTTGAAGATGGGCGAATTATGTCAAAGTTTGGAGCTTTATGCTTAATCCAAAAAAAGGAGACCATACCTAATAAAACTAGGCATGGCTGGACAAAGCAATTTCCTCCTGCATTAATCTTAAACAGTAAGAGTTAACAGTTATCAGAGTTTTATTTCAGTGGCTATAGTTTGAATGGCTGGTTTTAACAGAATACATCTGTCACGGGTCTTCACATGTTCTCAAACTGGAGGCCATGACAATTTAATACAGGTTTCATTAGAAGAATACTTGATAACAAAGTGTCCTGGAAAGCTGTGGCTAGCAGTAGTTTCTTAAACTTTTCTGAGATTAAATCTTTTTTATCAACAGTGAGCCTTCTACCGCCAATCATTGTCAGAAAGAGTCCTGACTTCCAATGTGTCCGTTCAAAAAGGCACACTCTTAGGGCATGTCCCGGCTATTAAGGAATATTGATAGACAATAGAATAATATTCCTGCACTAGATGTATCTATGGATAGTGACCGCTAGCAAAACATAGCACACTCACTTAGCATAGGGTGTGACAAAAAATCTTCTCTCTGTGTCTGTTTCTCTTTCTCTCTCTTTCCAATGACACCATTCCAGTGATCTCTGCTCCTGCTCCTGTTCTTCTCTCTTTCACCAAACCCATCCTGATCTTACCACCAAAACCACTCCAGAACTCATGTAATGGCAAGTCTGCTTCAGCCATCCTCAATCTTCCTTCCTTCCTTCCTTCCTTCCTTCCTTCCTTCCTTCCTTCCTTCCTTCCTTCCTTCCTTCCTTCCTTCCTTCCTTCC
>QLTV01001483.1:1205329-1224791 GCA_003457575.1 Thermophis baileyi
TTCTTTCTTTCTTTCTTTCTTTCTTTCTCATTCTCTGCTCCGAGCCCTTTCCTGTTATTTCTATTTGAAAGTATTCTTGTAAGTTAGTAGTAATTGCTTGGGGGGGGATGTAGTTAATACACGCTGATGAAATTTGATTGAATTTATCCTTTATTGTAGGATTCTCCAGAACGTATCGTTGTTAATGTCTGAGTAGTCAAAGCAACCAAAGTCTGACCATTTTGCACTGAAAAGTGCCTTGAAAATGTCAGCATATTTTGAGGGTTTTTTGTTTTTTTAATGTTATGTTTTTCACATGTCTGGGAAAGCAGAGTTAGGGAGGTTGGTTCTCAGAGTCATCTGGCCCCAGTGCCTAAAAAAAAAATGTGAAAAACAAGCTGAAAAATGAAAAGCATCGCTTGCTCTTCTGATATTTTCACATACAATATAATATTCAGCAGGTGAAGAAGCAGAGCATATCAAACATTGTCCAAACAGGTTAGGAGGTTGTCTATAAGTAAGTTCAGGCATATCACCTAAGGTCTCTGAAAGAGAAACATCTTTGTTCATGATGTGAATAGTTTTGGCTGGGAAACGTACAGTAGGTGATGACAAGAGGTGTGCTATTGTTAAATACCGTGGATGCACATGCCACACACTTTGTTGTGGTTTTTAATGCTAGCAAATGTGTATGATTGCTTTTTAATTCTCCCAGGATTGTGGTATCTGCTCTTTTATGACTGGGGATATTGCATGTATCTCAAGATGTGGGGTTTTTTTACTTGACTGTATTTTCTAGATTTTATTTGTTAATGTGCCTTATTTTATGTAATGACTGCCATTTGATTGAGAGTTGGTATTAAGACATATTAAATAAAAGAAACATGGGCAGAACGTAACACCAAACTAATCATGAAGTAATATGCGTTTAAACCTATGTTAGTTGATGTGACAATACAATTACATTACCAGAAGTTATGTCTCTTTGAAATTTAAGCATCCACTAAGCAATTGTTTCAACAGATCCATTTTTTTTTAATTCTTAGAAAACCCATTCTTGGGGGTTCCCCCCACACACACAAATGCAAAAAAATATTTATCTGTCATTCTCTTGATTTAAAGTGGCAGATGTATTGGAGTGTGTGGGGAGTATTAAATGGACTTATTTCATTCAATATTTCCTCAACCTTAATTGTTGAAGACACAGCTTGTGTTATCAGAATCAATTATAGTGCTTTTCTTAAATTCCCAAAGATGGGGTGTTTGGGGGGGGTGTACAGTTATGGTGCTTCACGGGATAACCTTCCATGTGTGTGCTAATTGCAATCATTTATAGGCTGAAACACTATACTACAAGATACACCAGGGAGAATTCTGAAACCTTTCTTGCCTTTGAAAGGTTAAAAAAAAAAGTTACAAAAATCTTGCAGGACTAAACCATCTGTCTCTTTAAAATCTATTTTTGGAGAATTCTTTCCTTTAGTTTCCCTGCTCTACCCACACACCCCCTATTATCCTCAAATCAGGTCAAATCAGGTCAAATCAGTGAATAATGTGGGGGGAAAAGTGAAGTTTGCTGGCCCAAGAAAACATGCAAAATGGACACTTTTCCAGAAAGAAATCTAATAAATAAATAAGAAGCGCTAAACTAGGTTGAAGCAACAGAAAAACTAGTTTTTTTGAAAGTTGACCACTGATTGTCAGAAGCCTTGGCTATTATTTTAGATTTAGGACTACAGATTTTCTACAGAAGAGGGATGCAGTCCAGGGGTGAAATCCAGCAGGTTCTGACAGGTTCTGGAGAACCAGTAACGGAAATTTTGAGTAGTTCGGAGAACCGGTAGTGGAAATTTTGAGTAGTTTGGAGAACCGGTAGTAGAAATTTTGAGTAGTTCGGAGAACCGGTAATGGAAATTTTGAGTAGTTCGGAGAACCGGTAGTGGAAATTTTGAGTAGTTCAGAGAACCGGCAAATACCACCTCTGGCTGGCCCCAGAGTGGGGTGGGAATGGAGATTTTGCAATATCCTTCCCCCAGGAGTGGGGAGGGAATGGAGCTTTTGCAGTATCCTTCCCCTGGAGTGGGGTGGGAATGGAGATTTATCCCAGCTGCTGTGGTCTGCTGTGGCCTAGAGGTGGAGCTCTTGCCCAGGAGGTTGTGAATCCTAGGTTTGATCCTAGGTAGAGGCAGATGTA
The DNA here is from genome assembly GCA_003457575.1 of Thermophis baileyi. Taxonomy (NCBI): domain Eukaryota; kingdom Metazoa; phylum Chordata; class Lepidosauria; order Squamata; family Dipsadidae; genus Thermophis; species Thermophis baileyi. The sequence continues at coordinate 1,207,503 of QLTV01001483.1, forward strand.
GGTTCTCCTGCTTGGGCAGGGGGTTGGACTAGATGACCTGCAAGGTCCCTTCCAACTCTGTTAATCTGTTACATCTGTTATTTTGCAGTATCCTTCCCCTGCCATGCCCACCAAGCCACGCCCACCAAGCCACACCAAGCCCACCAAGCCATGCCCACAGAACCAGCAGTAAAAAAAAATTGGATTTCACCACTGATGCAGTCTCTATTGTCTGGGAGCGATGGGAGCTGTAGTCCTTATCAGAGCGGGTGGAATAACCAGATAGAGGTAGGACTACAGTAAATCCAATTGGCAATACAACAGAAAGGAGAGAAAAAAGTCTAGAAGCAATGACGATTCCCTAATTAAAGTGAGGTGGGCACTAGAGAGACAATGAGAAAATATTACAAGTGGCAAGGAGGAATAGATAAAGGGCGGAATATATAGATTTAGCACTGAATCAGGAGAAAGAAGAAGAAATAACAGAACGGTCAGAGGCAGATTTTCACATTCCATGGGCAGGGGAAAGCGAAAAAAGCATTGTTTGCTTGTCTGAAGAAGTTACCTGAAAACTCACTGTGGACAGACTGTATTGTCCCTGTTTTGATCCACATAGCACGGGTCCTGTGCATCTCATTCCCATAGATACCAGTGCTGGCAGAGACCATGGTAGCAATCCAAACCCCACTACTCACTCTGAGGGTCACCCAAAGTCCTGCCCTGTGCAGAATAAGGTCTAAAATCCTGTCAAAAACCAAAGTTGGTAAAACAAAACTGCTAAAGGAACCTAAAGGAAATATCAAACAGGGGAAGAGGCAAGGGAGGTTGGGAGCAATGCATACCAGCTAAGGTTTGAAAAATACCTTGGAAAACCTCCCCTTGAACTTCCCCTTCAAGCTTTTGACTTCTGGTTTTTTTGCATTATGCAGAGTTCTCTCCCCTTTTGCTTATCATGTAAGGGCAACCAACACCTTTGAAATCCAAGCTGATTTATCGATAGGAGGTGTCTGAAATCAGGGAGGCCAGAGAGAGGGGTTAAAAACTCAAGTTTGTAGGTTTAATTGCATGTTGCAGCTACCATCTTGACTTTTATGAAGCACACACACACACACACACACACACACACACACACACACACACACACTGTGAACATCCCTGAAAATGCACCATGTTTTCCAACTGCCTCTTTCAATCTTGCCAGGAATGGGGTGGTTCTAATGCAAAAGAAAATTCTCAAAACTGACTTGATCTAGGAGCCAAATTATCTAAACCACTTGTCCTCAGTGGATTTCTCTAACACGACAGGTTGATTAAGAACATTCCAAACCAGGAGGGGGGGGGGAAATGTCAGTTTAAAATAACTTCCACAGAAGTTTCTTTGCAGATAGTTAAAATCCGTGGTGGCGCGGTGGTTAGAAGGCAGTATTGTAGGCTAATTCTGCCGACTGCCAGCAGTTGGATTCTCACCAGGCTCAAGGCTAACTCAGCCTTCCATCCTTCCGAGGTCGGTAAAATGAGGACCCAGATTGTTCGGGGAAATAGGCGGACTCTGTAAGAGAATAAATCACTATGAAGCGGTATATAAGTCTAAGTGCTATTGCTAGTTAGGAACTGACATTTTTCTCTTGCAAAATTGCTTTATAGAGAAAGGGATCTAGTATTTTGAGGTGCTGCCTAAGAAAAATACTATGTTTTAAAAGTATAATCATTTTATTTAGACATCAATGTCACCCTGAAATTTATGTATAATACATATTATAAAAGGGACACCACCGGCCATCACATTGTTTTTCTTTCTTTAAACAGAATTATGCAGGGAATCTAACAATAAGCAGAGAAGATTGGAAAAACTGTGGCAACCTTGGGTCCTGTTGATTTCAATGGGGCTCTATAAACAGAAGGAACCATTCTGGATTGTAGCCAGTACAATATTTGAGGACAGGAAATAAAGAATATCTAGCTGAACTGTAGCAGAACGTCAGACAGCAGAAGATAATTTTGAAAACATGGGATTTGGCCTGATCAGAGGGAGGGGTTCAAACCCTCTAATGGGGAAATTCTTCTAGTTAAACTTAGGGTCAAAAAAAGACTTAAGAGCCAGCAGAAGATGATCTATGAGCCCGCCAGAAAAGGCCCACAAATAGTCCTGCAAATGAGGTCAGACAACTGAAGCACAGGCCATTCTACTTCTGGAGCGGTCCTGAAAAATTGGCAAACCTAATTAAAATAAACGGGCAGACAATAGCTTTTGATGCCCATTCACCCAAGATCGCTTGCTTCTCTGAAATTAAGATACGCCAATTCCGGGAACTTAAAATAATTCTTCATCCCCCGTATGTAGAGGGCAGGCCTACAAGGCATGAGGGAATGTGCCCCAACTATGTCAGCAGCACATGAGCTGATAAGAAAAAGAGGAGAAAGACGGACAATCAGGCTCCCGATAATTAATTTCTTTTTTTACACCCAGATCCATTCACAGCAGGAAAGCCAAGAGGGAAACAAAGCGATTGCCAATTGCTTTCTTCTTCAACAGCCACCAGGGGTGTTTAACTGAGCATGACTCATCATCACAATGACTAGTCAGCCTATCTATCAGCAATAAAAGAGATTTGCCTGGCTAACAAAGGTCAGCATAGAACACAAAGCAACAGATTTTACCTTACAGAAAGATGACCGCAGGGCTACAATGCTGGGCGGCTGCCTCTATGAGAGGGCCGTAAGCACGCTCCATTATTTGTATGGTAATGCGGCTGTACGCAGGGCATGAATATTAGGCAACAGGTAGATTTCAGTAGTGGTGCCTTGTATCTAAGGTGAAGTTTAAAGAAAGTTCTTCTGTATCTTCGGCTGTACGTGGCGGGATTCTGCACTGCTCCAAAATTAGTTTTCTGTCCCTGTGATCTCCTAAATTAATTTCTTTTCACAGCAGAACCGACCTTTCAGGTTCAGTTGCCATGAACCTGAAACTGTAGAGGATCTAGTTGGTTGTGGTTGAGGTTGTGGCCATGGCTGTGGCTGTGGCTATGTGGACAGGGGTAAGAGGGTGAGAAGGCTGTTCCCCAATTGCAGAGCTCTTAGACTGCTGATAGAAATGGAAAGGTCTACCTCCCCTCATTCCTCATCCCTCTTATAAATCACAGGACGTGCTTGATAGGAGAGGGGAATGTTTTGCTGCCCTAGATCCAGGCCAGAGTTTCACTGGAGAACTGCAAACATGCAAGCTGGAGAAGATCCTTGAAACCCTCAATGAAGAGACCAGGTTGGGGCTAGTCTTTAAGTGCAGGAAAGAGCCTTGAGAACCTCATCCGGTGGTGCTGAAGTGCTGAATTTCTACTCTGCCCTCTCAGGATTTGCTGATCCCTGCCTTTTGCTAGGAAGGGAGCACCTACTGTTACCTACTGCAACCCCACATGTAACTTTGGTTTCAAAGATACTGAGCAAGACAGAGAAGCACATCTCCCAAGGATGTCCCTTTTTCTCAGGTGAGATGGAGGGAGGGAGGGAGGGAGGGAGGGAGAGTGTTACTTAACAGAATCTTGAAGGTCTGTCAAAGCAATTCTCCAGCCCAACTTATACCTACCCTAGCATACCAGTAATTAAGGTGGCGTTATCCTGAGCCTCTTTCTCATGTTTCCTTCTCCTCTGGATTAGGATTTTTTTCTGTAATGGTCCTGCTCTGTCCTCCAGGTTTTCAGGGTCAGTGAAATACTCCATCTCAGCAAGAAAATAACCTTGGTTCGGGTATACTGTATGCTATGCTAACACACCATATGTTCAGGCAAAGCAAAACCACACTTGATATACGTTTACTTTCATTAGCACTATCAGTCCATCGGTTATATTTACCTTTTCTCTTACCATCCAAAGCAGAAACTTTTCTCAGGATAACAGAACAGAACAAAAACTTTTGAAAGGATAGGGATTTAAAATATTGGTTAAAAATACCGAACTTCACTATCACTTTTACAGACACTCCAGAAACTATGGCCATGCTACTAATTGCCATTCAAAAACAAAACAAAACATCAGCACAGGCAGGAAATGTGTGACCACTGGATAGTTTTGATAGATGGTTAGCTCCAAATTCACTCCTGAGCACAACTGGATCCACCATGAGCTTCTCCAGGTGTGAAATTTTGCAGTGTTCTGCTTTTCTGCACAACCGATCAGAAATGATAACTACAGTACCTTCTGAATGGCTCATGAGCCCACTGGGGATCACAGCCTCATCATGAGAACCTCTTTCTTAATGTCCCAAAGCAGTAGTGGGTTCTAAAACCCTTTACTACTGGTTCGCGCGCATCCCGGGCGGGTGGGCGGAGCCTCCCACCGCCGCTGCTGCTACCGGTTCTAAGAACCGGGCCGAACCGGGAGCAACCCATGGCTGTCTCAAAGGTGCTTTTTCAAAAGTGATTGGACTTGAACTTTCCCTTGAAGTTGTTTCGCTTCTCATCCAAGACGCTTCTTCAGTTCAGAACTGAAGAAGTTTCTTGGATGAGAAGCGAAACATCTTCAAAGAAAAACAAAGAAAGTCCAGTTGCCTTTTGAAAAAGCACTCTTTTGGGACAACCATGACCTGGATGACTGAGAATCTCCATAGACTGTTTCTTAATGCCACGTAGGAACCCAGTCAATATGTGAGAACAACCTTATGCTTAAGATATCATCAAATGATCCATCATTTATTAGTGCAGTGAAAACCCACCGATTCTTCCTAGATGTCTCTTTTGGTACACTGACTTGGTCCTGTGAGAGTTGGACATTGTGACATGTCTTTAACAGAGGCAGAATGCTTAATGCCAGAGCTAAATTGTCACTTTTCACTTCAACAGCATTAAACTGGAGGGTTTCCTGTGTCATTAATAGGCGTGATTTGATTATAAGGCTTGGCTAGAATCACTGAAGAATGAACTATGCTGAGTATGCCTGTTGTGGCCTAACTAATTCCCCCCCCCCCAAGTCTGAGTCACTTTCCCTATAAGTGCTACTTCCCTTGCAGGATATGGCAAAGTGAAGCCTTTTGTTCATCACTCAAATTATATTTTGTATTTACTAAAGAAATAAGCCGTGATTGTGGCAAAATAACATGTTATTTTGTAATAACGTTTAATACACAGAATCAGGAATAAGCTAATAATAGTAATAATATAATAACTTACCCCTCTCTATACTGGCTTCCAATCTATATGTTTAAGTATGTTTAACTCATTTATATTTTTCACCAATTAAAGGAGCAATGTACAAACTGAATGAGCGTAGGCACCCCATACATGTATCTTGGAAAATGCAATATATACAATATTAAAACTTTAATTTGCGACCTAAAAATTAATGTACTTTAGATATTATTCCTAGAAACAGCAACATTTCCTAAGATTATGGAAGAGAGTATAACTTCTGAAATTCATTAGTTATAATCATCTATAGCTTCATATGCAATTAATTGTAGATATTTAACTCCGTTTGTTGGATAAAATCATATCAAATATTTAACTAACGGGTTGTCATAATTAAAATTTATTATTTAATTACTTATCGGTCTTCTTACCAGGCTGCTGGTATAATAAGCATTTCTGCAGTCTCTTTTCTTTCCCACAGTAGAACTGTGTCTTGCATCATTTATCTGCTTTGGCTCGGGTTGTGAAACTGCTTATGGGTTTATGCACTTTGGGGTAGTTGCTTCTGGCATTAAAGGACAAAACAATAATACCAAATCCTTGCAAAGCAGTGTCCCCAATTCTCTTTAGTAACCCCAATTTCCCTCTTGCACATACGCAGACACACGGAGTCAGTATCCGGACCAAAAACCTTTAGAGATATACCAAAATGACCAAATTTAACTCACCAATTATGTTAGCAATAGGATTTGAACCCAGGGCTTCTAAAGTGAAAAAGGGACCAAGAGGCCCCCTTCACCCCATGCCTCATAGCATTGATCATATTTTAATATTAATTAGTCACTTACTTGGCTGATTATTCAGTCAAAATATGCTAGGTTAAAAAAAATTATATTCTTAGCACATAATTCACACGCCTTGCAAGGGGTTCCTTTTATTATTTATAAGGTCATGTGACACTTCCGTGCTTAAAAAACGAGGGCCTGCATGAGAAAAGAGGTAAAAGAAATGCACAGAAATGAAACAATCAGATATTCCCTAATGATATTTAAAAATAGAAAAATTTGCTACTGCTACATACAGCATGTTCCATCTTTTGAGATTTAATGGCTCTCTTGTGGTTTAATGGAGAATTAGTTTCAGTAATTGATTATTAAAATTTAAAATTGCTAACCATCTTCATTATTAGACGAGTGAACATGTTATCCTTGTAATTAAAAAAAAAAAAAAAGCTGGAGATTGGCTTTCATCCTGTTGACAGACTGGGCAGACAGGCTCAGCGGTCTCCAGCGTGATGGTTTCAGGCTGGTCCCTTGTTTGACCAGGGAAAAAGAAAGAAAGAAAGAAAAATAAGCAGCACATTATTTTATGATAAAATTGTAGAGCATCCACAGAGGCTGAGCAGAGAATAATGAACAAAGATAAAATTATAAGAGAAGTAACAAAGACTTAGAAGCTAATTAAAGTATTTGGGGTGGGGCTAATATTACCCACTCTCACTCTGCACGCTGCTTCCTTGTCTTAAATCATGCTTTGATTTTATGAGGAAGACAGAGGTTTGGGCAAAACTCATCGTACGAAGGCAACAATATACCTTTGGGTGGAATTGGTACCGAAGGACGAGCTTTGCAGCTTCAGATTGCAAGGTGCTACACATATACACACGCTCCATACATGCTTTTATGGCAGGATTGTTGAGGCAAAGGACAAGTGCCATCCTTGCACCCCATCTCACATCTGTTACTGTGCCAAATCTTAAATGGGGTAGCAGGAAGCCTTGTTCCTTTCATTTGGTTCATGGTGAAGGAACAGGGATTCTGAGCACAATCGGATCCCCATCCCCACCTGTTTTTCTACTGCCATTACACCAGTTGAGCAATGCAAAGGAGGGGGTAGGATTGAGCCATGGTGGCGCAGTGGTTAGAATGCAGTATTGCAGGCTAATTCTGCCAACTGCCAACAGTTCGACCCTGACCATTCCAAGGTTGCCTCAGCCTTCCATCTTTCCGAGGTCGGTAAAATGAGGACCCAGATTGTTAGGAGCAATATGCTGACTCTGTAAACCGCTTAGAGAGGGCTGTAAAGCACTGTGAAGTGGCATATAAGTCTAAGTGCTATTGTCCATGCCCCACAAGCCACAGAAGGAGCCACCAAGGACTGTATATATCCTCTGAACCATCTCCCCCTACAAGAGCCTCCTCAGATTGGGGGTCAGTGGGGGGGGGATCTTAGTGGATGTTGGTTGCTGATCACTTCAATCAGATGGAACGAATGTCATTTGATTTCACTGGGTTTTTTTCACATTTATTTATTGAGATCAGTCTCCGCCCTATTCTTGGGAAATCAAATGTGTCGATCAGGCCAGTAATATCTACTTGACGGATAAGGTCAAAGAGGGTGTGTTCCCTCCACATCCCTTCACTCAAGGTGAGTCCTCATGCAGGGGCTCTGGAAGCATTCCTCTCTATTGCTATCACTTCCTTTGGCAAAGTACACATGCGCGTGCGCGCACACACACACACACGGGCACACACACACCAAATGACTCCTTTCCTATTGGCGTTTAGAAAGTCTATGAAGACTTGACTACTTGGACAAGCTCTTGAAGATGTTTGTCCCTTTACTAACGGGAATAGTTTTAAGTGGTCAGAGTGGACCTCAACATTTCCTCAGGGTCTTAAATGGTGATTGATGCTTTTAATAAATTGATTGTGTTTGCTTTCTTTTAATCCAAGTTATCGAGGGGGAAAATTTATGCCTCTCAGAGTCAGTTGTGACTTCAGTGGCTTGTAAGCCCTGTAAAATAAATACACAGGTAAATCAGGAAATAATCAGTTTGCCTTAAATGTTTCTCATCATCCATAGATGGATTGTATCCTAAGCTTATTCAATCTTATTTCATGTTTGAAATCATGTAAGAATTGAAGATATCCTATTTCAACTCACCAGAAACCTAGGGCTCCAAGACTTACCCTACTTAGACGGTAAAGTTATTTACGATGCACATCTTCGGGAAAATGCACATTTTCTACAAATTCAAATTTTACACACGCACTCACCAATATTACTTGCCTAACGGATCTGTTCTGTTCTGCAGATCCTAATGTCTAAACCACATTTTTTATTGTTACAGTAAATGAAAATATGACGAAGACGATACCATCGTCACTGCAGCTTCCTAATGTTGCAGCCTCTGCATTCCTTTTTGTCTTCCGGCTTTTGATCATTTCAAAGGAAAACCAAATTTCAAGCAGTTTCCCCATTGCATTCAGAAGCTCTTCTAGCCTGGCCCCAAATGTCATAATTTACTGCCTAATTAATGGGACTGTGTGCATCACATCTGTTAGTAAATGGCAAGGTGTCAAAATCAACAGCCACTACTGGGCAATGACGTTGAGACTTTGTCTGCCTGAAGAATGAGCCAACTTGGAAGAGTTTCATTTGCTTGGCAAGGCTCTACCCTGTCTCTGTTTTTTTCTTGTTCAACTTTAGCACACACACACACACACAGAGAGAGAGAGAGAGAGAGAGAGAGAGAGAGAGAGAGAGAGAGAGAGAGAGAGAGAGAGGGAAAAAAGAGAGGTTGGATCTTTTCACTGTTCTCTCTAGAGTCTGATAATGTTATTTGCTAAATCTTTTTTGTGTCAGCACGGATAGAAGCTATCTCGGTACAATGGAAATGGCAGATTGTGAATAATTAACATCAGGCATCAAGGCATTGACATGTCACTCACTGATAACGCCATGGGATGGAATGCCAATAATGCTTTCTAAATATGCCATAGAGGGAATTCCGAGATCCTTAACGGAGGACGCCTTGATACATAATGTATAAGGAAGCATCTACCTTCCCCTGCAGAAACTGTGCCAAGTGGAAGGAAGGTAACTGCATTAACTTTCAAAGACTGGCTCCAAGCAACAGACATTTTTATTTTATTTTATTTATTTTCTAAGGTTAAAAACATACACAGAGACACAGAGACATGGGTTTCAAAATAAGCTTTAGCCTTTGGAATATACTCTTTATTAGATAACGGCGGAATCCTTACTTTTCTCTTTCTTTTTGCCTTTCCCTTTCCCTTTCATTCCCACTCTCACTCTACCTGTCTTTGTTTCAGCCACCTGGAAGTTTTGTCTACTTACATTCCATATTGATAGGCCTACCTTGCCGTTCTTAACGGAATGATAAATATAAAGAGCAGCAAACCTCGTGCTATTATATCTTTAAAAAGCTTTTTTTTTTTAAAGCTAGATTTGGGGAAAGTTGGCAATAGGGCTACCATGTCCAGGGGGAAGAGGAGAGGAGAATAGACGAGATGAGGAGGAATTAGCAGCAATTCTCTTTACTACCATCTAATGATCTTTTAGATTTTTGCACCCCGGAATTAATTACAGCGCAGTAATTCAGAGAAAATGGATTTTAAAAGAAAGTGTCATTATTAAAAGGTAACCAAAAAGGGGGGGGGTTGGGGGGGGAGAAAGGTTTAAAGCTTACGCAGATCATCTTAATTACCTGGTATGAGTTCCAGGACTAAGTGACAAGCAAATTTAAAAAATTAAAAGAAGAAGATACTGTCTTTAATTTATTATGGCATGTTGATTTATTTAATGTGAAATGTCTCATTTTACGACACGTTTTTAAAAATGTCAAGGGTATTCCCTGAGCTACAATCATTAGAATATAGAAGATTTTTCTAAGCGAAACCCAATGCGTGTTTACTCAGATGTAAGCCATACTTTGCTCAAGAGGGTGCATAGCTTTATGTGTTGAGGAACACCAGAATAGGTGAAGTTCTGCTCTCACAGAATTAATTCACACTCAGAATAAGCCCCATCCCAATCATGTTTGTGTGACTGTTTGAAAAAGAAGCCCAGAAACAGAATTCCCTCATAACGTGAGTTTTAAATGCTTCTAAATATCCATAATAAAGTGTTAAAGAGGGGGGGGGAATCTGCATACTGGGATCAGCATCTCAGTTCTGGGTGAGATACTGTAATTTTCTAATAGGTTTAACTATACTCCTCTCCCCCATGTAGTTTTTTTTTAAAAAAAACAGCTCATTTGTAAAAAGGAGAAAGTCAAAACCCAGCTTGGAAGGGAAGGTTGCAGCAATTAGTTTCAGGCGGACAGCTAAGTTCACAGAAGTTTTCCTTTTCACTTAAAGAAAAAGAGGGAGGCGGGAAGCAGAATATTATAAGGCTTACTCCAGCTCCCAGGGAAGTCAATCTTGTCACCATCAATAGCTTCCAAGGGAACAGGATCAAGCAACCGCCCACATTTTAGATTCCTAGACAGTAACATGGTTACTCTATGGCAGGGGTGTCAAACTGGCGGCCCGCGGGCCGGATGTGTCACGCGCCGGCCACGCCCACCCCACCTCCACGAAGGGGGAAAACATCACGATACATCACGTGACAGCAACGTGATGCCGCGAGTTTGACTCCCATGCTCTATGGGATCTCCTGAACTCCTAGAAATCAAGCAGCCTTTCAGAATTCTGTTTCTTGAATTGGATGGGAATGTCCCTCAAGATATTTACATCAAGTAAGAAAAAATGCTAAAAGTTTTTAGCTTCTTAAGGTCAATACTGGCTTCTCTCTCTTTGGGGAAGGTCTATGTGCCAGCAGCACTCTCTGAAACTCAGAGATGACTTGAAGCCATGATGGATGTCAGGAGTCTGAAAATTAACATCAGGAGTTACATCCATCAAAGACTCTGCCACTCAGACATGCATCGTCAGGAGAAGCACCGTGGAAGAGGTAGGGGGATCAACATAGCTGCCTTCATTTCATATGGCAGACTTCCCCAATGGGACCTTCCAGGTAGGTTGGACTACAAATTCCACCATTCTTGGCAGGCAGATCAGTAGGGGATCACAGAAGGTGAAGGTTCAAATGGATGACTTTTTAGGAGCAGACTAAATCAAACCATCATTATGTAATTGCTACATCAAAAGCTAAATGTGTAGGCAGGAAGTTCAACTATAGAAAAGCAAACATGTTAGATGATTAAACTAGCTATCTAAGAAAATTTTCCAATTCTCTTTTGAACAAACTTTCTGGCTGAGTTCACACCCATTAGGTCTGAATAATTTATGGTACATGACATAAACCCAATGTCTTAACACTTTGCATGAAGTTGGCCATCTTGTTACACCATAATTTGGCTTTATGTGGGCAGAGTATATCATCTGAACACAACAATTGGGCTTTGTTAATCTAGGTCAGGGGTCGGTAACCTTAAACACTCAAAGAGCCACTTAGGCCCATTTCCCAGAGAAAACAAAACACCCAGAGCCACAAAACCTGGGTGGGCGTGGCCAACTCAATGTCACTCACTCCCACCCAGTCACATGACACCCCCCAGCCACGCCTACCCAGGTTTTGTAGCTCCATGTTTTCTATGGGAAATAGGTAACTTCCTCTCTATCTCCCTCTCATCCCTCTCTCATTTCTCTGTCTGTCTGTCTCTTTCTTTCTCTCTCTTTCTTTCTCCCCCCCTCTCTTTCTGTGTCTTTCTCGGTTTGTAGCTCCATGTTTTCTATGGGAAATAGGTAACTTCCTCTCTATCTCCCTCTCATCCCTCTCTCATTTCTCTGTCTGTCTGTCTCTTTCTCCTCCCTTCTCTTTCTGTGTCTCTCTATGTCTGTGTGTGTATGTGTGTGTGTGTGTGTGTGTGTGTGTGTGTCGCTCTCTCTCGCTCCCTGCCTCTGTGGCTCTTCTCACTGTCAGAAAGCCCTGCCGCCCTGCCTGCTCTCTTTTGGACTTTTCGCTAGCTGTTTTTTCTTTTTCTTCCTTCCTTTTGGAAAGCCGGGCTGGCGGAGCAATGAGTGCAACCTGCGGTGGAGGCATCCCTCCCCCTCCCCTCCCCTCCTCCCTGACTGGCTGTGGTGGGGCTGGGAGGGTGCGCACGAGAGGAGAAGGAGGGGGAGGTTGCTCTCATTGCTCTGCTAGCCCGGCTTTCCAAAAGGAAAAAGAAGAAAAAACAGCTGGTGAAAAGCCCAAAAGAGAGCAGGCAGGGCGGCAGGGCTTTCCGACAGTGAGAAGAGGCACAGAGGCAGGTAGTGAGAGAGAGCGAGACACATACACACACAGAGACACACAGTGTCTCTCTCTCCCTCTGTATCTCTCTCTCACCATCTCCTCCTCTCTCTGTGTATCACTGTCTGTGTCTCTTCTGTCTCTCTCACCCCCTCTGTGTATCACTCTGTATGTGTCTTTCTATGTCTCTCTCTCTCCCCCCCTCTCTCTCTGCCACGGCTGGGCCAAGCCAGAAAGATCTTTTTGGGGCGCTTCGCTACGTCTTTTATTTCTTCTTTTTGGAAATCGGGCTGGCAGAGGAACGATCGCCAGCAGCGGCTTCCCTTCAGCCGACCGTTCTCCCCCCTCCTTCTCCTCTCGCAACCTAGAATCTCGCAATGCTTTTGTGCCTAGAGAGGAGGCAGGAAAGGGGACTGGGAATCCAGCTTCCCTCCCGCTCCTCTTCTTGCTCTCCCGATGTCTGTTAAGCCAGGGTTGAGGAGACCCCCTTGCGGGGAAAGGCGCTCAAAGTGCTGCACTTAACAGGATGCAGCTTCTCTCCTGCACAAATGCTCCAACCATCGCCTTGCCGTGTCATCCCCCAACCCCAGCAGCTCTTCGGCCAAGCGCGGAGGGCGCGAACTCCAGCCCAAAGCGGCAGGAAGCGAAGGCTGCCTTACGTGCAGCGAAGGCAGATACAGGGGCACTTCGCTCCTGCACTTTCCAGCGACCCTCCTCCTCTCCTCCCCCTCTCGTGACGCCCTGGCCGGCTGTGGCTGAGCCGGGAGCGTGCGCACATGCAGGGAGACCCTCTCTAAGCGAGCGGCCGCCCGCCCTGCGCGTGCCTTTCCTGCGCTTTGGCACTTGCTTGAGGAGGGTCTCCCCACGCTTGCGCATGCTCCCGGCTCAGCCACAGCCGGCCAGAGGGTCATGAGGGGAGGAGGAGGATCGCCCGAAGGGACGCCTCCACCGTGGCTGGCGATCGTTCCTCAACCCGGATTTCCAAAAATATCCAAAAAAGAACTAAAAGCAGCGAGGGGCGGGGCCAACCAGTGATGGGACAGGGAGCCACAGCTGAGGGCCCAAAGAGCCGCATGCGGCTCCGGAGCCACGGGTTGCCGACCCCTGATCTAGGTTAATGTAACTTCTGACTTCCTTTCTAGGCTGAGCAAGATTCTTTCAGGGAATAAATTATTGTCAGCCCAACAAGGTAGATCAGACTAAGAAATCAATGACAAATAAGTCAGGAGTATTTTTATTGTAACCATAGTAACAAAATCTTGCAAGTCTGAATGTGCTTCCCCCCCACCTCCATCACTTTATCTTCCTGTGAATAAAAGAGGAGGTTACCTGAATATTTACTCACATTACAACCTTGCCCCGGACTCAGGCTCCTTTTATCTGCCTATCACCTTGGTAGTAACCCTAAGACCTGTAAGAGCAACAAAAAGTGTTATCCATTGTCACCAAAGCAATAGCAATAGCACTTAGACTTATATACCGCTTCACAGTGCTTTGCAGCCCTCTCTAAGCAGTTTACAGAGTCAGCAGATTGGCGCCAACAACCTGGGTCTTCATTTTACCGACCTCAGAAGGATGGAAGGCTGAGTCAACCTTGAGCCACTCAGAATCGAACTCCTGGCAGTGAACCGTGACTTAGCCTGCAATATTGCATTCTAACCACTGCACCAAGACCACAAATCCATTCTCCCTGGAATTCTGAGTATCCTATTCTGTGTATTCTGCTGCTCCATGTATTCTTACCAGCTTCAATAAACTTAACAGGTCTCTGCTGTGTGGTGGATTCTTGAACTGGGCAGGGAATTGAACTGATCTCCAAGATTTCTCCAACTGTTACCATCCATTCAAGGATTCTGTGTTGATTCAGCTTTAGACGTTTAGTTCATTCACAATTCTAGTATTTCAATTGGAACACTCTAGAAAAAGGATGTATTAAGTAGCTTTGCTAAGGCCAAATTTCTTACTCAGTCTTTATCACTTATTGGGACAGAGACCCAGTTTGGTCTAGTGGTTAAAGCACCAGGCTAGAAACTAGGAGGCTCTGGATTTTAGTCCCACTTTAGACATGAAAGCTGCTGGGTGGCTTTGGGCTAGTTTCTCTCTCTCAGTCCAACTCATCTCAAGGCGTTGTTGCTGGGGGGAAAATAGTGGAGAAAAAAGTATAAGATATTTGTCACTTGCAGTTACTGTTACCCCCCAAAATAAGACATTCCCTGATAATAAGCCCAATCTGGCTTTTGAGTGCATGGCAGTAAGGCCAAGCGCTTATTTCAGGGTTCAAAAAAAAAATAAGACAGTCTTATTTTGGGGGAAACACTGTAATAAAAATAATAAAAGTGGAATTAAAAAAAAATCTAATCTAATCCAAGAGAGGCCCCAAAGTACATAAAAATCTAACTAACCTATTTCTACATACATGGTGGATATTCTCTGTTTCACCAAATTTGTAATGTGAATCTTATTTCATAGCACAGATCATCCTCAGAAAAAGAAAAAGGGAAGAAAAAAAAGAGCTTTAAAAACAGAAGCTTATATATATATAAGGGGCCTTATATATATATAAGTTAGGCAAGGGGCCCGGGTTCTAATCCCATAAGGGTGTGGCTGGCTGATGAGAGCTAAATAGCTTGAAATAGATCTATACTAGTCTCCCTTTATTTATGTAAAAAAATATAACATATAGAAACGGACTGTCGTTTGTAATGGACTGTCTGGATGGCCCCTGGAGGGGCCGAAAGGCAAAAAGGAAGCAGTATGCTTTCTCCCATATTTGGGTATACCAGGTGATTTAACAGAGAAAAAACATATATATATAAAGAAATAGCAATAAAAATATGCAGAACACTAAAAAAAATTATACCAAATAAGCAAGGAAGGAGTATGTTCTCTTTTTAAATCTTTTTGTGGCTATTAAATCTGAAATGGAAAATACATCTGTATCTCATCGTGTTTCATTATATATAAAGTCTTCAAACATGACGCAATAATCCCATCCTTCAGGATCTAATCTGAAATTAATCTGACAGAAGTAAATGAAGTGAATGGGACATTATTTTTCTCATACCATTCAAGGTGGTAATTTGGGCACTTAAATTTAAAACTTTGATAATTCCATTTCCAGAGTATATGGACAGTATCTTTTGAGTGCAGCAATCAAGAAAGAATGAGGGGAAGAATGAAGATTGAATGAATGACTGAACTCAACGAAATTAAAATGGAGCTCTGTTCAACATTTTAAGTCTTTTAACCGAATGTGTTCTGTTCTCTTTCCGTATCTCCTTTTTTTTCCTCCCCACATTTTGCAGTTATTTCATTCTTGTAGATCCTTTTTCTCACCTGTCTCGTTTTCTACTTTTATTGCCTTGCTACAATTATAATAATTTACCTGGGAATAATGCAACACCAGCTATACACACTTTAAGTTGTTCATGTAATATTTAGTAATTTAATTTCGTAAGATTAAAGCTGGTCCTAGCCTTGCCCTCTTTGACTCTTGCTTCTTTTCAAAAACTGGAACTATGCTTCCCTGAGCTAAAGTGAAATGCTAAAATTCTGAAAACCGTAGAAGGCAGGGAGTTCACAGCACCAACTGGTTTTGCAAATGATCCTAGTTAAGATTTAGAGAGAAATGTATTGTTGTGTCAATGAACCTTTTACTCTTTAAGATGCCTTTCTTCTCTTCCTTCTTGTACACCGTGAATTCTATACTAATATAATTTGGGGGATCAAGGTATCATGCAGGAAGAGGAATTGCCTGCTTTCAACCTATTTGATAGGTAATAAAGATCTCAACTTTGGTCAACTTTAAGATGTGTGGACTTTAATTCCCAGAGTTTCCCAGCCAGCGTACTGGCTGGGGAATTCTGGGAGTGTAAGTTCACACATCTTAAAAATTGACCAAAGTTGAGAAACATAGATCTAGTGGGTCAGACTATCACCCCAAGGAGCTTTGACTATTCTGATTGACCAACGTTTTTTCCCATTCCTTCATTGGTCCTTTTTTATAGAGATCCTGTCACAGAGAAACCAATCCCCAAACTTCTGCATATAGAAAGGCATCCCAGAATATGTTCAGATAACAACTGAAGAGCTTTTCATTGGATCATTATTCCCAGTTAGGTGTGTTCAAAGGAGAAAAATGCATCTACTCCAACAATAACATTTGTTTTATTTCTCTTTAATTCTGTTTCCATTTTCCAAACGATTGTTATGAGAAATCTACCCTAGTTTCTATTGCTTATTACTTTGATATTTCCAATTAAATGGCACACATTTTCAGACATTGCATCGCACCTTCAGGCCATTATAACCACTTAATGTCATGCAGATTAGACAAAGATTTTCTATTTTAGCAGTAATTAAAAAGGCTGCCTTCTAAAGAGGATCTAGTGAGTCTTCTCCTGTTTATATCCTCAGTGTTGTTTTTTTCAAGTTTTGAACTTCCTTACTCGATCTTAAACACAATAGACAAAATAAATGTGAAAAATGCATAAAACGCTCATTATTTTTAAAGACTTAATTGTGCAACAAGATGAATGGAAATGTATGCACTGAAATTTTTTATTAATTTTTCAAATCTAACAAGAGCTTATTTCTAGTTGCATAGTTAATAGCCATGTGCTATTGCTGGCTATATCTGGAATTGATTAAAGCTGGATGACTAGAAGAGCTTTTATTTATATAATATGATCCCTGTATTTGATACTTGACAGGAAAAAAAAAGATATGGGAATGTCTCATTTCTGGGATCCTTGGTGTTGAACGTGAAGCATAGGAAATACGAGTTCTATTCATCTTCAGCATTATTGGTGGGCTAGTTGACACTTTCAAGGGTATCATCAGAAGGATTAAAAAAGTACACAAAAAGTAGTGGACTTCAATTGTGTGGTCATGCCTACTACCTTGACTTCATACTTGCTCCCTAGGGATGCCCCTTTCAAGCCTCACCTTCAGAGGTGGGTTCCTCCCGGTTTGGAGCGGTTCACCTGAACCGGTAGCAACCTGCTGGTGATGTCACGGTGATGTCACGGAGCGGGTTCGGTCGGTGCCGGTCCGTGGACGCCGCCATCTTTTTTTGGGAATTTTTTTTTGATTTTTTTTCCGGGTTTTTTTTCTTCTGCGCATGCGCAGAAGCCGAGTTTCCGGCACTGCG
>QLTV01001483.1:1224966-1250832 GCA_003457575.1 Thermophis baileyi
CCTCCCCCCGGATTTTTTGTTACTGCGCATGCGCGTGTACGCGCCCATGAGGCGCGCCCATGCAGCGCGGGAGGAAGCGAACCGGCAGCGAGGTAAGTTAGAACCCACCCCTGCTCATCTTCCCATGTGAATTATTTCTTTATGACAAGAGGATTAGGTCTATGGGTTGCCTAAAGCAGTAAGGGAGTGATCACAAAAGTATTTTATGGAGAAGTTAGGGAATTAAAATGGCTACACAGGGAATCATTACACAGAGTGGAGATTTTGTGTGACAGTGGATTGGACGGCAAAGCTGAATGGGTGAGGGAAGTGCCATGTCAAGGTATGCGTGCACAGAGATTAAAAAGGCAAAGCCATAAAGGCCTTTGAAGGCAAGGAGAACCAGTTTGGGCAGGCAACGTAAGAAAGTCAGCAAAGAGGTTTAAGAAATAGAGTTACATGGTCAGAAGGCTGAGAGAGGCATATAATTTTTGGCAGTAAAGTGGGAGATGGATGTCACTGGATTATAGTGCAATGACAGAAAACCAGGGAGAAAAAGACTGTAATTAAGGCAAATGTTACTATAGTATAAACAAGAGTCTTACTGGAAAAAATAACACACCAGCTTACTTCCCGAAGATAGTAAATTACAAGGTTTCTCATTGAACCCAATGTGTTTTTAGATAGTTCTTGATAAACCCACCCCTGCTTTATTAAATCATTTAGAGATTAAAACTAAATAGTGGGTATGTAATATCTTTAGGCCAGGTGCCACATAAGGCCTTTAATTGATGTGCCAAGGGATTACACTCTTAAGTCAAAAAGCAGTTTGATTTCATTTTATTCAAAACACCCTTAACATGATTATCTCTCCTCTTGTATTTGATTGCTTTCTCATGCAGATGGAAACTTTTGTCAACCATTTCTGTTAAAGAAATTCACCTTTTGGACTAATTAAGAGCCGAGGTGGCGCAGTGGTTAGAGTGCAGCATTGCAGGCTACTTCAGCTGACTGCTAGCTGCAGTTCAGCGGTTCAAATCTCACCGGCTCAAGGTTGACTCAGCCTTCCATCCTTCCGAGGTGGGTAAAATGAGGACCCAGATTGTTGGGGGCAATATGCTGACTCTGTGAACCGCTTAGAGAGGGCTGTAAAGCACTATGAAGCGGTATATAAGTCGAAGTGCTATTGCTATTGCTAATTTGGGCAGCACTCAAATTTTGTACAGCAGGTTGAGTGCACCCATGGTGTAATGTCTGTCTCTTACAATCATAAAGTCTGCCTTCCTTCCTTCCTTCCCTCCTTCCTTCCCTCCTTCCTTCCTTCCTTCCTTCCTTCCCTCCCTCCCTCCCTCCCTCCCTCCCTCAGAATAGTATATGTTTCTCAGCTGCTTCTTAGAATATCCATTTTCCAATCTAAGTTCACTGGCTGTCTCCCAACAAGCATCATTCATGTTTCCTGGTTTGTTCATCTGTGCTCAGGTAATAGACACTACCAGTTGCTTTGACCTGGATTGCTTGCACATTGCTTAAGACTTGAAGAGTAGCTAAAAGACATATTACACAGCCATAAAAAAAATCTGTTCTTCTGTGGTAGGGTTCCCCCCCCCGCTCTTTTTTACTGTGGAGCTATGCAAGTCGAGAGATGTAAAAGAAACTGAAATCATATTGTAATGCATGAGAAAATTGAAATGCCTTAGGACAACAGCATAACTATTGCCAGTTAATGTACTGGATTCAGAAATAGAATCCATTTACCTTCCTTTCCCACAATTCACAACTGTGTTACAAAAGGAAATGAATATCTGATGGACGAATCATGACAAAATGATATTTCTCTTCGGTTTGAAAAGTCATAGGTCCAATTACAGATGCAAGGAGAAACACTTATGGAAGTTGGGGAGGGGGGTTAATTTTAAAACCTTGTCCTCCCACATGGTGAGTCATCCACCCCTCTTTTATAACAGATAGTAGATTAGTGTAAAGGCACAGGTGTATATTATAAATTACACATGATGTCCTAGGTGTTGAATTATGTATTTATTTTTTGGCTTCAGCAGCTGTCAATCCTTTGCTTTCCTTGGCCTTGGTTAGTACTTGGACTTCTTGGGAAATCCAAGCCTCTTGGTTGGACTTGAAAATTGAAAACATTACAGAAATTGACAGCATTATGGAGGGAGGAAATTTCTGTAATGTTGCCAAGAGAACTGCATGGAAGCAGTCCTCATAAATATTATTATTAATTAGTTGAGGCCAAGGTAGATAACAAGTATCATCCAGAAACGTGGAATTACAGCTTCCAGAAACCTTTGCCATGAGCCAATGATGGCTAGGATTGCTAAGACATGAAAGTTCGAAGCTGGAGGATAACATGTCCTGTTCTTAATTTAAGGATTCCAGATCTCATGGGATAAGAATTGTATAAGAATTGCCTGTAGATTGTTCTGCAAAAGAACAAGGCGTAGCTGAGAATGTATGTACAGATAGCAGACATTCCGTTATTAATTGGCATTAATTATTTTAGTTAGCTACTTTGAGGACATCTTGGTAGAAAAATTGGGGCAAAATAGCTTAAATAAAAAATGAAATGATGAAAAGAAAATCATCCCCGTAGGAATGTGGCCTGCTTAATAATATTTATACTTGTCCAGTAAAAATAGAGACTTCTGCACTATGTCTCCTACTGGTCAAAGCATAAGAAAGTTAGCCAAGTGACTGAGGTCTCTAATAAGCAGCCAATTTTTTTTGAAGAACTTAAGAGAAGTTAGCCAGCACACATAACTCAGTCATTACATAACAGCATCATGCTGTTTTTAAAAAGCTATACCAGGATGCCTATTTCTAGCAACTCAGTTCCAGTTTTCAAAAACTCAGTTGCATCAATAGCAAAAAATTCATATTTTTGTACTAGTGCTTTGAAGATGCCTTTGGTTTGTCCATCCTGGCAAGGCTAAGAATCAGACTCTAAAAATATTGTGCACATAAGCCATGGAGAGAAATTAAACAAAATAATAAAGACAGAAAGAATCATGACACACAGAAACTTGCCAGCAATCAATAAAAGACAGGCTCAAAAAATGCAAACAGACTTCATTTTTTCATCACTCTAAAATAAAAATCAAGATCATCATCATTTGGAAATGAAATGTTGGCCTCAGTTTAAGTGAAAAATAAAACTGATGTTCGTGTGTTAAAATTTATAATAAAGAAACATTTACCTGGTAATACAATTGGCAGCTAACACCAAAGGTTCTTTAGTAATAAATGACATTGCTGGAATGTGGGAGATAAGATACTCTCAATTTGTTTATCATGAATGAATTTATTGTTTTTTTTTCTTTTCTAAAGAATAGATACAGTAGTAAAGAATCCATATTATTACTCAGTGAAAAAGGATTTCTTTTTTCTGGCTGCATTTTGCTTTTATGGAATTTTTTAATACTTCCAAATCGGGATCTGGAGCCATCCGCTGGGCTCACACAGTGTTCTAGCCCATGAGCTACTATACTGAATAAAACACAAATTGGTAGTTTCATGTACAAGGCGAAATCATGAACTTTGGTTTATTCTAAGCCAAAAATTAAATGAGCCAGATCAAGGCATAGCAATTGATCCCTGTCTAAATGTCCTTTCCCCCCCCTTTTTTTTTTTTGTAGGGAGTGGGTGTTACATTCAAGCCAGTGTTCTATCCTGGCAACTGTTTGGATAAATTCCTGCAGCTTTCTTGGAGAGATTTTGGAAGTAGTTTGCCATTGCCTGCTTCCTAGGGCTGAGAGAGAGTGACTGGCCCAGAGTCACTTGGCTTCATGCCTGAAACTAGCTTGCCTTAATCACTAGACCAATTTGGTTCTTGGGGATGTTCAAAACACAACATGGGCAATCTTACAAAATGGCTGCTGTATGGGTACTCACTAAATTAATGACTTGCCCTCCCCACCCCAATACTCTTTCCACCCATCTTCATTTTCTGGACAGATTGGTGCACTTGCAAGCAACATTTGAGAAGCAGTTCTGACTTATTTTTATTTTCAGGAATGCTTCTTTAATCCATGTGGTACCCAGAGGTATTATTGGGGTGGGGGCGAGATATCGGAGGTTATTGCTTCCTTTTTAATGTTTTTCAAATGAATTTTCAAAAACAATGTGAAGCAGAGTCTCCAGTGAGTGCCAAGGGAGATGTTGCCTGGCACACTGGTTCCCATCAGGGATGTCACGATGGCACCTTTGGTTGCAGAACCTTCACAGAATCTTCATTTTTACATTTTCCTATTTAATTCCAAATAAAAGATAGTATCGAGGTATCCCCAGGGACACAAAATGCAAAATGTAGTGGACGGTTAAAAAAAAAAACTATTGGAAAAAAAATTCTGTAGTTGATTAAACATAGAATCCTAGATGAGAAACAATTTGCTTTTGAATTATTGTCCAAAAGGGAAAAATACTGGTGAAATTTTCATGGACAAAATGCAGAGTTTGTGTACTTAAAAAGTGTGCAAAACACAGGTGAATGGCCTTTCAATATAAGGTACAGGTAGTCCTTGACTTACAACCATTTGTTTAATGTCAGTTACAACAGCACTGAAAAAAATGATTTATGACCATTTCTCACACTTATGACTGCTACAGCAATCTTGTGGTCATGTGATCAGAATTTGGACCCTTGGCACCTGGCATTTATTTATGACAGTTGCTGTGTCCCGGGGTCATGTGATTTGACCTTCTGACAAGCAAAGTTAATGGGAAAGTAAAATTAACTTAACAACTGCGTTACTAACTAACAACTGCGGCGATTCACTTAACAACTGTGGCCAGAAAGCTCGTAAAATAGGGCAAAATTCACTTAACAACAGTCTTGCTTATCAACAGCAATTTGGGGCTCAACTGTGGTTGTAAGTCGAGGACTACCTGTACAATAATTTCTTCAGCTGTCCAATTTTCTTTGGCTCCCCCATTTTCTATTTAAATTTCATAGAAAAATCCTCTCAAGAAAGAACCTCTTTTATCGAGCTTTTTCAAAATTGGATGACAGATTTTGGCATAACATTAGGAAAGAAATCATTACTGGGCAAACATCTTTATTAGGACGCAAGAAGAGCGCACAAGCTTCTCAGGTCTTCAGAAGTCTTCATCAGACTCTGGTACCAAAATCCAAGGATGGGAGAAGAAATAATAACAATTCAACAATTAGGTCAGATGTACCTATAGCCGTGATGGCGAACCTATGGCACGCAGAGCCCTCTCTGCGGGCACGTGAGCCGTCGCCCAGCTCAGCTCCACCGCACATGTGCGCGCGCCTCCCACCGACCATCTGATTTTTGGGTATCTGCCACACATGTGCAGAGGGCGGGGTGCATCCCCAGGCTCCGGAGGCTTTCCTCAAGCCTCCGGGAGGGTGAAAACGGCCTCCCCTGGGCTCCGGAGGCCCTCCAGAGGCCAGAAACGAGCCCGTTTCCGGACTTCCGGAACTTCCAGGAGGCCCATTTTTCACCCTCCCAGGCTCCGGAGGCCTTCCTCGAGCCTCCGGGATGGTGAAAATGGCCTCCCCCGGGCTCCGGAGATTGCCTTTATTATTGCGCGGGGGAGGACAGGGTGGTCGCATGCACATGGGGTGGGGGTGCATGGGGGGTTGCGCGTGCATGTGTGGGGGTGGGGGCGGGGGGTGTCATGCGCACATTGCATTATGGGTGCCAGCACGCGTGCGCTTTCGGCACGCAACGAGAAAAAGGTTAGCCATCACTGACCTATAGAGTCTGCAGTTTAGATTCAGATTAAAAGCTGGGGCTGAAGTCTAGACACTAAACCACTAATAGTTGCAAATAAATCACTAATAATTGCAAGCAACAGATTACACTTAGCATTCTGTGTCAAAGAAACAGGGGCTGAATCTAAAATTCCGGGAATTTATCTCAAATTAATATCATGTCTATCTTGGGCAAATCATACAGAAGAGGAACAATATTATCTTTGTTTTAGCAAGATTGGAGATTAAACTTTACCAATGAAACATGTAATTTTAATGTTTCACAATTAGAATTAAACTTCAGTAATTAGATTATGCTTCATTCTTTGGATTTAGTTGCCTCACATGTACATGAATGTGCCAGTATCGGTATTCACAGCTTAACAGCAAATCAAGAAAAAACAGGAGCAGGATGGAAGAAGCCCAAGTTGGCCATCAACAGCTTCTTGGTGAAGGGACCCATCGCACAGACTTCAAAACAGAGAGTGACCCATGAAAACAGGGGAGTGATGTTGCCAGCTACCAGCTCTTTAGTACATCATCTTCTTGAAAAGTTGATGGGGATACAAAGCAAAGCTTGACACGGAATACGAACTTTTAGCATATGAGAACAGGCATTACTTTTCCTTCTCTCTTTCTTCAGAGAGTGGATTTTTCCGCCTTCTTAAAGGGGGAATTATGACAGAAATGAGCCAGACTTTCAGAAAGATATGACTGACAGGAAAAAAGCTATAAAATTTGGTACAGACACTGTTTTGAGCATACCAAGTGGCTTTCTCACCAAGAGCTAATAGAAATATCCCATTTCCTCATGACTGGATTTCAAGATACATTCTCTAACTCATTCGGAGGCTATAAGCCACTGCTGACAAGAGGGCAAATGCTTGAAACTTGTTACATCTGTGACAGATTTTATATCTATCTATCTATCTATCTATCTATCTATCTATCTATCTATCTATCTATCTATCTATCTATCTATCTATCTATCTATCTATCATCTATCTATCTATCTATCTATCTATCTATCTATCTATCTATCTATCTATCTATCTATCTATCTATCTATCCATCCATCCATCCATCCATCCATCCATCTATCCACTGTATCAGATAAATATTCGCTCGTTAAAATATTTTCATTTCATAAACATTTTCTTAAGATTGCTATCCCTCCCTCATATTATTCTATTAGAGAAAACCAGTGATTTATTTATTATTTAAATTTCTATGCCGCCCAACTCCCGAGGATTTTAGTGATAACTAAAACGATGCCTTTTTCCAGCAGGCAATAAAACTGTGACAATATAAGTACCGTAGATTGACTCTCCTCTCCCAGCCCATAAAATACTGTTATGTATTTGGGTGGAATTAGGCTCGCTTCAAAACAGCTAACTATATTGGAACAATGGTTCTCTATAGTGAACGCTTTAATTTTCCAGAAGGACTACGCTGAATAAGATATCTTTCCCTCCAGATATGTGTACATTTCCCTAACTTTGGGGCTTTGGAGTGCGCAGGAGCTGTTTTGATGCTTCCGATAGCTGCCTCCTCCGTCAATTTTTATTTCCTTCCTTTTTTTTTTTTAGCATCCTGTGCATTGCTCCTTTCTCCCTTCCCCCCAATGCTTTTATGAAGAATTTCAGCTTCCCCCTCCCCTAAAAAATTAATTATAGAAATCATTAGTATTAAAAAGGTAATATAATGGTTCCAAGAACAAGCTTCAGAGAGTATCTGCATATTTAATCATCTGAGTTAATAAATATTTAATCATTCATTGAATTCAGGTTCTGTCTTGAAGCTTAACTTGATAACAAACCTTGCAACTGGTAGAACTAATTGGTACAGAAGAAGTGAATAATTTATCAGAATGAAAAGCGCCGGGTTTTCGGAAGGTGTGCAGAAACCAGGAATCACAGCTATTTTAGGAGCTAACAGGAAACAATGGTTCTTTCAAGGGATTGCAAGCGCACTGCTGCCCTCTGGAGGCCCACACTGATCACTGGCATCTCTCTTTGAAAAGAGAACTATAAGGCCGACTACAAAGTCAGATCCATTAAGTTTTAAATATTCATGCATTTCATTAAAGCTATCATAATTGGTCTACCATACACATTGCTTATGCATAGACCATCAAGTGTTTAACCTCTGAAAGCTTGCATGCGTATTTAAATATATCTGTTAGGTCCTGTCTTGGTGGCTTCGGAGAAATCTTCAGCCACATGGAGCTGGATTAGAAAAAGAAGAATGCACCACCAAAGGAAACAGAGGCCAAAGAAGCAAAGCATGGTAACAGCAATGTTGTTATTTGTTTCTTTGGCATGATCAAAATGTATGGTTCTGAAACATTTGAGGGGGCAACCTTCCCCCCCCCAAAAAATGAAAATTGTTTGACATTCTTTAATGGTGAGCTATTTCTTTACAGCTATTTCCCGCACATATTTAATTTGCAGAGCACAGATTTGCAAAGCAGAATGGAAGTGTCAAACTGCAAAACTACGGTCAGATTAATTAAAAAGGAAAAGGCAGAAGCTCATCAGATTCCACAGTTAAATAATAAAGGAACCTGTAACATTGGAATCTGTTGTATCAAAACCTTTTTAGATGCAGTGTTTATAGCAGCTAATCTGACCAAAACCAAATATCAAGTGATGGGCAAAAAGGACTATTTCTTTCATGACAATCAAATATATTTCAATCACATTCTGCCTAATAAAATCCCACTTATTTTAGAAACCCACTTAATTTAGACTTCTGGGGTAGGCATAGCAAACTGAAGATGTCTCCATGATAGTATAGCCAACGACTTGCAAAAAACAGAATCGGTAAGTAGACCAGTTCCTTGGAACCTCTTTGGATAGGGTGAGAATAGATGATTGCCCACGTGTGCGCCAGATGGCTGCTCCTCACAAGGAGACCACAGGATAGTAGTTTTCTGCTGGTTAAAGTGCCAGGAGACAATGGGATCAGCCATCCTGCTTGCAACAACAGTGGAGCCTTAGAGAGGACACTAGGTTAAAAACTTCACTTTCTAATCACTTTCAGAAGTCACCTACTGTATTAACCGCCAAAAGCTAAATAAGATTTTGATCTAAGAAAGTTACAAACAGATTAAAGGTCCAGTTAAATTTGGGATATTGACTTTTACTATAAGATTTTGGAACTGACTATAAAAAATAAACAGCTTATGGGAACCAGAGTTATTTTGGCTTAGTTCATAATAAAGGTGAGTAGCTTTATGATTTTAGAAACTGGATACCTGAGGGGATTAAAGATTCTAAATAGAAGAGGGAAGGGGTTGAAATAAATCAGCATTCAACCACTGGTCAACTTTTAAGAATAAAAAACGAAGTAAAACAATAAATTCAAAAAGTGAAAGTCAGGTATGTTTAAGAAAATGAAACTGCTAACAGGAAGATGGATATGCCCAATGACTTTCCTACTGCTTCCATATGGGTCTGAGCCACAATCCAGGTTATCTGAAGGATAACGTCTCTCGCCCATTACATTCACCCAATCCACCAAAGCAGGGAGGCAGGGAATGTTGTGGGTCCCCTCTCCCAAGGATGTACATCTAGCAGGACCCAGAAGAAGGCCTTCTCTGTGGTGGCTCCCTCCCTTTGGAATATCAATCCCCGCAGAGATTAGACTGGTTCCTACTTTGACACTCTTTTGCAAGGCCCTTAAGACTTGGTTTTGCCAACAGGCCTGGGGAACCCAGAATGCGATGAAGCCCATCAAGTGGCTTGTTTGACTTACTTACTGCTGTCGCTGGGGGATGGGGGAGTTATTGTTTTTATGGTTGCATATTTGGTTTTATTTTTTGCCCAGAGTCACTGAGAGTGAATGGGTGGCTGTGTACATTTTCTAGGTAAGTAAATAAATGATGTAGTCATTTCTCCAAAATAGGGGGAAATGTTGTAAAGTACATACTAAGACAAACTGCTTCAATTTAACCGGAGAACCCATGTTAAATTTGTGCTATAATCTTAGATGCACATTTTCTTGGGAGTAAGCCCCACTGCATTTGATAGATCTTTCTTCAGAGAAAACAGTGATTACAATTTCATTTGCATAAAGTCTGGATCCCATCTGGTACCTGGGAATTGGGGTTACCTCTCTAGAAATGTCCCTCGAAACCTGTCAAGCTCCATGGCCCACCCTGAATCACAATGCTTCCCCTCTGCTTGGAGCTGCCTTAAAACAACGTATGTTTTTACATTGTTTACCCACAAGCAACAGTTCAGTCTGCTTAACAGAGCTAACAAAACAAACCATAGGAAGCTTACACTGTCCCATAATGTTTCAAGGCTTAATTCAAGTGGAGGTTTTGAAAAGAAAAGGAGACCTGAGACTTCAGGAAATGCCTTCTTCTAAATGAAGCCATGTAATGTAACAAAGGACAGGGGGTGGGTTGAGGGGGGAACCAGATGCAAATCCATCTTTAGACATGGAAACTCTTGGGGGGGGGGACTCATTCATTTGTTCTGATCCAAGCTGCCTCCTTCTTCACAGCCATTCTTTTCGCCCTACCAACAAAGCTAGTAGAAACAAGATTTTTTTAAAAAAAAAAAAAGCTTTAAAAATGGAAGCACAGAGATTATCAAACCGTTTTCACATCATTCTGTGCTTTCCTCACTGCTGCTTTAAAGGAAGGAGTTAAGGCAATGGCTTGGACCGCTGACATAAGTTAGCTACAATGAAGCCTAATGAATAGGATTTTCCACTGATTTTAGTGAAAGTAGTTTAGCTACTACCCAGTGTCCGCTTGACACTTCGTTGTCGCTGGGGCTTTCTTGCTTCTTTGCTCTTTATTTTGTTTGTTGCTCACCACTTTCTATTTGATTTGCACAGAATATTGCCATGTGAATGTTATAGGTCAATGTAAATAAATAGAAGTATATCAACCACGTAGGTATCAATTAGAGCAATCCGTCCCAATCCCAGGTTTGTAGTTGTGTTAGGACTTCAATTCTCAGAAATCAATTTTAATTCTGTTTGCTGCCTTGAGTATTCTTTGGAACAGGCAACTGGGTAGGCAGGATATAAATCAAGTAATAATTTAAAAAAAAATAGATTCCCGTTGCTGGATTTCTCCCATTTCAAAGCTAAGTATCAATCTCAATTGCTTTGAGATGTATTATGATAGTTTCTTTACACATTAGGGACACAGAAGCAGTGCAATTAAAACTAAAGATTGATTTTACAGCCTACTTCACTTACGACATAGGCATCTCAAGGAAAAATTTCTATGCTGCAGGCCCTTTGAAAGTGTAAGATGGGAATTTCTTCTTAGATAGATGCTGTGCTTGAGAAATACTCTTTTTAGAAATACTTTTCTCTTAATTTCCTTTGCTTACCAGATCTTTGCATTTTCTGGAAATGCAAACTGTCTGTCTGTCTATCATCTATATCGGAGTCCTCAAACTATGGCCCGCGGGCCAGATACGGCCCACCGAAGCCATTAATCCGGCCCAGGCAGGACCACAAGGCTGCCCCGCCCACATCACCCCGCCCACCCACTAGCCCCCACCCTTTGGCTGACCACAGGACTTACCTTCGCGAGCCCCGTGGGCTGGAACTGGAAGTAAGGCCAACATTTTTGGTCGGCAGAGTGCTACTGGAGGCCAAAAACGGGGTGCGCAGAGGCCTCCCGGGGCGTCCATGCACCCCGTTTTTGAGCTCGCCTGCCTCCAGAAGATAGACAGAGAGAGAGAGAGAGAGACAGTGAAAGACAGATAAAGAGAGAAAGAGAGAGAGAGACAGAGACAGAGAGACAGAGAGACAGAGAGACAGAGAGACAGAGAGACAGAGAGAGAGAAAGAGACAGAGAGAGAGAGAGAGAGAGAGAGAGAGAGAGAGACTTGTTGATTGTAAGCTCCTTGGGGCTGAGAAGAATTGCTGCAAAACTGAGTTTCCCGAAGTGGACCACTAGACTCCTAAACAACTGAAAAAACGATCTAGTAAAAAGAAAAGTCAACCAAAAGAGCAACATGCAAACAAAAGCAAATAAAACACCCCCAGAAGCAAAACAAATTAAAGTTTAATTTATGTTTATTGTTTAATGGACTGCTAAATTGGCCATGCCCACCTAGCCATGCCGACCCAGTCATATGACCATCTAGCCACGCCCACCCAGCCAGTCGGGGCCCCCAACAGTCTGAGGGACCATGAATTGGCCCCGTTTAAAAAGTTTGAGGACTCCTGATCTATATCTATCTATCTATCTATCTATCTATCTATCTATCTATCTATCTATCTATCTATCTATCTATCTATCTATCTATCTATCCATCTATCGTCTGCCTACCTACTTACCTACCTATCTTTTCAATTTATATGACTGTCAGTCTCAAATTTTGACACTGGGCAACTAATATTAAAAAAAAACCAGCACAAAAAATATTAAAAAATAGACAAAACATTAAAAAAAAACCCAGCAACCATCGTAAAACCAAACTCACCCATTGCAAATGAAGCATAACCAATGTATGAACTCAGCCATGCCTCTTGATCGCCAGGCCTGGTGACCAAACTTATGTCTTTAAGGCCTTAGGAAAGGCTGGAAGAGATGGGGCCAGTCTAATATCTGGGGAAAAGATCTTCTAAAGGGTGGATGCCACAACAGAAGAGGCTTTCTTCTTGGGCTCTGCAAGATGGCACTACTTAACAGATGGAACCTGGAGAATGCCTCTTTTGCTGAACTTAATGGGATGGGAGAATAATTGGGGAGAGCTGCTCCTTCAAATAACCTGGCTCCATTTCATGTCTGTGCTTCTACTTTGATGGGGGGCAGGGGGAATTTGTATGGAAGGGAGTGATATTAATATAGCAATCAGCCATTCTTATTTATTACAATAAGGTACCTCGCATTTGATGGAAGCATTGTTCATGTTGCTCTGTATTATGTGATTGTTTTGTAAAACACTTGTTCATAATATAGGCTTATGGTCTTATGCCATCTCTGTTACTTCCATCATCTTCACCAACCGGTCCTTTCTTACAGATATTTCAGAATCTCTTCATTTTTATACTTACAGTTATCTCGCAGCTGTGTTCATATATACAAATAATCTCATCTGTCTATTAATTCCAACAAGAAATGTCTGGTTTCAGTTGAATCTTAGTCTTTAATATACTTTAAATATATGTATGTAAACACAATTTTTTCTGGCTGTTTTACAAATCCACGAAACATGAAAAAAAATGACCCTTCATGTTGTCCTCCTTTCCAACATAAATTTGAGGTACTTTATAATTCTAGATAATTTTTCTGGAGTCATTTTCTTTTAAAAAAATCTGTTTAACATAATGTAATTCAATCTCTTCAACCACATGTTGTACCAAATACATTATGTTCAACATTCTTAGCCCATTTTATCCTATACTCTTTCACTTGTTTGTCTTCTATTTCAAATTTCAGCTAGACTTTATACATTTTGGCAATTACATGTTCATAATTTGTACATAATTCAACTTCAAATTCTGTCTTTTGTTCCACAATTCTAAATGTTCTAATCTACCTTGAATCTTTCCCTTAGCTGTACATACAAAGCCATCAGAAACTAAATCCCTTGGCAGCCAATTGTTCTCTTGATTTCATCTTATATTTTCAATGTACTTGTTCTAACAGTTCTCCATAGGTTAACCATTTCTCTTTACTTGCTATTTCTTTCCTATAAAATGTTTCTTGTGTTGGGACCCATGAAAGTATTTTCGGGTACAATCTAGGTTTATATCTATTCCATATTCTCAATATGGTACTTCTGATATAGTGATTTTAAAAATCAGCATTAACTTTATCTTTATAGTACCACAGAAAACCATGCCATCCAAACCTCAGATTGTGCCCTTTTAATTCTAAAATTATTTA
Source organism: Thermophis baileyi (assembly GCA_003457575.1). Lineage (NCBI taxonomy): Eukaryota > Metazoa > Chordata > Lepidosauria > Squamata > Dipsadidae > Thermophis > Thermophis baileyi. Next base: position 1,238,556 of record QLTV01001483.1, read on the forward strand.
ATTTCTCAGCCCCCTCTACTCTTTCTTCCAGACCAAACAACTGGCTACAAAATATAGTTTTAAATAATAAAATCCCCTCTTAAATGATTTTGAAAAATAAAAGACTTCAAGTAAAATAAGAATATCTTCTTCCAAAGATGACTTCCTACTGCCTAAAGTTTGGAAGCTTTCTTTGTTTTTCAATTCTGACTTTTTGTGACCCAATGAAACATCTTTTGGCCAGGATTGCTTGCCTGCCTCCTTGAGTTTTTGTAAGTTCATGCTTGTGTCATCAATGATAGTATCTAGCTACCTTGTCTTCTGTCAGCCTCAACTATCTTCAATCTTTCATCAGGGTCTTGTTCAGAGACTCTTGCCTCAGCATCAGATATTATAGAAACTGACCAAGGAAAGAACCAAAGTAAATTTATGATGAACTCTGAATGACCAAGAGATGTAAAAAAATAACAGCAACAGAGACCCAATTATCTCTTAGATGACAAGAGCAGGAAGTGGTCTGAGTGAACAGGAGTCGGGAAATGCACAACAGCAGATTCTGATCATATTTTAATGGCAGACTTCAGTTAAAAGAGGAAATATGTACCCAGAAGCAATATCCATGAATAGTGCAAGTCATGCTGGAAGAAATAATAATAATAATGATATAAAACAAAGATGAAGAAGCTCACTGAAGACTTCTGACTTGGGTTGTCCATCCACTGCACATCCTCTTCTCCAATTTCCCAGATCAGAGCCTGCCAGCCTAGCATGTATGTAAGTTTGTGTACATGATGGGAGGGAAAGGATAATTGATTGTAGAATTGCTTAAATTTCTGTTTTTAAATTTCTGATCTCATATCCACTGTTGTACAAGAGCTGCACAAAGTGATGTTGGGTAGCATCAAATCAAATCATGGTATAAATCAAGGCAAGAACACTCAGAAAGACTCCTAAAATTGAGCAACAGTGTCCAAAATTTCTAACCTTTAGTTTCATATTCATTCTTCCGGTGAACAGTTTGCTTTTCCTTCATCAAATAATGTTTTATTCTTCTTATGGTCCAAAGTATCCTCAACAGCCTTCCTCAGTACCAGAATTCACAGGCATGCATTCATTCAACCTTTCTGATGGTCCGGCTTTCATAGCCATATTTTACAACTTAAAAAAAACATGGCCTTGACAATATATACCTTTGTTGTCAGCACGATCTCTGCACATTAGTATCAGTTTTTCTCCTGAATAGCAGGCAGCTCTCTATTTGATGGCTACATGTGAATTGTTGAGCCCAAGATGATAGTTTCTTTCTACAGCTTTTCTCTTCTTCTTTGTATTGAACTGGCATTGCCCATTGATGCTATCTTAGCGTTTGTTTTTTAATATTGAGCGGAAGACTAGTTACTATACTCTCTTCTTTCACCTTCAACAGGAAATTCCTTGAATTTCCCTCCCTTCCAGCCATTTAAATGGTATCACCAGCATAGCCACTCAGAGTTGCCTCAAACTGCAAGATGGGTGGCAAATAAAATTTAATGATAAATTTTAAAAAAATTCTGATGTTACTGATATTTTCCCCAGTGTCTTTCATTCTGATTTCTATTTCTTTAATTGATCAATTCCTGTGATTTATTCTGGATATAAGAGAAATAAGGATACAATATACAACTTTGTGCAGTTGTTTGGTAGTTTAAATATTCTTCAGCACTGCCCATTTTTGGTCCAGGAATATACACTGATGCTGTGTTTTCCATATCAGTGTACAACTACACCAGAGGTAGAATTCTCATAATTTCCCTACCGGTTTGCCCAGCGTGTGCCCACTCGCTTTGGTCACACACGCGCCTTCCACGCATGCGTGCGGCCTTCCGCGCATGCGCTTTGCTCACACACGCGGCTTGCATGCATGCACGCTGCTTGAAAAGGTGGCTAAATAGGACGGCATAGCGCTGGGGTGGGTGGGCAGGCCCACCCGCAGGTCGCTACTACCAGTTCGCCTGAACCGGTCCAAACCAGCTGAATACCCCCTCTGAACTACACAAGGCATACAAATAATTGCATCATTTTGTAAGATTCGAAGTTGTCCTGCTGGTATTTCATCAGCCTCTGCATCTTTGTTGTTAGCAACATTATTTAACTTAAGTTTCCAAATATATTTGCTCCATTCCCAAGCACCCAACAGGCAACCCAATAGGCGACTTTGCGCCCAGACAGAGTGATTAGCTCCATTACAAAGTGTCCCCTTTGCAAGCAGACAAAGCTTTGTCTTCCCTCTGGGCGAAAAGTGCACAGCAGAGCCAGGCAGAGGCAGAGACAATCCCAATGCGCCACCCACTCCATCCCACTATCTCTTGGCTTGCCAGCAGCCACGCCGAGCAACCACATGCGTGGGGCGTCAGGATCGCCTGACTCCCCCTCCCCCATGCCTCTGCCTGCTGCCGCACAATCCTCTCGCGAGCCTCCCGTGAGTCAGGCAGCTGCGCAGCACATCCGGATCACCTGTCTTCTCCCCTCCCCGCCTCCACGCTCAGACTTATTGGTATTTGCGCTGTGCCAAGGGGCCGGCAGGTTGTGGCTGCTGCTGGACACTGTCAGTCACCATGTGCTTGCCGCCTCTCGTGCTGGCCACGCCCATCCCCCGGACTTATTTTTGGGGTAGGGCTTATATTAGGCCCACCCCAAAAAATCATGCTAGGGCTTATTTTCTGGTTGGGTCTTATTTCCAGGGAAATGGTACACAGAGGCCAGATTGTTAAATCTTAATATTTGAGGGAAGAAAGTGAAATAAACCTTTTTACTGTTGCTATTTTAGGCAATTGGAACTCAAAAACTATGCAATTACAATTTATATAGAGATCTCCTTTAGAGCCCCCAATATCCTTTCTACTGAATATTACCTATACAGGTAATCCTCGACTTACAATTGAGCCCAGATCCTCTTTATTTCATCAGATCTTTGCCTTCTTTTATTTTGCATAAAATTATGCAGTATCTTGGTTTCTGTAATTTTCTTGAATGAATCTATCCTCCCATGTGATCCCCAATTATTATTTTTTAATTACGTTCTCAATTCCTTTGCTTTTCTTACTTAGATATAATTCCTTGCACTTTTTGTTCTTCTCTGAAACTCAATGGTTAATCGTACAATATTTTTGTCTTGTGTTGCCTTCTGCCTTCCTTCAACTGTTTTCAACATCTCAGCAGATCACCATTTCTCCTCCTTTTGCTTTCTGCATTTTGGGTTATCCTTTTGTTTTCCTTCTTCTTTAAAGATGTTACAAATTTAAGTTCAGACTTCTTAGGCACTCTATTCATCAAAGCTGAATCCAAAGAATAGATTTCTATTCTTTACCTTCACTACATAATCACCAAGTTCCTATTTTGCTGATCTGATTATTTTGTTTTCTTTAGATGTAATTTTCTGAGAAATTGTTTGATAGTCAGCACTGATTTGTTTTTGTTGCCTAAGTACAGTACTTCTATTAAGTACTTTTGCTTATAGGGCGGTGTTTCTCAATCTTATAGCAAGTCGAAGTCCACATGTCTTAGTTGCCAAGGTTCAGAAACACTGTTATAGACTATTTCATTAGTTTAGTTGTCCATCTGAAGCTGACCATGTGTAGCAGGGGTGTGAAACTTGTAGCCCGCGGGCCAGATGCGTCACGCGCTGGCCACACCCACGCTCAGTTTAGCAAAGAGGAAAAAAGTCGTGATACGTCATGTGACGATGATGCGACAACTCGAGTTTGACACCCCTGATGTTTAGAGTTATCTTCTAAGCTGTTGATGGAAGGTATTTGCTATAAATATTGAATCTTCTTTGCAGAACCTTGTAGTCTGTTTCCTGCTTTGTTTCGTACATCAATGCCAATGTTTTTCTGTTATGGCAGATTCTATTTTACTTGCAACTTTGACCTTTCAGTCTCTTATAATTGTTCCTTTTGTTTGTTTTGCTGACAGGTTGCAGGTTTTGATAGATCTATTTACCTGCCGCTTCCTTGGCCTCTGTGGTTGGGGCAGAGATTTTGGTGACTGTGATACTGATTGGCTTTCCTTGGATTTAGATTGGTTTTTCCTTGGAGAAAGTAAAATGAGGATTATCTGCTCTTTTCTACTGCTTAAGGTGCGAAGACTTCCTTACAAGTGTCACTTCTATCTTTCCATTCCATTCTGCTGTCTGGAATCCAGAGGGGAATATTGAGGCATATTCTCTTAAAAGTTTGTTCAATTGTTTTTTATTGAATTCCTTCATTAAGATAAAATCCACTTAAGAAAAAGATTCTCAACAGAATAAATTATGAACCAGAATTTTAATTTCTTGATGGCATTCTTAAAAATAACTTGCCTGTGATTTTTTTTTTCTATAGTAATCAATGGTTAAAGATATTTTGTAAAATTGTATCTTGTTTTTGTTTATTGTATCAAGATGGTTGTGGTTATTTTTATACAATCTCTTGTCAATTAAATTATATAATTTATTCCTGGAAAATAAATAAATAAATAAATAAATAAATAAATAAATAAATAAATAAATAAATAAATAAATACTGTAAAGCACATGAGAAATTTACTGAAAATCAGTCTAATTTACTCTCTTGGGGTTTTGGAAAGCTCTTAAAACCTAACCCTACTCCCAGTCTGGGGTTAATGTTTTTGTAGGGCCCTGTTATGTTTTTATAGTTGTGGTTGTTTTAGTCTGGGTTATCTCATTTTGTTTTATATTTTTGACTGTTTTGTGTATTGGGATTTATAAGCCACTCAGAATCTATACATTTAATAGGTACCAAGAAGGTAGTCCTCAACTTACAACAATTGAGCCCAAAATTTCTGTCGCTAAGTGAGTTTTGCCCCATTTTACAACATTTCTTTCCACAGTTGTTAAGTGAATCGCTTTAGTTGTTAAGTTAGTAACACAGTTGTTAAGGGAATCTGGCTTCCCCAGTGACTTTGCTTGGCAGACGGTCGCAAAAGAGGGTCCCATGACCTTGGGATACTGTAACTGTCATAAACATGAGTCAGTTGCCAAGCGTCTGAATTTTGATCATGTGACCATGGGGATGCTGCAATGGTCATAAGTGTGAAAAATTATCATAATAGTCACTTTTTCAATGCCGTTGTAACATTGAATGGTCACTAAGTGAACTGTTGTAAGTCGAGGACTACCTGTACATAAATGTTGCTTTGACAATTAAAAGTACTAAAAGGGAAGGTAACATATTAATACCTTTATGTAGGGGAGACATCAAATGTCCTTTAGCTATTTTGAACCACAGTCGATCTATACTAGGGGTCGGCAACCCGTGGCTCCGGAGCCGCATGCAGCTCTTTGGACCCCCTGCTGTGGCTCCCTGTCCCATCACTGGCTGGCCTCTCCCTCCCCTCCCTCACGTGGCCTGAGCAGGTAAGGGCAACGGCGTGAATGGAGAAGCGGGCATGGCTGATTCTCCGGCGCTGGTTGAGGAACATAGCCACCGCTGGCCGAGGCTTCCCTTCTCCCTCCTCCCTCCTCCCCCTCTCGTGACTCCCTGGCTGGCTGTGGCAGGGGCAGAAGTGTGCGCATGCGCGGGGAGACCCTCAAGCGAGTGCCAAGCGCAGCAAAGGCACGCTCGGAGGGTGGGCGGCCGCCCACTTAAGGAGGGTCTTTGGACGCGGCTTCTGTCCTGCCCTAAGGATCTGGCCATTGCCTTGCCATGTCCCGTCCCGTCCCCCTGGCAGCTCTTCGGCCGAGCACGGTGGGCATAAGCTCCAGCCCGAAGCAGCAGAAAGTGAAGGCTGCCTTTGCTCCGGCGACCCTCCTCCTCCTCCTTCTCCTCTCATGCGAGGTGGGGGGGGGTACGGCAAGGTGATGGCCAGATCCTTAGGGCAGGAGAGAAGCAGCCCTGTAGCTGCCTTCACGCCACATTTGCGCGTAAGGCAGCCTTCGCTTCCTGCCGTTTCGGGCTGGAGCTCACGCCCTCCCTGCTCAGCCAAAGAGCTGCGGGGGGGGGACACGGCAAGGCAATGGCCGGATCCTTAGGGCAGGAGAGAAGCTGCATCCAAAGACCCTCCTTAAGTGAGCAGCCGCCCGCCGCCCATCCTCCGCATGCGCCTTTGCGCCTTGAAGAGGTTCTCCCTGCGCACACCACAGCCAGCCAGGGAGTTGCGAGAAGGGGAGGAGGGTCGCCCGAAGAGAAGCCGGGGGTGGCTATCGTTCCTCAGCACACACAGAGAGAAGGGGAGAGAGAGGGAGAAAGAGAGAGATGAGGGAGGGAGAGGGAGAGAGAGAGAGAGAGTTAGAGAGAGATGGGGAGAGAAAGAAAGATGAGAGGGAGAAAAAGAGATGGAGAGAGAGAGAAAGAGAGGGAAAAGAGAGAGACAGATATCTTTTTCTCATAGAAAACAGACCCACAAAACCTGGGTAGGCGTAGCTGGGGGCCATGTGACTCGGTGGGAGTGATGTCGAGTTGGCCACGCCCACACAGGTTTTGTGGCTCCAGGTGTTTTTTTTTCTCTGGGAAAAGGGTGCAAATGGCTCTTTGAGTTTTTAAGGTTGCCGACCCCTGATCTATACAATGAGTTGTTAAATGGAATAATGAGATGTGTAGTTTATGATACCTGAAAGGTTGCAGGCTGCCTTCTTACTTGCTATAGATTTAATGGGTAAGCAAAGACTTTTACTGTAAATGTGTACTATTATCAAAATGTGAGCTAGCTATAGCTATGGTATTTGCCTGGTATCTGTGTTATCCAAGAGTTTGATGTTTACCTTGCAAACAAATAACATTTTTCACTCTTGACTAAATTCTGAAACCATGATATGGAACACAATGCATCAAACTATGTCTGGGTCATCTTTCTGTATCTTGGCTGATGTAAAGGGAAGGAAGAAATGGCTTAAATGGCATTGCATGGGTTATGTTCATATGATCCCATCATATGCAAAAATCAATGAAAGGTGTAGGAAGCAAAGGAACAAATGGGTAAGTGTTCTATTTCTACATTGCACTCAGATGCAGTCCTAGGAGGCTAACAGTCATGTTGGCAGGGTATGTTTTTGCCGTTTAATAATTGTAAGGAGAAAATAAAGAAGACATTTGGGAAAAAAAATAGTGAAAAAGACATTTATTGAGATTTTGAAAAATACTCCCTAGGATTCCAGCACTGCACAGTTACACCATTTCAGTCCGAAGTTCATATTTGGAAGATTAACCATTGATTAATCAACTCTTAAGGCAGAAGTACTGCGTTTTGTTTTTTTCTGTAGAAATAGAAGCTCTTCTTTGTAAGCTGAAATTTACATTCAATTACTTCTTTTTAAACTTCATTCTCATAACAAAGTGCTTTTTCAAAAGTAATATTCTGTCTTGATTTGTTATTCTAAGTGAGCTTGGGGTGAGATGTTGATATTTTAGCTAAAGTGCAATTCGGGCACAATAATGTTTTAACTTGCAAGGAAGGATGGCTTTATTGAGTTGGTAGAACTCCACGAGTTGAATAAGATCAGAGAACCTAGTGTGACCATCATCCAGTGTATAAAAGAGTTTGCCTTCCTCTTCTAACTGCAAAGGGGGAGAGAGAAAATACATAATCTATATCATGTACAGTCAACAGACAATTAACCAGACTACTATTATGGATACATATGGCAGCAGCATCTGGGGTTTTATTGAATAAAAACATTTCTCTTTCCTGCGTGAATTTAATTTATCCATCATCTCTGAAGAAACAAGTTCTGTGAAATATGAACTATATCTTGTAAGATACAGAGCACACAGGAAGAAAAAGTTAGAATGATAGTCCCATATACAGTATAGGCTTATTGGGATTGTGTCAAAACTGACATTGAAGTCATAAAGAGAAGTTGATATCCCAAATAAGAAAGTAATTTTCATGGAGAACAAGGTTTTTGGTTTGGAAACTTCTCTTTCATAGAAAAGTGCAAAACCATGGGATTTGGTTCTTGTAAACAGAACATCAAAATATTTGATTCAGCACCTTCATAGCTATACTTACCGGCACAATTTGGAAGTGCTTTATTTTTAATCCATGGCTTAATGACAACACAAAAGTTTTGGGGTTGCTTTGACTATCCCGTACCAAGAAAACTCTATGGAAAAAAGGAAAATATGGTCAAGTATATTAATCTATGGTAGCAAAATATGAAATTATGTCCATAAATAATGACATTGTGGTGCTAGCAAAGAAATTTATTTTTAGATTTTTTTTTATCCCACCTTTATTATTTTTATAAATAACTTGAGGTGAATATACCTTATATTCCTTCCTCTTCCTATTTTCCTCAGAAAAAAATGTTTCTTAGTACATTTTATTTTACCTCTTTATTTTTTAAAAGTGAAAATAATTAACATTAATTGCTATATTCCATGTGTCACAATATCCATAATAAAGTTAAGCAGGTCCACATCAGAAAAAAGGAAATTTGCCAAGTGAGTTTAAGGTATGGAGCTTTACATTATACTATGGACAAAGAGGGAATAAAAATGTGATAAATACTGTACATCTTATATGCTATTGTTACCCACATGAAGCTCAAGATAGATAACATAAAAAGTCCCCAAATGAACATAATTGACATCTGTAAAAACTAGCAATGTTATCAACAGCAAACAGCAAAAATGTCTCTACACATTTTCTAATAAATGACGACATTAAGGCAAGGGTACCTATTTTCTCTTATTGTTTAGAAATCTTTGTGGACAAGATTCAACATACTGGAGATTAAAATTCAAGGACAGGAATAAGAACTGAAACGTTATACTAAGCATTATGGAAACACAGAGGTTTATAAGATAGCTGATGAAAACAATCAAAGACTTTGGTGAATTCTCTGGAGACTGAGTCAATGAAAAGAAAACAAAATAATTCACCCCAGATAAAGAAGAACTTTGTTTAAAAAATAGTCTGGTTTTGAGATAACCAAATAAATAAATAAATTCAACAAAATTTTTAGGAGTATATTACATAAATATTTACATTTGACAGGATGCAAAGACATATTTCAGAACAATTACAATCAATTATGGGAAAAATATATTGAAGGGTAGACAAACCTAAAACTTGCTTGGCTAGATCTTATCTTGACAATAAAAATGAGCATACTACCCAAGATGATCTATGTATTTTAAATGACACCAATTTCAATCTCAATCAAAATCTTGCAGGATTGGCAAAGAAGAATGAAGAGATTTATACAGAGTAGGAAAAAACAAACAAGAATAGGATTTAAAATTCTGCAAGATTCAAAGAAAGAGGTGGCCTTACATTTCCTAACTTTAAATTATATTAACACATAATTGCATAACATAACAGATAAAATCCCCAAAGAATAGAACATCAATCATAGGGGAAACTGACTTAGCCAATGGACTTTATAGATACTTATACTATTATACTTATAGCAGCGGTTCTCAACCTGTGGGTCACGACCCCTTTGGGGGGGTCAAATGACCCTTTCACAGGGGTTGCCTAAGCACGCACTAGCCCGCCATCTTGGTGCCATGCCCCCTTTGTCACCTCATTGCGCGTGGGGAGGGGGCGGGGGCCACGGCGGTGGGGTCAAATGACCCTTTCACAGGGGTTGCCTAAGCACGCACTAGCCCGCCATCTTGGTGCCATGCCCCTTTTTCCCCCTCTTGGCGGGGGGGGAGGGGGGGGGGGTCACGGCGGGGGGGAGGGGGTCGCGGCATTAGGAAAGTTGAGAACCACTGACTTATAGTATAAGAAAACAAAAAAAATAATAATTTGAAAGGACATATAAAACCAAGTCCAATAACAATAGGGAATCTTCTAAAAACAAAAATGGGTCTGGCAATCTCATCATTAGTTTCACTGTCAAACATCTTGTGTATGTAGCTTTGTGTGGGCGGGTCCTCCAATCTCAACAATGTTAAATCACTTCTGACATTTTTTAATAAAGGCAGAATGAAGTGTCCATTTCCAGAAGCAGATGCTGGAGAAGAGGAAGGGAGCCTCTTTGAAGGAGAAGACTCTGTGCATCATGACATAAAAGGGTGGGAATGTGAGTTTAGCTCTATCCTGATACAATATGGTGGACTTCCAGCAGATTAGGTAACAATTTAAGAGAGATTTGAAACTCGCAGTTGAGGTCCACATTCAAACAGGGACAGTCCACTGAGGGCTGCATGGTTGGAAAAGATGGTCATCCCCATTCTCTCTTTTGACCTCTTCTTGCTCTCCTCCTGCTGGTCTACTGTCAAGGGGCTTCCCAAAGGTGCCTTTTCAAAAGGCAACTGGACTTTCTTTGTTTTGCTTGAAGATATTTTACTTCTCATCCAAGAAGCTTCTTCAGTTTTGAAGTGAAGAACTGAAGAAGCTTCTTGGACGAGAAGCGAAACGTCTTCAAGCAAAACAAAGAAAGTCCAGTTGCCTTTTGAAAAAGCACCTTTGGGACAACATGACCTGGATGACTGAGAATCTCCATAGACATGTCCAGGGGTTTGAATTGAGTCTATGTAGAGGGCTTCTGAAGTTAGGAAAACTTTGCTGAAAATAAGCTAGGAGGTACTTCAGATATAGATAAGTACCCTTACTGAACTATCATTACTTCATGCTTGTTTGATTAATTGATTTTAAGGCTGCCTACTCACTGGTGACTTTGGCATCTTACAGAAGGTTAAAACAACAGCAACCATTACAAAAGTCAAGGATGCTGGGAGGAATTAAATCAGCTTGTATGAGATTGCTGCTGGTGCTTAGTGGGAACGCACATAAAACTCATAATCTGCTGGAAGAGTCAGGACTTAAATTCTTGCCCAAAGACCAGCAGGTCAGAGTCATGTAGATCTTGGGGGAGATACAATTCCATAGAGTAGGTGGGGCAACATAAACAGTCAGTCATAAAATATAAATATCAAGGGGGGAAAAACTTACCCATCCACCAGTCCTTGCCTCAGAATCAGTTGGTGTGCCTCTTCTCTAGAAATCTTATGATGAAACCACGGCTGTGAACTGTGTATAGCTAAAAACATATGATTCTAGCTAAGGTAATACACCTTTACACTCTGCTTCAAATATCTGGGGATTATTTTCCATAAAGTGGCTCCTACAAAGAGTGTGCTAAATTCCTAGTCCAACATGCCCAACATAGTATTGCAGTATTTCTTGGCTTTTTTTCATGCCAGAGGTGTCCATTTTATTCCAGTAGTCCAAAAGCTTTTTAATTCAAAAGCCCTAGAACATATATTATATGAATTTTACTTGGGTCACACCCTTCATTTGAATTAATCCGTTCAAAATTCTGAAAGGCTATCTTTTAAATTACTAATTGTATTTATAATTGTATTCCCAATTTTATTTTGCGACTTGAGGCTGGATTTTTGAAGCACAGTTGAAGATCTAAATCAAATCATCACCTATTGGCCAAATTTCAAATTGATCCCTTTGTGTTTGGCTTCTTTTATACTAGACTTTTTATACTGGTAGACTCTTATCATCTTGGAATTGCCTTCTGGAAGCATGGTTCCCATCAGATAGCTTTCTTTAGATTAGGGTGTGCTGGAAAGCCAGTGGTTCCAAGTTACTATTACTTAAATACGTTTAATTGTTCTTTGAAGTCAGCTGATAATTTATTTCATGTATCAGTTCCCAATTTATTTTTATTTTTTTAAAGTATTCATGTTGTCATCCTTGGTGGTTTTATTTAGGAAATACAGGATATTCCAGAGGTGGGTTCCTGCCGGTTCGGACCGGTTCTTTAGAACCAGTAGCGGGAATTTCCCCCTGCTCGCCGAACCGGCAGCGATTGCCGGCTGGACACGCCCCCGAACCGGCTCTCTCGGCGGCGCCATAGGCGCCATCTTGTTTTTTGCTTCTGCGCATGCGCAGAAGCTGGGTTTTTAGCACTGTGCGCGCCCACGTGGCGCGTGAGGAAGCGAACCCGCAGCGAGGTAAGCCAGAACCCACCCCTGGGATATTCCATATGGTCTAAGTAGCTTGAGTCAACAGAATGTATCCCCCTAAGCCAGGGTTCCTCAAAGTGGTCAGTATATACAGCAACAACAAACCTTGGTTCACAGCTAAGCTTAAGCAGCTACGTCGTTCCAAAGAGGAAGCCTATAGAAAAGGTGATAAAATGCTGTACAATCAGGCCAGAAATGTATTAACAAGGGAGATCAGAGCAGCAAAAAGAAGCTACTCTGAAAAGCTAAAGAATCGGTTCTCAACAAATGAACCAGCAAACATGTGGAGAACTCTTAAAAATATCACTGGTTATGGCAAACCACCTTCCCAGGCTGAAGGAAATCAACAACTGGCAGATGACCTGAATGTGTTTTACTGCAGGTTT
>QLTV01001483.1:1251944-1284549 GCA_003457575.1 Thermophis baileyi
AAACAAAAAATTCCCTCAAAACTGTCAAACTATTTACTAAGTCTGCACTACTATTAATCTTCTCATCATTCCCATCACCCATCTCCTCCCACAAATGACTGTAACTTTGTTGCTTGTATCCTTACAATTTATATTGACTGGTTCCTACTATGACTTGATTGCTTATTTGTGCCCGGCCTATCATTAAGTGTTGTACCTTACGATTCTTGACGAACTTATCTTTTCTTTTATGTACACTGAGAGCACATGCACCAAGACAAATTCCTTGTGTGTCCAATCACACTTGGCCAATAAAAAAAATTCTATTCTATTCTATTCTATTCTATTCTATTCTATTGACCCCCACAGGTTGATGGGACTTATCCACTATTATCATTGTCACTATTATTATTTCTAGTGCTATTTGTTAAAGTAGTATTTATTAAATTATTTTTATATAATAGATGTTTGGAGTGGGGTCAATCAATAATCTGAAACTTCATGAAAGGGTCAATGAGCTGAAATGTTTGGGGACTCATGCCCTAAACATGTATTTTATAAAGATACAGTATATAACATTCTCTCATTGCCTTGCTTCTGTGGTCCTCCCAGTAATTTTTTTGCTTGCCCAGAAACAAAAGTATCTGCAGAATCTTTTTGTCAAAATGGCAAAAGCAACACTGCCCTATAAGTTCCACATCATGACACATATACAAAAGAGGCAAAATTTTCATTGGGTTGGGTTGTCCCTTGATAGGCCCAAAGCAATCTCCATCACTTTTTTTTAAACAATAAAGCTGAGATAAACTTGTTTTATGGTATCATTTTGTGAATATACCGTATTTTTCGGACTATAAGATGCACCGGTGTATAAGACGCACCAAGATTTCGAAGAGGTAAGTAAGAAAAAAAAAGTTTTTGTCCTCCCAGGCCCCCAGGAGCACTCTGCAGGCCTCCCAAACCCTCTGCGCACCCCGTTTTTCCGCAAAAACGGCCCATTTTTTGCTCATTTTTTGTAAAAACGGGGGCGTTTTTGCCTTCCCCCAGCCCCCAGAAGCACTCTGCAGGCCTCCCAAACCCTCTGCGCACCCCGTTTTTGTGAAAAATGGCCCCATTTTTCGCAAAAATGGGACGCGGGGCGGGGCTTCGGGAGGCCAAAAATGGCTGTATTCGGTGTATAAGACGCACCAACATTTCCACCCTCTTTTAGGGGGGAAAAAGGTGCGTCTTATACTCCGAAAAATACGGTATGTATGCCTGTGTATGATGAATGAATTCATGACATCACATGACATTCTACAAGATCTGTCAGAGGTGCATACCTGTAGTGGAGGGGACACTTTGCAAAGTGCTGGGGCTGCTATGTATACCAAGACGTAAGCTCCCTTTTTTCTACATAAAAAGAAAGGAAAAGTACTAAATTTTGAAACAAGAAACCGTAACACTAAGAATGGCTTTAAATGAAATTTTCATACCCGCCATGCTAAACCTTCTTCGACTGCAACCGATAAGGCTTCTGTGGGGTTTTCAATAATTCTGGATTTATTCCCTGTGAAGTCCATAGCCACAAGAGAATTCTCTGAAACACTTCTCTACAGGATAAAAAAAAATGTGTTCAATGCATCTACCAAAAATATTTTACAGTATACCCTTGATTATTCTCAGACAAAATCAACATGGAATCTATTGATTAGCCAGCAGAAAAGTAAAAATAAGGGCATGTTTTCTGGAGAAGGTGGTTTATATGCAATAGATACCCCCATTTCTTTGTAAGATTATGCCTGAAAGATAATGCCTGGCATTATCAAGATCAGCAAATGGTATTTCATTTTTAAGAATTACAATCTGCATTCATGACAATTCTCTGTTAAGGTGGTTAAAAAGTAGATTAAATTAGTTATTTAAGTTGAGTTGGTTTTTGTTAGATTTATATTCCACCTTTTAAATATACCATTTACAACAGAGGTAGATATCTTTCTCCCCATTGGATTGAACAGACTCCTACAGGTCCCAGGCCAATGGTTTCGGTTGATGGGGAGCTGTAGCTCCAATTACCTTTAGAGATATATCCTGCTCTAACATAAAAACAACCCATATACCATCAATTGGAAAGGAAAATGGAGGGGAGGAAACAAGAAACAACTGCAGAAATTATATAAAGAGTATCAAACTAGTAACTGGAGGGCTACATGTGGTCCAAGAGATTCCACTGAATAGTGTGGCATCAAATTAATTGATAAATTCATTCATTCCGTTGTTTATTCATTCTATTTGTATATAACCAAATCAATAAAAGCATAGACAATAAGTCACTGTGGAGAAATCATCTTGTTTTGGCAACCAAAACAGAAAATCCCATAACCATAAACAAGCTAAACAATTTCCTCCTCTTCCATTATCTCCAAAATCAGTTGCCTGAGGCGGCCAAATAATGCAACAATCAGGAGGTTGTATTTATATTTCAGTTTAAGTAATTGTTATTAAATATACCTACCATGGGAGTGCTAAGAAAACTGGCCCCACTTCTACCTTGATAGGGCTGTGTGTAATTCTTGTACAACTGCATTCCATACTGTAAACAAGGAATAAGAACTATTACAATTTTATGTATATAATTCAACTGTCTGAGAATATTCTACCATTAAAATAGAAACACAGACATAGCATGCATTTGCAATAGCACGTAGACTTATATACTGCTTCATGGTGCATTACGGCCCTCTCTAAGCGGTTTACAGGGTCAGCATATTGCTCCCAACAATCTGGGTTCTCATTTTACCAACCTCGGAAGGATGGACAGCTGAGTCAACCTTGAACCGGTCAGGATCGAACTCCTGGCAGTGAGCAGAGTCAGTCTGCAATACTGCATTCTAACCACTGCACCACCACAGCTCCTGCAGCCTGTTTATTTGAGGGACCATCTGTCCCTGATTATGTCTACTCATCCCACTAGGCCCAAAAAGAGAAGACATGCTCTGGGTCCCATCTATCAGAGACTGCCATCTGGAGGAGCCCAGATAGAGATCTTTTTCTGTCATGACACCCACCCTTTGGAACATCATCCATCCCAGAGATTAGATTGGACCCAACCCTGCTGGCTTTTTGTAAGGGTTAGGGTTAGGGTTGCATCATTGAGTTTGGAGACTTGGGTGTGTGGCAGAGCCTGTGCAATGGTTATATTGATTGTTTTGGTTGTTCTTTTAAAAAAAAAATTTTTTTTTTGCTGCTGATTACCGTATGTGTGCATTTTTAAATGTTATATATTTCATGCTGTTTTTAATTGTTATTAGTTGCCCAGAGGCAAGAATTTGAGAGGGGCTGCTATATAAATTGAGATAGACCAGATAGACACAAGTGAATTCTACCACTACCGTAGGCTGTATGATTGAAGATGAATGGTTACAGACCAACATCTCTAAAAAGATCCAGAATTGGACAACGTTGACTTAGAAAATTAATCCTATCACTTAATATGATCACAGTCACAATGATAAGCCAAATTATTATTCCATCTCTTTTAAACGTGGGCTGAGTGATGTTCTGCTACATACTAAAAACAATAGGAATGCCTGTGTTATAGATTTTTTTTCAGGCGTTCTCAAAATGATAAAATAACAAGTTTCCATGTTTTGTTTTTAAATAACTGAACAGATCTCTCTCTCAAAAACTATGATGAGCAGGAGGAGGAAAAGGAGAATGTCTGCCTAGATTTATTCTTATCCTTTGACAAGTAGATTATAGGGAAAGAGACAGGGCCACCTGGTGACCCAGAAAACTTCAGTGTACCTGAAAGAACATCCCTAAGGAAACCTACAGCTTGCCAATAACAATAGTAATACAAAAATCCTGTAATACACTGGAACAGTTTTTCATTGATTCCAACACTAACAACAAAAGGGCAACAAGCGTTTGTGTTTATAAGGTAGTAGCAAGGTGGAATTAGGCTCCCTTTTTGTTTCTAGACCCCATCCAGAAAAACCCTAGAAAAATCCAACTCTATTTGCCGTTTTAAACATCTCTTATATCCTGAACTGGATTTGGATAAATGCTTAACTGGTGATTAAATAGCGACATAACAAAAGCAGTTACTTAAACACTCTTTTTATGCACAATATAGTTCTGTGCTATTAGGTGACTGGCTTGAGAAAAGTATGAACAAAAGGCATTTTTAAAACAACCAATCTTATTTTGTACAAGGAGCTCTTGGGAAGCTAGCTGAAGATGTATTTGCTAAGATCCCAGGAAATGTGATCAGATCATTCTGCTCAGGACAAGAATAACAATTACAGAAATCATTATTTTGAATTAGCAAAACTATATGTTACTTGGAGGAAGATAGCCTTAGAATCACTTCTCTTTTAAAAGAAACTAAATCTTTCTTGAAGATTATTCTGTGAGGTATGCCAAATCACATCAAACTCTTTGACTGCATTAAGTTATTATATCCCAATTAAACTGCTACATCCCATTTACAGTGGTTTATGGCTTAGTGTGACCCAAACAACTGTGATTTATTCAACAAGTTCTAGTTAAGCAAACCATGAGTTATTATAATGTATAAGGAGGTTTTTATCTAGGCCAGTACACAAGCTACAAGAATGATCAGTAAACAGATTATTCACAGGATAAACTTTTCCTCTCTAACTTTATTTTCTGAAGTTATCTACAACTCCTGAAATGTTGTCCTAGGAGAACCCTTCAAATTATGCATAATATGACTAGGAGTGGGTTTTGCAATCACTTACATTCTTCTATAAATTGAGGAACAATATATGATCCAAGCCAATGGCCTAATACAGTGATGGCGAACCTTTCCGGCACCGAGTGCCAAAAAGAGAGCACTTCACACTCGTCTGGGCCGCTACCAGGAAGAGGAGCTGCTCAGGGGGCATGCGCACGCCAGAAAATGAACTTTTGGTTTCTGGCGCGCGCATGCGCGCCAGCCAGCAAGTCTTCCGGTTACTGCCACGCATGCGCACACGCCAATCAACTGGCCGGCGCGCATTCTCATGCCGGAAAACGGAAGACCAGCTCTTCTGGTTTCCGGCACTGCCGCATGCACAAAGGCCAGCTGATCGTCGCATGCGCATGCGCGCCAGAAACCCAGAAGAGGAACGGGCGACGCCACATGTGCCAGGCGACATGGCTCCACGTGCCACTTTGGGCATGCATGCCATAGGTTCGCCATCACGGGCCTAATACGATGTACAAACCAACCTTTTATGGCAACCCAATCACTATAATTTGTTCAACAAATCATTCAGCCCAACAAACTGAATCTGACTTCCCTCCTGAAATATTATTGTAACTATATAATGGGCCAAAGTATGTGTCCAATTTTACTTTTCCTAAATCGAAAAATACTTTTTCTAAAGGAAATGTTTTCTTTACCCTAACAGAAATTGTAATAGTTTATCAATGTTTTAAAAAAATGAATGAATAAAGAGCAAATAGACATATATTAACAAAGAAATCCCACTAGTCTAAGGCAGAAATATGTAGACTGGATTAACATACTGACTTAAACCATGGTTTATTCATTAAGTGATTAGGCCATAACTGATTGTTTTCAGACAATATGTCAAGTACCAAAAAAACCACAATATGGTTTAGTGTATTGTGTGAATCAACATTGGTATAATAACTACCAAATGAGTGATGGTTTTGTGGTAAGATTTTTGAGTTAGTTCAATTGTAAGCAATGAACCTTACCTCATTCCAGTGAAAATATATGTTTTATAGACTATTTAACTTCACTGGCATCTGCTGAAATTTCTATTATTTTCTAATCTATGCTGCATATTTTAGATTTTTTAAAAAAAAAATCCATCTAAACTGCCTGAAGCAATGTAGTCCTCTTAATTGAATTTTAACGTTCGCTTTTATTGGAGTGGAATGGTCCCAGATGGAAAGTTTCCTATCACTACCAGTTAAAAGATGTAATGCAGCTCTGCCTTCCGATCCTTAGAACACCAACTGTGACAGAACAAAGCAAAAGGAATGGAAAAAATGTTGGTAAAGTACGGGATTGCTATAAATGGAGCATCATCCTTAAGGAATAAATACTCTTGAACTAGTTCTTTGGAATAACAGTAACAAGCACTTCTCTGATAATCCGAAACTGGTGACAGTGCTTTTGTGCATAAATCACTTCTGCATCCTTTGATGGCTTTTTCATTTTCAGCCTATTCTTTGACCATGGCAAGGCATATTTTAAGTGACTCACTTCTCCCGCAGCTTCCTTCCAGTTCTTCAAAAGGAATGTCTCTTCCAAACATTGCTGCATTGTCCATGCAGCCTTGGTCATCCTTCTAAGATTGAGTTGGTTATGCTATATGCAGTGCTTTTTCAGTTGTGGTTGTCCCTCACAGGATGCCCTCCCTGGGAAGCACGCCTGGCATCCATTTTAGTGACTACTCTAAGAGCTAAGAGCTTCCTCTTTTCCCATCACTTTTAGTGAGCTTTGACTTCATATTTCTATAAGAGGTTTGTATAGTTTTGTCTTACTTATGAACTCACTATCCTTATGGTGCTACATTCTAATTCTAATTGGTTTTTATGTTTTAAGCAAACATTATTTACTGAAATAATTGTGCAGATGAGAAATATACATGCAACACTGAGCTTCCAAAGGCTAAAAATACCACTTTTACCCAGAGGCTAAAGAGAAGAGTGAAATGTATTGTGTACGGTAACTATAGAAACAATTGGTGAAGACAATGCACAGAAGAAGAGAAGACATTTACCTTCAGCAACCGAATTGCTGTCATCCAACAGGTCCTACTTTGCTCACTGTCTGCATAAAGGTATTTCAGGTCTCTGGTTCCTCCTGCTTTATAAGGCTAGAAGGCCACAGCATATTGTTTAGCATTAATGCATATCTTGAAGACTATACCTGTTGAAATAAAAGCCACTAATTCTCCTATTTCACAAACAAAATCTCTTCTTTTCTTAGTTTTTTTTTCCTTGCATCAAAAAAGTGGCTTAGCATGTGGGGGGGAAAACCCCCACTAATTCGCTGAAAAATGTTTAGCTCTTATTAAAATACTAAATTCTTACCTTGAAGCAGAACCCAAAAGTGACTGGCACTCCAGATATCTTTTTGCCTCTCAGAGACATATATATGTCGCTACTGCTGAATTCACTGAAAAGCTGGAGGTGTCGTGGTTCCTAAAATGAAAAACGTAAAAATATTACATCCACTTTTAAATTATTGCTCTCAGGTGTGGGTGTGTGGTTGAGAGAGGGAGAGAGAGAGAGAAAAAGCCTACAATGAATTTTCAAAGAATTATGGAAAGTTTTTCCAAGTTGCGTACAGCATCTTATGACCACTCAAGATCTTTTAGATTAGGGAAACCTTCACCAACACTACTAAAATAGCCTTATACACTGAAGAGGAAGAGTAAACATTTTTAAAGGAAAAGAACTGGAAGTACTGAACACGATAGCTGTGTTTAGAGCAGGGGGTATCAAACTGGATTTCTTCGAGGACCGGATCAGCATATTGTAGTTCTCCTCTGCGGGCTGGCGAGGGGGCAGGGGGGAGACGGGACGGACGCCTCCTGCAGCACCCCTGCTGGCCAAAATGAGGCGCGGTCTGCCTCGTTTTTGCCCTCCATGGCCTCCTGCAGCACTCTGTCGGCCAAAAACAGGCTGCGCAGGGGCAGAAGCACCACGGGCCAGTACTTTGATATTTCCAGGCCGGCCCCGTGGGCTCCATTTAAGCATCCCGTGGGCCGAATCCAGCCCGCGGGCCTTGAGTTTGATACCCCTGGTTTAGAGACTCTGCTAAAACCAGAATTTGGTTTTGCTGTTTTTTATTTGTTGCACAGGATGAAATATAAACCCAGCCACTGTAGTTTATTCAACAGATTACTCCAAAAGCAAACTATGGTCCAATATGAAGTTTGACCCTCCTGTGATTTTCCACTATTAGTTTCACCCAGAAGCGATTGTGGATCTCAAATTCGAGAACGAATCAAAATGTAGATTGGGCAAAACTGTTGGAAACAACCAACAAAACCATCATTGCCAGAAATGCAGGGGGAAGTAGATGCCATTGTTTATTGTAATGCACAGACACAGCAAGTTTTTACCAAAGGGCACCAACTGCAGGGGCATCCAGTCCTCAGGGAGGGTCAAAAAACCCAGATGACAGATCAGTCCAAGTAACGGAAGCCAGGTCCCTTTGTACATGCAGCAATGTTGTTTTCTGTACAAAGGGGTGGGGTTTTGGTCATACATTGTCATTGTATGTCATTGTATTACATGGTCATGTCTGCCATTGTAACTTTTTGGCTCAGACCCTGAGGATAGCTCTGTGGATATTTTTTCCCTAGGTCATGATATCTTCCTTTGGTTTCAATCCCAAGAGAAGGAAAACTAACTGCTGCAAAACTCCTGAACCAGAGAATTCCCAACCATTTGCAAGACAATTAGGGGGAAGAAGAACCCTCAGTCCTCTTCCAGAGTGTGGCTGGAAGAACTAAAGTGACAATATTTTAGTCCTCCAGTAAAAAGGTTTCTGAGAACAGACCAATTTCACCAATTTGTTGTTGTGGGAAAAAGAGGAGGAGGAAAGAGTATTAGGTATGAGTTATTCAGAAAAATAATAAAGGTGGGATGAAAATAAATAAATACATTAAAAATGTGCAGGACATCACCACTTCATCCACAGGCAGAGACCATCAGCATAATATTGTAGCTCTTGTAATGCCCTCTCTGAGACTATTGTAGCTCTTGTGATGCCCTCTCTGAGACAACCCCACAGGGTTGGTCTCCTCCGGGTCCCGTCGGCTAAACAGTGCCGGCTGGCGGGCCCACGGGGGAGGGCCTTCTGGTGGCTGCCCCGACCCTCTGGAACCAGTTACCTCCTGAGATCTGGACTACCCCCACCCTGTTGGCCTTCCGGAAAGCGGTGAAGACCTGGCTGTTCCGGCAGGCTTGGGGCCGTTGATCTCGCTATTAAAATCTGGCGAGATCCGGCCAAAAAAAGGTGTGTACGGGTTTTTTAATTGTTGTTGTCGTTTTTAAATTGTTTTTTGTATAATGTATTTTTTCAATACGTTTTTTATATTTTCATAAATAAATAAATAAATAAATAAATAAACAAACTATAGAACTGTAGATTTAATCATAATGCAACTTTTTTTAAAAAAGAACTTTATGTTTTAAGAGCAACACCATTAATCCTTTAAAGTGGAAAGTTAACTATATATTTTTTTTCAAATCATAATTCATTACAAGTCTATATCATAAGGACTGGATTATTTTTCACCTCTCTTTCTCCACAACAGAGATTCCCAACCTGGGATGCCCATACCCCCATGGGATACGAGATGAAATTTCAGAGGGTGCCGCAAAGAGTGGCTTGTGTCACTTAGGCATGAGTCACAAGTCACAATTACTTTTATAGAGAGTGTGAATATTGATCAAACATTTCCTAGGGGTGTGATGCATAGAAAATGTTGGGAACCACTGTGTCAACTCTGAAGTGAACTTGGCTGAAGCCATCTTGTGCTGCCTCATAGTTGCCATGAAGCCTGAGAAGGGGAAGGAAGGGGGGAAGTAGATAGCCCGGCTAGAGTCAAAACAAAAGTTTTCCTGTGAGAACCAAGATCATTGTAACAGGTGGCTATTGAAGGAGGAGAGGAGCCTGCCATCCATCTTCATTGGACAATGTGATCGGTGACACCTGGGAGGGGGGATTTTTAACTTTTTTAATTAGGTGAAAACTGCAGGAACTGTTAGAGTTGGTTTTCACCGGCTGTACTGATATGATGTATCCAATAAATAAGTTCTTTGAGGAATCTCCCTGCCTCAGAGTTCTGCTTTCAATGGATGCGTTACTCGGAACGCTGACACACTGCTCAATAAGAACAAAACTGAGAGGAAATTTTTCTAAATCTCTAGAGACTTAAAATGACAAAAATCTATTACATAAAAATAAAATGTATACCAATTTCTAACACTTCTTTCTTTCCATTTGCCAAACTTACCTTTGATGTTCCCTTAGTGGAAAAATACAGACCAGATCTTCGCAATAAAAAGTACATTTTTTTCCAGGTTTTCTTCCCTTGCTCTTTAAAATGCAAATAACCATGAATTTCAGGATATGCAGTCGAACTTAAAAACATCTGAGGGGAAAAAGAGAGAAAGAGAGGGAATAGCAAGAGAAAGCGAGAAACCCCACTCTTTAAATTCCATTGGAATGTTCTCTTATCTTGCAGTTCTTTGTAGACAATGAAGAATTCTAGCATTGCTTTGGCATTTGCTCAGGACATTGTACAATGAGCTTCTGCAGATTATTTATATTGTTGAAAGATCTACAACTTTCTTAAAATGCTAAGTGCTGTAAATGCTAAGTGTGTTCAAGATAACTCCATTGTAAGTTCACCTTATTCTACAACTATTGCTGCTCTGGGTTGCTATTTGCGTTTTTCAGAAGAGCGATTAGTAAGACCCAGATCCGCCAACTTTTCCTGTTGCAGGACAAAGTCCCTCTATCTTCATGAAAGTGCTTATAATTAGCACAAGATTTTTCACAGCTGGGACTGGAATTCTGCTCAGTTGTCTCAGCCAATATTATTCACAATTCAACTAACCAGCTATAATTTCTTCAATACCTTTTTGCAGATGGCAGGGCTATTATTACATATAACATTATCTGATAGAACAGTTAGGTGAGAAGGCCATTCTTTTTCTCCAGGCTCACTTTTTCTTTGCTACACAAATGTATGGATACACATGCGCGCGCACACACACACACACACACACACACACACAAATACGCACAGCGACTTCATTAAAAGGAAGAGATGCTTATAAACCTAACTGACACCTTAAGAATAAATAAATCTTAAGCCAGATGGTATCCACCTGAGGGATTCCAAGAACTACATGAAATTGCTGACCTGCTGATAAAAATACACAATCTGTATAAGATTGCCATCTATTCCCAAGGACTGGAAAATTATCAGTGAGACTCCAATTTCTAAAAGAGAAACTGAGAGGAGATACTGGCAATTATAGGACAATTAGCTGACAATTAATTTGTCTCAGATTGATAATAATCAAACATAGAAAAATGAGAACCAACATGGCTTCATCATGGATAGATCTAAGTTAAATCTCTGAACTGTCTTAGGGTATCAAAAAGCACGTAGACAGAGATGACTGGACAAGTCCTGAAGATCTGGAATACTCAATTAACTTTTGCCAAAGGCTCCTGAGCAGTTTCAGAAGCAGAGGGAAGAGTGGGTGATCTTAAGGAGAAGCAATTGGCTAGAGAACAGAAATGCACAAATCACTTTTGGACTCGAGTGATATTCAATATTCAGTTCAATATTCAGAACTGAATCATCAGGAAGTGCTGGTAGAATCTGTATTTTTAGTCTGTTTAAAAATCAACTGGAATGAAGAGGGATCAACAAAGTGGCTGATGATGGTTTACCACCCACCACCCACTGTTTTAATGAGACATGTGGATTAGAGCACCATAAAAGTCAGCCACAAGGGATGCAATAGCAATAGCAATAGCAATAGCAGTTAGACTTATATACCGCTTCATAGTGCTTTACAGCCCTCTCTAAGCGTTTTACAGAGTTAGCATATTGCCCCCAACAATCTGGATCCTCATTTTACCCACCTCAGAAGGATGGAAGGCTGAGTCAACCTTGAGCCGGTGAGATTTGAGCCGCCGAACTGCAGCTAGCAGTCAGCTGAAGTAGCCTGCAGTGCTGCACTCTAACCACTGCGCCACCTCGGCTCTCGGCAATCTCAACTAAGTATGCTTCAGAGGGAAAAATTAAATCGGATCTCCAATTCTTACTACTTTACACAGAAGTGAGAATGTGCTTAACAGTGCTTAATGGAATTTGTGGTTCGATCCACGGGTAAAGGATTTCATTTCAGTATCTTACCTGCAGTATCTGTGCGTGGTTCATTGTGCCATTGCTCTCATTTGAGAGGGATACCAGATGATCTGGGAAAAAAATCTGCAAAATAAAAAGTTAACAGAAGGCAGTAAATGTTTCACAAGCTTGAGCTGGACACGGCCTATATTGTGGGCTTCATCATGACAGTCATAATCTAGACTGCAAAAATCCAGGCAACCTCTAGATGGCAAGAAAGCCATACAGAAAACCAGAAAGTCCAGTTGCCTCTTGAAAAAGCACCTTTGGAACAACCATGACCTGGATGACTGAGAATCTCCATAGACATACAGAAAACTGTTAACAACTCTGACCACTCTGGTGATCAATTGGAATTTAGCAACTTTGCATCAGAATTATTTATTTGTGAATGTGAATTGAAAGAATACCTGACTCCCAATAAATCAGGATTTTTGATATTATAATAAACCAGGATAATAAAATCAAACAATGAGAACTAGCTTTGGGGGAAGGAGGTGGCTTTCCTCACAAGAAATACTTCAGCAGCCATTGTGTCTGAAATCAATGTTCAGCAGAAGAGCACTTCCTTGGTAAGCAGAAGGTCCATGTTGATGTTACTTACTAAAAGAAATAACATGGAAGACATTTCTGCTGCCTGTCAGAATTCCATGGCCAAGGAAATTTTCTATGGACTTAAGTACAGGTAGTCCTAGCATAACCACCACAATTGAAACCAGCAATCTGTCACTAAAAAAATGTGGTCATTAAGCAAGACATGTGACTGCAATGGGATTTCTCTGTAGTTGTTAAGTGAATCACTCATGGTCATTAAGTGAGACATCATGCGATCGCAACATGCAATTTTTAAAGTTGACTTCTCCACTGGCTCTGCTTGTCGGAAGTCAGCCGTGAAGTGCGTAAATGGCAACTGAATGACCACATGACACCGTGGCAATCATTAATGCAAGGACTTATCGGAAAGTTACTTTTACAAGGCTGTCGTAAGTGGTTACTAAACAGGGCAGTTATTAAGTGAGGACTACTTGTAGTACTTCTGAGTCTTCTCCAGATGTGTTCCAGCACAATTGGAAAGTACCATGTTGTGGAAGACTCATAATGTACACAGCTCACAGCTTGTAATAATTGAAAGGAGTCCAGAAAGAAAACCATTTGTCACTTTTGTCTGTATATAAAACAATGTGCAGTCAATTGCCTCTCAGCAAGAGATTTTTGACTGCCACCATAACCTTCAAGCTCTGTTCATACATAGGAAGTAGCTGAGGAATTTGGAGCAAGCAAGGTTTTGCAAGCCTATTTGCAAAGCTCTGTTGTTTTTTTTCCAGAAGATGGGCATAAGAACAAAGAAAATGACCTCCTCCTACAATGCCAATCCTTCCACTGGGTGGGGGCATGAGGAACCCATGTCACTTTAGGTCAGGGTTGGGGAACAATGGCCCTTTTATTGCCTGTGGACTTTTATGGCTTGCCAGCCAGGAATTCTGGGAGTTGAAGTCCACAAGTCATAAAAGGGTCATCGTTCCCTGCCTCTGCTTTAGGTAGTCCGGCTAGTGGTAAATGATTCTTCACTCCGTACAACTTTATCTTGCTGGACTCTAGTAAAAAAAAAATGGGGCTGAACTGTTAGTCCTTTGAATCAAAGGGATAATGGTATATCCTCCAAAGATTTTTGTCACTAGACTTCACATAGCTGATGAGTTCCTGTAACTATGAAGAATTATGCTGAATATTAAATCTGAGGTATTTACCTATGTTATAAACTTATTATGTAATAAGAACTTACCTCGGGGGTTTTAAAGAACTCGTATTTGGCATAATTTTTCCGGAAATAAAATTTATTGCCTTCTTCAATTCCCCACTTTGAATGGACTTCAACAATCATTTCATGGTCTTCGACTATTCTTTCTGTGAAGCAAAAGAGAAATGCAAATCCTAGTTCTTTCTCCAAAGGGGCAGGGAGGAAGTGGCTTACCTGAACCCTTTCAGGTGGGGTTCAAGCCCAGTTGTGCTACTGAGACAGTATTGATTGCGCTTGTGAATGCCTTCAGGATGTATTCATCCTAGCCGTCCTGGATCTCTTGGCAGCTTTTGATACTACTGACTATGATATCCTTCTGGACTGATTTAGGAGGTTGGGAGCACCGTTTTCCAGCGACCCTCCTCTTTTGACTATAGGCCAATTCCAGTCAGTACTGAGGGAAGGGGGAGAGATCAATCTTTAAGCCCCTCCCACACGGAGTACTCAAGCCTCAGGTGTCTCATCTGTCCTGTTCAACATCTACTTGTAGCTCCTGGGTGATACTTGTAGATCTCTATCCCAGGCCAGATGCCATTCAGGCTGCAAGATCTATGGAGAGGAATTCATCAACCCTAACAAGAGAGAGTGGCTCGGAGCTTCTAATTCCTCTGTATCAGGATAGTTCCAATCCTCCTAGATTGGAAATTAACGCTTGCTCCAGGCCCCCTCCCTTCAATGCAGTTATCTGGTGGAATTCTTAGAAAGTGACCCCTTTCTGTAGCTGCACCTATCTTGTGGAACAGCCTCCCCACTGACGAACAAAAGATTCCATACTCGTTTCCCAGAATCCCATTACAATCTGGCTTTTCCCAAAGGTGGTGGATCAGGACAGAAGGGGAACCCAGAATTTGTAGGTTTCTGATGAGATAGTTAGGGTGCTTGGCGGCAAGAGGAAATTTTTAATTTTTGTTATTGTTACTGGCTTATCTATTGTTAGCTGGCCAGCATTACTTTATAAAATATGAGCAGCTATATAAATCTTTTAAATACATACATTTCCATTTCTGAAATTGAGAAAAACTGTGAGAGGTCTGACGGTTGGAGGCAATTTACAAACAGTGTAAATAACTAGCTACAATTTGCCGCAGCCCCTCAAAATAATGCTGCTACTATTGTAAACATTTTAAAAACTTAAGACCATTAAACTGGTCTGCTCAGGAGAAGGAAGAATTTTGAAAGCCGCATAGCTTAGGGAAGACACACAGATTACCACCATCTGTAGTTTAGGATATGTAACCGTATTGGAGATTGGCCATTCTGAGTCTAGCCAAAACTGACTTGAGGGAAAACTCCCTTGGAAGCCCTTGAATTCCATGGAAGAAAAGGAATGTTCATAAAGAAACTTAGTCAACCCTGTCACACCCTGTCATAAGAGATTCCTTCCTGGCCTGTAATAATCAGAAGTATATGGAGCTTGGCCTTCATACAAAGTGGCTTCTGGTAGCTGTTGGACAAAACATAGATGCTCATATGAGGAGAGCATTTAAATGCTATAAACTATGCAGAAAGCATGTGCTCCATTCTATTTCTTCACCAAGTAATCAGTGCTGCTACTAAGAAATCAAACATTGGCTTTGTATTGCTTTGACATAACGCATAGATGAGGGTATATGGCTAGGAGTTGTAGTTTACCAGTATCTGGGAGGGATTCCTGAGATAGGCAGATGTGGATGTTTCATGATGTAACAGAGGTATTTGTTGCAGGATGTAAAATGTTCCTAGTCAAGCTGCCTTTTGCAATTGACTGATGGTGAATTTATCAATGCCAATGGTGTTCAAGAGGTGCTCCAGTTGTTTTGGGATTGCACCCAAGGTGCCTGTTACTGTTGGTACTATCTTTGCTTTCTTTTGCCACAGTCATTCCTTTTCTATTTGCAGGTATTTGTATTTGTTGTCTTTGCCAGTTCTTTCTGTTTTATTCTGCTATATCCAGGTACCGCCAGGTCCACTATCCAGACTTGTTGGACTTTCTTGTCAATAATTATTAAGTCTGGGGTGTTATGTAGCAGGTGCTTGTCGGTTTGAATTATAAAGTTCCAGAGCATATTAGTTTCTTTATTTTCTATTACTTTCTCTATTTGATGGTCCCACCGGTTCTTGCTTGCAGGCAAATGGTATTTCTTGCAGATCTTCCAATGCACCATTGTTGCTACTTTGTCATGCCGTTGTTTGTAGTCAGTCTGTGTGATCTTCTTGCAGCAGCTAACCAGGTGATCCACTGTTTCTTCAGCTTCTTTGCAGAGGCAGCACTTGCTGTCTGTTGTTGTCTTCTGAATTCTGACTTTGTATGCATGTTTTTCTTAAAGCTTGATCTTCTGCAGCCAGAATTAGACTCTTGGTCTCTTTCTTCAACTTTCCTGCTCTTAACCATTGCCAGGTCTTGTTATTATCTGCTTTGCCTGCTTTTTTTTTTTTTAATTTACTGGCCGTGTAATACTTTGTCTTCCCATGTCTTTTTTCTGTTTTTCATTTGGTCTTTTGAGTGGACCAGTTTGGTCTCTCCAGCATTCAGTAAGCCTTCTTGGTATACTGGCTTCAATGCATCTTCTTCACTATCCTTTGGATATTCTTTCAATGCCCTTTTTTTCTTCTTCAATTGTCTGATCTATTATTACTATTTTTAATGGTTGACATTATTTTAGAGAGAATTAATATTAATAGCAACAGTATTTTAGAGGAAAATACTGTATCCTTACTTTCCCATACCCAACAGTTGGAAGATCATCCTGCTGAGGTTTAGTTACGTATCCTGCAACTAAGAGAGGGTT
This sequence comes from Thermophis baileyi, assembly GCA_003457575.1. Taxonomy (NCBI): domain Eukaryota; kingdom Metazoa; phylum Chordata; class Lepidosauria; order Squamata; family Dipsadidae; genus Thermophis; species Thermophis baileyi. Next base: position 1,268,402 of record QLTV01001483.1, read on the forward strand.
CAATCATTGCAAACTCCAGAGCTTCAATAAAAGATGCTGGCTGAGGATAGTGGGCTATCCAATCCCCCCTATGGTTGTATTAGCTGAGCCAAAAATTGTTTCTAGCCCACTCAAAGTTCTCAATTGCTTTGTGGATTTATTTATTAAAATTATTAATTTGCTGACCCCTTCAATGATTCTGATCGAGTCAAAAGAAAAAGGTCATCATAAATAAATATAAAACACACCTATTAAAAATCACAAATAAAACACAACACGTGGCCCCAAAACTAGAAATGGTTTCATCCCTGGGGCTGGCTACTTCCAAATAAATTATGTTCTCCAGCTCAAAAAGCGGTTGAAAAGGGGCATGGTCTTCTTTACTTCCCAAATGGACAAGAGGGGAAAGCCCATCCTCATTTGGTGAGTCAAGCTGTTTCCAGACTCCCCCCGGCCCCCGAGAAAAAAATTCTCAGCCAGCCCTCTGTAATAATATTCAGCTACCACTATACTCTTTCCGCCAGTCAATGAAGCCAATCTCCCTTAAGTTCTAAAAATAACATATTCCAGATCTTGGAATAAGACAAGTGTTCAGGAAATATAATACACATATAGCTTGTCCTTCAAACTAACTAAATTCATAAAGTCTGACCTGGACAAAAGATGGCAACTTTTCTTCAAAAGTTTCCTTTCATTTCCATGCCAGCAGAGGAACTGAAAGACTCCACGGAAAACTGAGCTGTCTCAAAATCTGCTTCCTTTGCTGTGAAGGAAGCTTTCAAAACTAGTTTGACATTTAACTGTAGCTACACAGATGTCACTGTGGCATTTATGAAAATGCCACCTTGTATACGAGGGGAAAGATTTTTTTTTTAATTGTAACCATCTCCAATAGAATATATTAATACTTTTATCAATTGCACCATTGACCATTATTACTTAGATAAATAACCATCATTTTCCCAAATGTTGTTTATAGACATCTTTGTCTTCTAATACACTTAGAAGTTTTCAGACACTCATGCAATTCAGTTTTTCTCTACTCTGTTTCCTTCTTTCTCCATCCAACTGATTTTTCTAAAATTCTTCTGGAGCGCAGAATTTAAATGGACTGGATTTATATTTATGTATTCACTTTACGGTTTGTAAATTAACACATTGCTGGATTCCCAGAATGTTCCTTAAGTGTGCATAAACTATTATCTTGCCATTTGCTTCCAAATTACTAGCTAGCCAATTGTATTATTAGATGAACAAGGAACATTGTACTTTTGTCTTGGCCAATCACGTAGCGTCCCCCCCCCCCCAATTACATGTGAATTTTGACTTCCCAACTTCACCAGATAACATAGCTACTGCTGGAATTTTAGGACTTGAAGTCCATCCAAACATAGGTGCACCAAAATTTGGAAAGCTGGAATCTCTCTACCTGGCAACAAGAGTGCACCTACTTAGGGTTCTAGTCAGCCACTTCAGGACTGTCAACTCTGAAGCGAACCTGGCTGAAGTCATCTTTTGCTGCCTCATAGTTGCCACGAATTCTGAAAGGGGGAAGGGAGGGAGAAATAGATAGACTGGCTAACAGTCAAAACAAAAAGATTTCTTGTGGGAACCAAGGTCATCCCAACAGGTGGCAGTTGAAGGAAGAGAGGAGTGACCAAGCAGCCTGCCAGCTACTTTCATTGGACAATGTGACCATTGACATCTGGGGAGGGCAACATTTGCTCTTTAAATTAGGCTAAAACTGTGGAAACTTTTAGAGTTGGTTTTCACTGGCTGTGCCGATATGATGCATCCAATAAACATGTTCTTTGAGGAATCTACCTGCCTCGGAGTTCTGTTTTTGGCTTCTGTCTCCCCACCAACAGCAACACCTTTTCTCCATGATTCTTTTATTTCTTTGTCTTTTTAATCCTACCTTTATTATTGTTTATATATAACTCAAGAACATATCTAATATTCCTTCTTCCTCCTATTTCACACACACCAATCCTATGAGGTGGGTTGGGTTGAGAGGGAGTGACTGGCTCAAAGTCACCCCGCCCATTTTTCATGCCTAAGGCGGGACTAGAATCTAACTGACATTTAAAACATTTAGAACTCCAACAGACATTTTCCAAGTGAAATTTAATATTCCATGGTTACTAAACTGGTTAAGTGCATCCAGCTTTCCCCATTAACTTTGCTTGCCAGAAGCCAGCTGGGAAGGTTGCAAATGGTGACCCATACATACATGCCAGTTGCCAAGCACCCAAATTGTGATTACGTGACCACACAGGGATGCTACGATGGACTGCAAGGACCAGTCATAAGTCACTTTTTTTCCCACCCCTTTATAACTTCAAGTATTTGCTAACTGAATGGTCATAAGTTGAGGATCACCTGTAGTATGAAGTTCTTTCTATTCAGCAGTGTTGATGTTACCTCATTGTGTTATGAAATATTTTCAAGAAAACAACCAAGCTCAGAGAGCACCAAGAATTTCACAGTTGAATCCTGAGCTACAAATAGTCTCTTTTTTCATTAATGATAAAAGTGCATCTACCTCTGAAATATACAACAGAGGGGGACATCAGAACCTGTCCTACTTTGCAAGTTTGCAAGGGCTCCTCTGTCACCTACTGCCGTCCCATGAAGTTGCTGGGAGTTGATCTCAGTTCAAAGGAGATTTTTACTGGAGGTTAAGAAAAACGAATGACTGAAATTCTGTGTTGAGTTTTGCTAAAGGTAAATATATGTCTTTGAAAGTAAGAAACAACAGTGACACCCAGTGGATATTTCAAAACTATACACGTCTACCTGCCATTATGTGAACAATTATCATTCTTTCTTTATAAAATATGTTCAGCCTTTCCTAAATTAAAGCAATTTTAACCTCTTTAAGATTTGAAGAATAAATCAGTGATGTATCTCTATTCACTCTTCTCTCTTACTGAATTCAAAATTCAGAAGCTACTTGTATTCCTATTACTGGAAAAGATTCCATCTAGATAATAAAAGCCTACCTTATGTCTTGACTTTCCGCCTAGCTTATTGAACAGTTACCGGTAGCTACCACCATTTCTTTTGCATTACCCTTGAATCTGACCCTGAAGAAATAAAGCCTGCTAAATCCTGCCTATTAATTCCATTTAGTAGATTGGATTAGAGTCATGACCAAAACTGTCTTCCGCTAGAGCAGAGTGATTTACTATTAGGCAGCACTTTTAAACCCCGTGTTCTGGTGGGACAGCAAAAATATTTCCGTTGGCATCAATGTAATGCCCCAGATGGTTTTAATATTCCCAGATGTGTCAAAGGATATGATCCCGATCAGATACCTCTGCACAGATTAATCAAGTCAAATAGGTAGGGGTAAATGTGTCTGACAAAGCGGCATCAGAGTTCATCCTGTTCAGCACTTTTTAAACTGAATTTACATTAATCTTATGGAAGAAAAGAATGATGTAAAGTAAGTTCAGCAAAGTCTGAATGCTTGAAATGTTAGATTATGAACACGCCGAGGGAGGGAGGGAGGGAGGGATAGAACACTGAAAGTGGCAATTGGAAGCTCACTCAGAAACCAGTTTACATTTTAGATTCCCATTCTATATGTTGCTTTTAAGAGTTCAGATCCACCCACAAACAAGCTAAATGCTGCAGAAAACTGAAGCGCAGTTCTAAAGTTGGTAGAGATGGAAACATGTCATAGTTGATCAAACCACGTGGCCGCTCCAGGGAATTCATAAACTTTACTGTACAAGTAGCCCTCGATTTACGATCAGAATTTCGATTGTAAGTTGTGATGGTCATAAGTTGAGGTATCTACATGCCTGGCCCCGATTTTATTTCTGTTTTTTGTGAAGATTGTTAAGTGATTCACGCAGTTTTGAATCTATTCTCTTTCAAATGGGCATTTTTTTTTATTTTGCAGAAAACTGTCACAAATCATGATCGTATGACTGTGGGATGCTGCAACCAGTTGTAAATGTGAACCAGTTGCCAAGTGCCCAAAATATGGTCATGTGACTGGGGAGGGTGCAACATTTTACGATGGCCAGAAGTGCTTTACAGGCCATAAAGCACCCTTTCGGAGGTTGTCAATTCCAAATAGTTGTTGATTGATTGCTTGATTGTAGGTCGATGACTACCCATATAACCTATCCCTTCTAAAGTCACTTCTAACCAATTTTAACCCTTACCAGCAAGGGAATACCATGCATGGGGATAGAGCAGTGATGGCAAACCTTTTTTGGCTCGGGTGCCAAAAAGGTGCACGCGCGCATGATAGCATGCGCGCGTGTGCCCACACCCATAATGCAATGCCCTCCCCCTGCACATGCGCACAACCCCCGCGCATGCGCACAACCCCCGCTGGCCCCCCGCGCATGCGCACTGGCCTCACTAAAGCCTCCAGACTTCCTGTAGGCCCGTTGGGCTGTTTTTCGCTCTCCCCAGTGTTCAGGAAAGCCTCCTGAAGCCTGGGGACGGGGCAAAATGGCCCAACGGGCCAATCGGAAGTTCGGAAACGAAACGGAAGTGGAGCTGCCCTACTACTTACCTTCAGATAGTTGCAACCAGGCCTCCCACACCTCGGCCCATTGCTTCTGCAGCCGGCAAGGCTTTCCTGAAGGCCTCTGTAGCCGATACCAGAGCTCCGGATCGATCCGGAGCTCTGTTATCAGCTGCAGATGCCTTTCCTAAAGGCCTTGCCTGAAGGCCTCTGCAGCCGATCTGTTATCGGCTGCAGCGAAAAGGAGGCTGGGGGTGAGCACACAAGTGAACTTCCGATTGGCCCGTTGGGCCGTTTTCACCATCCCCAGGCTTCAGGAGGCTTTCCTGAAGCCTGGGGAGAGCGAAAAAGGCAGAAAAGAAGGCTGAAAATCAGCTGGCCAGCACACGCATGCGCGCTGGAGCTGACATAGGGTAATGCCTCGCGTGCCCTCAGCTATGGCTCCGCGTGCCACTTGTGGCACGCGTGCCATAGGTTCGCCATCACTGGGATAGAGCTTCCCGGGGCCTCCATGTAGAGTTCACTCCAAATGGATTTCCTATATGCTAATGGAGAGGGGCTTCCAACCCACCAAACTCCTCCTGAGATACAGATTGAGATCAGTGCTTTTAGGAAGAAAACAGCTTTTTTGCCCAAACCATTTGGAAATAAATATAATCAAGCAGCAAAATGTTAAAAGACTGATGCTGGGCATATTATAGCTGCACAAATCAAGGTTAAAAGCAGCTGGCAGTACACAGCAAAGAGAAGAGAGCGCTTTTCTAATAATTAACATGGTGTGTAAACATTTAACACACACATTTATTATGAAATCTGACATTATTGTTGCAAATAAAAATCTCATTTTCAATTTACTACGATTCACAAGTTTAGACCTCCAAGCCCTGGAGCAGCTGCCGAGTGTTAGTAAAAGAATTTGAAACTGCTATCTTATCATGAATTGTTTATTCTCAAACTAGAAAAACCAAAGCACATTTTTTTCACCGTTTTCTACTGGGAAGCAACCTGATACATTTTGTAAGATTCACACAATCAGTCCTTTTGAATCATCCCCTGCCTTGCTCATTGTACAGGGGTCTTCAAGAGAGGTTTCACATGGAACTGTGAAGGAATGTGACAGTATTATTATTATTATTAACGTATTATTTTAGCAGTTGTGATAGCAACTGAGAAAATTAGAGGCAAATATATCAAGCATGCTTCTCTACCTGTCAAGGTGACTACTTAGCAGAGCTCAAGATGTGTTATGCATCATGGGCTTGTTGTGCTAAACCCCAGCTGTGAGTTCTTTTCCTGTGTTTAATCTTCTTTTTGTTCGTGTGTGTGTGTGTGTGTGCGTGCGCGCGCACGCTTCTGCAATACCTTTGACTTTGGTAAATAAAGCACTGAATTCTTTGACGAAAACTGCATTTTTCCTTCTCTATGCTACTTATTTCCAAAATAGCACTGTATTTGCTTCGTTCCTTTTTTCAGAACTTTTCAAATAGGGAAGAATATTCTTTTGGAAGGAAGTAATGAGGAGGGGGAAAGGTCATTTAAGACCATTAATAGAATTAAGAGGACTGGTCCAGGCCTTTGTGGTAGGGGTTTGAATTGTGGCAAAGACGGCTGCGTTTGGTTCTGGGTTCTCTAGTCAAACAATAGCAGGTGTCTTTAACCACTGCTTTATACAGATGCCCAGAACTTTTAGTAACTTCTTCTATGAAGGCAGACAGTTTTCTTTAGCTTGGTGCTCTCTGCACATTTCAGATCTGAGATTCCCATGAATTTATTTATTTACCTCATTAAATTTGTATGCTTCCTGACTCCCAACAACTCAAGCTTTGAACCCTAACCTAGATCAGCAGGGTCCCAATACTTTGGAAAGGATCAGATGGGGGGGGGGCTTTTTAAAACCGCTGTTGGGGAAGGTTCTGTTCTGCCCAACAACTCTGATTTCCTGCAGATCTAAGTTCCCAAGAGAAAAGGTCTTTTGGTGATATAAACGCAAAGAATTTCTTCCAACGTGTAGGATTGCGTTCCAATGGAAATCATCGCCAAGCATCGTCAATGCGAATCCTGACTCTTGGGGAAAGGATGATGGGATCACTGACCCATCCAAACAGGAGTTGCATCTCTATAACAGAAACCAATTCAGAAAGTTTAAAAGCCTTTAATGAAGAAAAGAAGTTAAATTTGGTATAAAGCAGGGGTGAAATCCCACAGGTTCTGGAGAACTGGTAGTGGAAATTTTGAGTAGTTTGGAGAACCGGCAAATACCACCTCTGGCTGGCCCCAGAGTGGGGTGGGAATGGAGATTTTGCAATATCCTTCCCCCAGGAGTGGGGAGGGAATGGAGATTTTGCAGTATCCTTCCCCTGCCATGCCCACCAAGCCACACCACACCCACCAAGACACGCCCACAGAACCGGTAGTAAAAAAAATTGGATTTCACCACTGGTATAAAGGCATGGATTGAGGAAATCTGCTGTTGCACTACTGTAACACAGTACAGTTACAGCTCTCATAGGTTTCCGGGTTTCTCTCTCTCTCTCTCTCTTTTCGCTGCCTCTGAGTATTTTAACACTGTATTTGTTAATGCCAATGACTGAAGATAATTTAGTACCGACAAGAAGAGAGGATGAACAGAAGCTGTAAAATAATTGTAATTAATATTGATACAAGGGAAAGAGAGGCTCTCAAACTTCACATCATGGCTGAAAAGGATCCAGAGAAAGATGTCTTTGTGCAAAGAAAGTATTCCCAGATACGATGGGAATTGTAGTAAATGAAGGATTGCAATGGATTGCAAAGAGCTATTTTATGTCGCTTTCAGTAACTGCTATTCTCTCTCATTTATTTTAAATTGCTTGTCTTATTGAAAGTTGTTCGCGGAAGGTATTGAAACCATTTGTAAAAAAAAAAAAAACCACTAAAATGAATTCCACATTAGGGGCATATTTCACAATTACACATTAGGCATAAACTATTATATTCCCCTAAAGCACTCGCTCTCATAAGCCTAAGCAAACATTACTAACATAGGCCCAGCTTTAAAAGTCTCTCTCTCTCTCTCTCTCTCTCTCTCTCTCTCTCTCTCTCTCTCTCTCTCTCTCTCTCTCTCTCTCGCTCCTGAGAGAGGGGGGGGGGGGGGGGGAGAGAGAGCGCCGNTCTCTCTCTCTCTCTCTCTCTCTCTCTCTCTCTCTCTCTCTCTCTCCTTCCATGATTCTTTTTTAAACACCAGCTTGTGGACTATGGCTAAAATGCTGCCAAAACAGTATTGTTTGATCTAGGCTTTCAGAAGTTCGACAGCTGTAGTTCTGAATTCCTCTACTGTGTTAGTGGACTTTAAATCAAATTGCACTGGGATAATTTATGACCCTGTAAGAGGATGCTGACAGGCCTCTTTCAGTAGAAGAAAATGTAATTTAGAAGGCAGCATCTACTGTCCCCACAGAAATATGCAGTAGGATAACACCTTCTGTAAACCCAGGACAGTCAACAATGCCCTTGCAACAATATTTTGACTGGCTATGTTGGGTTGACCCTAAGGTCAAGGTATGTGAAAGTAAATATAAATTATGGAATTATTCTCCCCCTCCCCAGTATATAGACTTTTTTAAAAAAATCTGGAAACTTTGGATGAGTTGTACAGCCATATCTTAATAGTCTGCTGTGAAAGGCAAAGATAGATCACAAGCCACCTTGCCACACTGATAAGTGCAACAAGTGAGGATAATGAAAAATGCATCTTGCAAGGTCTGAGAGCATCAGGAAGGAAATATATGGTAGCAGAAGGAAGCACCAATTGTGATCATATTCCATTATCAGGACAATTAAACCAGGGGTGAAATGCTCCCGGTTCGGGTGTGCCTGCCGGTTGTCAGAGAGCTGGTAGCGAAGGTAGCGCGAGGCCTCGCCCACCCACCCGGACGCCGCCATTTGGGTTTTTCTACCCTCTGCGCATGCGCAAAGCGTTCTGCGCATGCGCAGAGGGTAAAAGAACCCAAATGGCGGCGTCCGGGCAGGTGGGCGAAGCCTCGCGCTGCCGTCACTACCGGCTCTCCGACCACTGGCAGGCACGCCCGAACCGGGAGCATTTCACCCCTGAATCAAACCCTCTTTGAATCAGGCTAGCATTTATTTATTTATTATATATTTTGTATGCCAATACAGGTAGTCCTTAACTTACGACCACAACTGAACCCAAAATTTATGTTGCTAAGTGGTAAATTTGTTAAGTGAGTTTTGCCCCATTTACAATTTTTCTTGCCGCAGTTGTTAAGTGAATTACTGCAGTTATTAAGTTAGTAACACGGTTGTTAAGTGAATCTGGATTCCCCATTGACTTTGCTTATCAGAAGGTTATTGCAAAAGGGGATCAATGACCCCGGGACACTGCTACCGTCATAAATATGAGTCAGTTGTCAAGCATCCAAATGTAAATCACTTGACCAAGGGAATCTTGCAACGGTCATAAGTATGAAAACTTTTTTTTCAGTGCTGTTGTAACTTTGAATGGTCACTAAACAAACTGTTGTAAGTCGAGGACTACCTGTACAATCAAAAACAAATCTTTGTGGCTTACAAAGAAAAATACAATATAAAATAAACTTCATATAAAAATAAAACTGCAACAACACTAGAATAGAAAGAGAATAAAGGGCAACAAAAACTCAGATCAAGGGAAAGAGTCTTTAGGTCTTCAAACTTGGCAACTTGTGAACTTCAACTCCCAGAATTCTCCAGCCAGCTATGCTGGCTGGAGAATTCTGGGAGTTGAAGTCCACAAGTCTTAAAGTTGCCAAGTTTGGGGACCCCTGCTTTAGAAGCTTGAGAAAAGCCAACCAAGAGGATGCCAGCCTGATCTCTACAAGGAGGCTCTTCAACGCTACTGGAAAAATGGGACCTCTGGCCTCAACCTCCAAATATTATGAGAGTGGGCAACTTACAGCGATTTCTGCCTCCTAGATCTAATTGGTCAAGCTAAAGTTGGCGGGAGAAGGCAGTCCTGAAGGTATCTGGATGCCAAGCCATGGAGGCATTTATAGGCCAAAACCCGTACTTTAAACTGAACCCAAAATTAATTGGCAACCAATGCAGCGTTTGTAAAATTGGTGCTGTGTTCCCAATATCTGGAATCTGAAAGTAGGGAATTTGGATTTTGAACCAATGGTAGTTTCCAAATATTCTTTCAGGGAAACCCCAAATAAAGTACATTATGGTAGTCTAGGCAGGGCAAATAAGAGCATGAGTTGCTACTGTCGAGTCCTCCCACCCTAAGTAAGGCTTCAATGGTACACCAACTGAAGTTGATGCAGAAGAAGCTGTGAGTCCAGCAGTACCGCAAGTCATGAACCTGTTCTCCAACGGGTAGTACTTGCCCATGAAGGAGTATCTCTGGTAGTAACAGGGGTTCTTGATGTATCAACAACAACTCCAACTTGCTGGGGTTCAACTTCAATCTGTTTTCTCCCATCCAGACTCCGGGAAAGGCAGAAGCATACCCCACAAGGCAGGAGTGAAACTACTGAAAGATGTCTCCAGCCCCCAACCCCTGCAGGCAGTCCAAAAGGATACCAATGCCACCCCAAAACTGGGCCTGAATCCTGACTGAAAAAAGTCCAGATAATCCACTTTCTCAACAACCTGTTCCCAAAATATAGTCGTCTAACACCACTAGGTCTAGGGATGGCTTCTTCAGAAGGCAGTGTCAGCCCTGGACCGCCCGACAGGCCGGGGCCGACATTCGGGCAGGGGAGGAGTGGACGCGCGCATACCCGAGAGACCTGCATCGCTTTGCTCTGTTGTCCATGGGCTGCCGCTCGGTTAGGGGTCCCAGACTTTGGCTGGCTGACCACTCCTGCATCCATGGAGCTACCGCCTGACTAGCAGAACCCTGGCTGTACCCGGCTCCGTGAAAAACAGCTGATCGTCGGATCCGGGAAACAGCTGATCGTCGGAGCGTGGGCGGCAGCAGGAAACCGGAATGGGCGGCTAGCGGCATGGCCAGACTGTGGAGGCAGTTTAAGTGATCGGTGGGAGGGGCGGGGTGGGGAGAACACAGGGGAGATGGGGCACAATATAAGGAGCACGTGGAACTAACCACGGTAGCACAAACTTTGATTCCTTTTGGATGGTCGCTTCGTGCCGGTCCGCGTTTCCAGATAAACAAACAAACATCAACTTGTGTTGCTGGCTTTTCTTACGCGGGACACCGGAATGTGACAGGCAGAATTGAGAATTCCCAGGGCCCAAGTAGTAACCATTCCCCTCCCCGTACAAGCTGGGAGACCCATGGCACAGGGCAACTGAGGCGGCATCTTATCCAATTCCTTGAAAGTCAAAGACCGAAGGGGTCTCAAATAACAGGGTAATGCCTCAGTCACCACCAAAGAGTCTGTCCACATGGAGTCAAGTGGCTACAGTGAATTTGAGTGACTATCAGTAAAATGCTTCACAAACTGGTCATAACAACTGGAGGGGACTTTTCCTACTCCAGATGGGAATTCATTACGATGTAGGGCCACTGTATAGCAGCCATCCAATGCAGTGAGGATAAATAGACATGTTTCGCTTTCTTTATCGCTCTTCAGGTATAGGCCCCTGAACATGGTCATGTACCTGTGTTCAGTCAGGTTCACTTCAAGACTTCGTCTCTCAGCTTCTTCTTTAGAAGCAAGGCTGAAAAACGTGTTTCAGCTGATTCATGTATTCTCTCCTTTTTCAGACAAGGAGAAATAAGTGACATTTAAAAGCCTAAATCTGTGCATTAATAGGTGCAAAAACAGCATTAAGTTTTCTTTTCCTTCATAAGTTTTAGTTCTGTTATTAAACTGAACGGCCATTTCAAAAGTATATTTATGCTGGAGAAGACACCCATGGAGAATATGAATGCTAGAATGTTCTGTGATCTGTATCTCTTGAATCATTAATGCAACTGGACTTGAGGAAAACTCTTCTGAATTGGCTTAGCTTGGCTTGACCAGTTAAAATATTTTGGAACTCAGACATGAATAGTAAGTTGTTGTTTGTCATTAAGTGTGGCAATGAGTGGGAGAAAAAGGAGAAGGAAAGTACTGTATCTTACACTATTTGGCTGCCACATTTTAAATGTCCATTTTCTTTAATCTTAATAATCATATGTACCACTTCAATGTATAAACACAATTATTAAAGTTCTGTAAATTAAAAAAAAAAGACTTCCTCTCTCAGGGCTCCAGAATCCTTCCTGGCTAGTTCAGTAATATAACTGCAAAACTATAGAATTCACATATGTGTAGTACATGCACACCTATCCACACACATTCTATTGGGCACAATACAAATGCATCATGCTACAACTAGGAGCAAGCCTTGATCAACAGTAGATATAATTATCAGAGATGGAAACCATAATATATTCCACACATTGGGAATAAGAATGAACTATATCTATTGAGAACACAGGTCGGTGAATTTAACCTTATTGAGGCCAATAGGGCATTCTACAATACTAGGATTGTTTTCCACAAACTGTTAGGACGTTTTAGCAACAAAAATGATGTAATTTCAGGCTAACTCATTTCAAAGCAAACTCTACATTGGTAAAAGTGTGCACTCAATCTCTGGAGCTTGGCTTCTCAACAAGTCCAACCTATCAGCACCTCCTCTTGCTTCCTCCATGTTCTCCAGAATTTTGTCTCTTCCATTATTGGTTCTTCATGAGAACACATTTCTAAATAACTGAATGGATTAGTCAGCAAAACACAACACAGATCATGTGGAAAGAGACAGTATGCAAATAAAGTAAATGAATTAATAAGCACCTAAGAGTGAATTTGGAATATCTTCAGTGGTGGGTTGCTACCGGCTTTACAACCGGTTCGCTGAGTGCGCGCTTCGCTGTGCGCGCGTGCGTGCACAGTTCAGAGGAAATAGAACTTCCGCGTTGCAAACTAGGCAAGGAGCACAGAAAACAGCTGCAGAGCGGCAATTCAATCTGCCGCCCCTGATCAGCTGGGCTTCGGAAGCAGAGATAAAGGTCAGTATAACCCAGGGGCGGGCGGGCCCACTTTCACGGATACAGAGAACCGGTTCTCTCTCAGCTTGGAGTCAGAGCTACCGGTTCTAAAGAACCGGTCTGAACTGGCAGCAACCCACCACTGGCCTCTAGGCCACAGTAGCTATGGTTGGAGAATGGTTGATTCTGCCTGCTACTAAGTGGCTGGTTTTTTTTTTCTTTATGCTTTTAATGGTTTTTTTAAAAGGATATTTTATTGTTAATTTTTTTCAGGGCATTTCGTTGTTTTTAGGAAAAAAAATTTTTTAAAAAAAATATTGTTTTTAGGAAATGTTTTATTTGTAATGGAGTAAAACTTAATTCTTGTTTTTCAGAAATTCAACCTATTTCCCAGATGGATAACTATGATGAAAGATTTGGAAGGTAAGCATTGTGGGATTACTTAATTATTCTCCTGCTCAAATTAAAATCCAGCTTCCTATCCATAGTGAATCTCATCTTTGCAAGCCAGAAATGGGAAAATGTTGGATGGCTGGGGAACAAACAATACGTGAGGCTAAGGGCAGGGACTGAAGTGGATGGGGCAAAGATGCAAAGTATGTGTGGATACTTCGTGCCAAAAGCAGGACCCAAATTGTCCAATTTTCCCCAGATACTGGAAGGAGGAGGGCTTTTGTCTCCCATTTTTAAAGCTTTATTCAATCAAGTTTACAGTAAAGTTTTGTGTGTTTTTCATATCATCACAGCAGGAAATATTATTACTAATTTGCATCAAGCCAAAGAATGCTGCAGGTTTCTGATTATTAAATTAATTAATATTTAGGGATTGTAACCATGAGTAAAGATGAGACTTTTCTGCTGTGGCCCCCACCCTTTGGAACATCATGTTGCTGGAGGTGAGATTCACCCCCTCTCTCTTGGCCTTCCAAAAGGGTCTCAAAACCTGTTTCTTGTTGATTGGCTTGAAGCCCAGATAAGGGTGTCCCATGCTGGGGGTGGCTAATGCACTAAGAAAGAGCCACCTCCATTTTGTTTGTGTACTGGTTCTGAGTTTTAGCCAATCCCTGATTATTTTAGTGTTTGCAATGTTTTTAATGTTTTAATGTCTCTATATTCGCGTTTTTATTCTCTTATAAGCTGCCCTGAGTTGCTTGCTAATGAGATGGGCAGAATATATATTTAATAAGTAAATAAGTAAAGAGAAAAAGCAAGGTGTTCTTAAACAGAAGGACAAGGTTTAAAGAGGAGCTGGATTCAGATAGCCTTGGTAATATGGAAAACTATTCGGCTTTTGGGGTGGGTGTCCACACTACAATATAACTAATGAAGTCAACTGACAAAACTTGATTCCCAGAATTTTTTCCCCAAAAAAATCCAGGCAAAAGACTAAATATATACATAAATATATGGTGTTTTGATTATTCCTTGCTAGGGAAAACAAGCATCTGAAGACTGCAGCTAAGTCTTTTCTCAGCCAGCAACTGGCAACTATTACCAGCAGAAAACAAAACCAGCTATGTGAAAAAGCCTGGGGTTTTTTTTGTTTTGTTTTGGGGTTTTTTTGGGGGGGGGGGGGGTGGCAAACAAAAAAAAAGACTTGCCGGCAGCATCTGAGCATGTGCAGTGATATCACTATGGAAGCTCTGTCCTGCAGTGGCATCATGATATAGACATGTAAAAGGAGGGGTTTGTGCAGTGACATTACGACAGGGTGGGATTTACCATAAGTTGTCCTGATTTGCTATGGATTTGCTGCCAGGGGAGGATTTAGCTCATTTTTCTACAATCTGGGCATCTGAGGATTAAGGTCCTTGGTGTGAGCGTATGTATTTGCAAGTAAATCCTACCACATTGTTTCTAACTGATACAAATGCCTCTAACATTGTAGACTTACTCTCTGCCTCCTCAATTTTCCACTCCATTAGAGATACCCAACAAATATTGCTGCTTTTAAAAGCAAGTAATACTTACCAAGACCTAAATAAGTGAGACGTTCAAAGAGGGTCCAGCTATGATCATCAACGTAATGATTCTTTAGTATTAGCAACTGGCACAAATCTCGGGCTGTTATATCACTTGGTATTTCAAAAGCTCTGCTTGTTTCATCCTCACTATATACTTTAATTACCTATTAAAAAGAAAAAAAAAGACATGGAATGTAGCATTAATATGTAATACTATTTGTTACCAACATTACCATGATTATGTTACTTGGTTTATGCTGATCTACTACCAAAAGAAAAAAAAACAAGCAAAGTAATAGTACACGTAGTCCTTGACTTATGACCACAATTGAGCCCAAAATTTCTGCTAAGTGAGACGGTTTAATTAGTTTTGCCCCATTTTATGACCTTTCTTGCCACAGTTGTTAAGTGAATCACTGCAGTTAGTAACATGGTTGTTAAGTGAGCTTCCCCATTGACTTTGCTTGTCAGAAAGTCACAATAGGTGAGATCACATGAGCCTCGGACAGTGGAACCGTCATAAATATGAGTCAGTTGCCAAGTGTTTGAATTTTGTACCCTATGACCATCATTAGGTGTTGTACCTTATGATTCTTGACGAATGTATCTTGTCTTTTTATGTACACTGAGAGCATATGCACCAAAGACAAATTCCTTGTGTGTCCAATCACACTTGGCCAATAAAGAATTCTATTCTATTTATCACATGACCATGGGGATGCTGCAACAGTCATAAGTATGAAAAACGGTCATAAGTCACTTTTTATTGTGGCTTGCCTGAGTCCCGCGCAGCTGCTCATGGATCCGGAAGACCAAGAACCGACCACGGGGTGGCAATATTATTCTGTATCTCCGGCACCTGAGTCCGAGACCGAGGAGGACGCAGGGCCAGAGGACGATAATCAACCAGGGCCTTCTGTACCTCCCCAGCAGGAGTTGAGTGACTCAAGTGGAGAGGAGGAGCCTCTGATTGATGCTAGGGCACACAGGGCAGCTGGCCGGCAAGAGTGGCTCTGTAGGAGGAGGGCTCCTCACATGTAAACCTGCAGGCTGATGGGCCACGCCCTAAGACTATTAAAAGTTTCATCAAAGAGGGCACGCAGGTCAGCTAGCAGGCAAGAGTGGCTCTGTAGGAGGAGGTCTCCTCACCTGTAAACCTGCAGGCTGATGGGCCACGCCCTAAGACTATTTAAGGTTTCAGAAAAGCTGAAACCGATTGCTGGAGACAACTCGTTATTTTCCTGGCTAGCTGATTTCAGATCTTTGTTATCTCAGTTGGAATTACTCCAGTCCGGGCTCTGGGCCAACTCCAGTAAGTGAAGATAATTCGGGAGGTAATGACCTGTTTGCATTTTTGTCTTTGGAATCCTGGCCAAAGTGTTCTGTGATTTTCAACAAGAACTATGTTGAAAAACCTGTAACAAACTTACTACTAAGCTGCATTATTAGTGGTAAAGTCTTCTTTGTTTTTGCAAACAGTGTGTGTGTGTCATTTCCTGGGGGCTTGCCGTGCTGGGTCACAACACTTTTTTCAGTGCCGTTGTAACTTCGAATGGTCACTAAATGAACTGTTGTAAGTCATGGACTATCTGTATTTATTAATTTTATATTCCCACATTCCTTTAGAACAGTGGTTCTCAACCTTTCTAATGCCGCGACCCCCCCCCCCCCGGCCCCCCCCCCCCCCCCCCAACCCCCACCAAGAACCCCCAACCCCCCACCCTGCACCCCC
>QLTV01001483.1:1298054-1320964 GCA_003457575.1 Thermophis baileyi
AGGGGCTGGCTTGGGCCCCCCCCCCCCCGCCCCACAGTCACATGACCGCATTTTGGGCACTCGGCAACTGGTCCGCATTTTTGGCCATTTGCAGAGCCATGCAGTCACATAACTGTGTTTTACAATGGTTGGCCAGAAACCAGCGTTAACTTCTGGTTACCTTCAAAAAAAAAAATTAATGACCACAGCATTCACTTATTGACTGTGAAAGCCACTTACAACCACAGCAGTCACTTAACAACCACTTGGGGTCATGTGACCTGCTTTATGATGGTCATGACTTATGATTGTAATTGCCAGGCTCAATTACAATCATAAGTCAAGGACTACCTGTATGTAAATTATAGCTGCATTACAAATCATTAGCTGCACTATGACTGATGTCTTGAGCAATATCCAAACAATGTAGAAAGTTTACAGGCAAAAAAGGTCAACTCTTATTTACTAATTGCAAAGTTGCCTTCCAACTATCCCCTCCGATGAAAATAAGCAAACACAAACAGTGTAAGAAATTAATCCAACTCCTAATATCATCGGACAGTATCAGATGCAGCTTTTTAAACTTCACATAGAACCTACCTGAATATTCTGCCATTTCAAATATAAAGATCAGCCGCAATCTTAAGCTGGGCTGTAGAGTAAATACAGCATTTTTTAAAGAAAAGGAAAAAAAGCAATGTTACACTGAGACTTGTAAATAGTTTCAGTGACAAAGGCCATCTTATAAAAGATGTACAAGCATAAAAATAAGTTTAAAGAAGATTTTTAAAAATCATGTCCTCCATTGATATTAGGACAGTCCACCAACGCACTCTATATCCCACACCTTGGCCACTTCCTGGAGGAGACAGCTCCTCCCAAGTCTGTGGCACTGAGCTTTCCTTCCTACCTGCCACTTCAACTCTTCCGTACAGCTCCGTATATTGTGTTACACCTAACTTCGTAACAGCATGTGTTTTCATGACAGACACATTCCCTTCCTCACTCCACACTTCACAAAGTCACCTACCCTTCTTGGCAAAACTGTTGGAGAAATCACAGGCAAGGTTGCTCTTCTTCCGTACAAGTTCATCTCGGTTGTTGACAGCTAAACTAAAGTCCCTTGTCCAAATGACTGGCAAAAGAAAGATGAATGCCCGAAGAATCAGTTCTCAAGACAGCCACACCTCACGAAGAGCCATTGGAAAGAGATAACTTGGAGGGCAATCAAAGGCATGCTGTTTATTTGAATATACTCCTTCGGAAAGCCAATTAAGGACTGTCCAGATAGAACTGACCAATGGCAAGCTAATCAGAAGGTGCAGAGCAGACAAGGGAAGGCTCCATCCCTGCCCTTGAAAACACATTATGACTCTTCGGTTTATTGTGGTTAAAGAAACAAGTTTTAACTCAGGGAAATAATTCAGTCAAAGCCCATTTCTCTCAGCTGTGCTTTCATCTACCAAGCAAGAAATTGCATCCGATTTCTCTCTTCCTCCTCTCCCACAAAGATAGATCCCTTTCCCTTATTTGAAGGGAAAGACAGGTATCTGAAATCTTACATTATTGCAAGCAGTAACTTTTAAACAAGATGTAAAACCCAACCTTGCTGTTTAGTCAAGTCAGGAAATATTCAAAATCAAGACTGCTATACACGTCAAAAATTGATTCTGGATTGGTCCAGGGAAGCTAATGCCGCCTTCAAATCAAATGCCACTTTACTTTTTGACTAGGATACAAGACGGAGCTGCAAGTAGACTCCGCCTTGTTCTGAGTTAAGGTCAACTGAGGATAACTTCTTGCCATGTGAAATAGTAGAAGGCTAAACTGAACCAGCTGCATCAGCAAAAGCCCAGGACTGCTTTTATTTTCTTGTTTAACAGCCGCTGCACAGTTCATGTAAATATATAAGCATGAAGCATGTTGGCATGTGTATACCCATACACAAACACACACACAGCCAGTGGAATGCAGTTCAATGACCACGAATGATAGACAAAGGAGAACAATGTGCATCTGGGTCACTTTAGTTAGCAAAATTAAAGAATTAAATCCTAATCAGTTATGGAAAAAAATGGCAACTGGTCTAATAGCTTACTTCTTAATACAGGAGCCTTAACATGCCAGAACATGTCTGGAACCTTCAGGAGATCAAGGTCCTCAGATTTTCAAGAGGACCAGACAAAAGCACTAAAGCATAGTCATACAATTTTCATGCAGCAACGACATATCCAAGAAGAAATTATTTCCCATATGAAACAAACCCAGCAAACAAAAAGTTACACAAATGCTTCCAAACATAGAGAGGAGATTTCAACTTTTCTTCAACCTTTTGCACTCTTGCCCAATATTTGCAGATAGCCTCTGGTATTTTATAGCTCAGGGACCAGGACAAAAAATCCTTTCATTTTATTTCCATTTAATTAATATAGTTAATATAATCTCATAAGGTATTTAATAAGTGTTCCTTTCTATCACATTACACATTGCTATACAGTAATAACTTTTGGAGGCTGGAGGGAGGAGCACTAGTAGTCCTGGAATTTTAGTTGTGCATTCTTTCTAATTGCTTTATCTTTAATGAACATCCCTGAAGCTCTTGGACATTAGTTTATTAATGTTCAGTAATGAACATCCCAGCTCCTTAAACTGAAACCAGAGCTTTGACAACCTTGACCTTTTGATTCAGTGACATCACAGCAGCTCAGCCAATCAGCTAGCATGCAACATTTTTACCTCAGTTCATTATGCAGGTGTTGCCTGCCTGCCTGCCTGCCTGTCTATCTAATCTATCTATCATATGCACCCTGCATATAAAAAAGGACTGACTGACTGACTGTCTGTCTAATGTAGCTTGCATATAAAAAAGTAAAAGTAATTTGTGATAAGGAAGGCAACCTGATGTGATTATGACTTCCACTCTCATAGGTTTCCCTGTTCCTTTCACTTTGAACCAAAAGATCTGTATTTCTTAAAACAAATTTGCTCCCTTCAGTGAACAAACAAACCACATGCCACAGCTCTGGATATGTGACAGAGCATCTGCAATGCTGTTGATCATGGTTATTATGGTGCAATTATTTCTTTAAGGTCTTTTTTTTTCATACTCTTTCAATCTCTATCGCTTTCAATCACAAAAATATGTGAAATTTCCAACAAGCTGAATAGAAATAGTTACAAGATCTAGCCAAGGTCAAACCCTTGCTCCTTGCCTAGTTACTTTTAAATTGAAGAAGTCTCAGTAAGCTATAAAGCCAAACACAACACAACCATATCTGCTGCCAAATTTTCTAACCTTGTATTTTAATCCTACTCTCATGAAATCCATGCAATGCAATGCAATCACCTCAGCATAAAATACATAGCCATTTCTTTATTGCCTTTAGTTATCTACAAGCCCTACATAATACCATCTCTTTTCTTCAGCATGTACAGGTAGTCCTTCGACTTATGACTGTAATGGAGACTGCCCATAATGGAGCCGGTGGGGATCTCGTGGGGTGAGATAGTTGGTCAGTCATAAGAGCAGTTGGATTGTAAAGTGTCCAAATGTTGTTCACATGATCATGGGGGCCCTGCAGTGACTGTAACTTCAAAACCATTTTTTTTGAAACAGGTCGTAAGTAGCTTTTCAGGGCTCTGTCATAACTTTGTGACTTCAAACAGTTGCTAAGCTCTTCTCCTACAATAAGAATTCAGTCTTATTTGTGTTTCCAACCTTATTTACTGAGGAGGACACCCCACGTTTTCCAAGAGGCTCAAGCAAGCCTTTTTCTTACACTCCACATCAGGCTGTGCTGTTAAAAAGAGAAATATCTAAAAGGTTTCAGGTCAGGAGGTTCCTTTTCAGCAGGCACAGAATCCTGCAGAATCTGATAGAAATCAAGTAACCGGACAATGTAGACTTTGAGGCTGAATGTAGGAGCCCCATTTTTAATCTTCCGTAATATCCTTGAGGTAACCCTGCACTAGGACTCACTGCAGAGGCATTTTCATATCTCCTAATGCTACAGGGCAGTGTTGCACCATATCACACTAGTCCAACTTCCTGCTAACAGGCTCCATCACTGCCAGGAAAACTCCCATTCCCCACAACTACAATGTGTAGGGCAAGGGTGTCAAACTCCATTTCATTGAGGGCCGCATCAGGGTTGTGTTTGACCTGGGGCGCCAGGGGGGAAATGGTCAGGATGGGTGTGCCTGGGGTAGGCAAGGCCAGGGTGGGCGTGGCCAGCTCGACGTCACTCATCGAGGCTCCGTTTTCAGCCACGATGGCCTCCTGCAGCCCTCTGCCATTGAAAACGAAGCTCGGGGAGGCTGCACTGGCAGAGGGCTGCAGGAGGCTGTTGTGGCTAAAAGCTCCGTTTTCGCTGGCAGAGGCACCTCTGGCTGGTCCTTCACTGTTTCCAGGGTGGCCCCGCAGGCCAGATCTAAGCACCTTGAGTTTGACACCCCTGGTGTAGGGAAAGGGAAGTAAAGAGATTGTTGTGGATGTCTTCAAGTGTGGTGTGTGCCAGCCCTCCAGAGTAGGCCAGATCAGGAAACAAGCATTTCATGAACTGCTAGAACTCTCCTTCATTGTTGTAGGTATAATTACAGAATCTTGAAAGTCTGACAGAAATTTTCTCTGTCCTGAGGCAATTTTTGATTCCCCCTCCCCTCAGCTCTTCTTGTCTCTCCAAGCTGAAGTGATCTTTATATAACAGCAATTGCATTCCTTCTTCAAGGCATCTCCGTACTCCTCTACCCAAAAATATTTCCTCAAATAATCCTCTCTTCACTTCCTCAAAGGCAATCTCCTCAACTTCCTATTTTCTGTAAAAAGTAAATGTCACTTAGGTGAAAATTGTTAAATAAATAACAGTATTAAAGTATTTGCAGCCAAAAAAAAACACCTATTACCCTCAATGGACTTGCAACCTCATAAAGAATTACATTGATTCCAGATGGAAGGAGAGCTATGAAGAACCCCTAAAGAGTTTTTGCTTCTATGGGTTATATTTCTCGATTTTGCCATATTAAAAATTAAAACTGGCGCATTTGCAGCCACTAGCACTTCTCACAATTGTTCGATGGGATCTTAATATTGCATTATTTCTCAACATAGGCTGGCAAATAATTTTGATTTCACAGATTCTTGAGACTGTTTTGGGAGATCCCCCTGGGGTCTCAGGACCACACTTCTAAGAAACACTGCTCTAGTATAATGTTCACTCTCAAATTTAAGTAATGTGATAAGAAGAAAAGTAATAAGTAAAGGGATTGCTGCTTTATTCAGTCCTCCAGCCCATAATATTATCAGACTATGCATAAAAATAATTTTAAAAATTAAAAAGTTATTTTTTTCCTATGCTGACATTTTTTAAAATACATTTATTTTGTGCACTGAACTTCTTGGGTGAAGGAAAAAAAGAAAATTAATTTTTATTGTTTTTGAAAATAGTTTGGGGTTACAAGTCAGAGAAATCTGCCTATGTTTAAACATACATAACTTTCTAATTCTAATTCAGTGGTAACAGAAACATATACCATGTATGCCCAACCGCATTCTTATTTAGGCTATGTAGTACATATGAATGGCAAGGCTGTTTTTCAAACATGGGTCATAAATTGGCAGATTTGAGAATGAAAGACAATCTCTCAGAAAGAGAACAAAATGGAATATGCTGTAAAAAACGCACAACTGATTGATGAGCCATGAAGAGTAGCTTTTTTGTGAGATTGCAGGATGCAACTTGTCCTGGTTATTATTTTTGCTTCATTCATCAGTTGTTATTGGGATTGCATTTCACCTACTAAAAGTGGAACAGACATGCCCTAAACTGAATCAATCCAATCCAGAGTATATTATATGCACCTGAGTTGTCTTTGTAGCATGACTTTTCTATTCTAGGCGGATTAGTTTGGCAGGCTTACTGATTTGGGAGTCAACTGTAGTGACCTCACTACTGGGGTGATGCCATCAGCATTCCCTTCTTTCTTGAAATAAATGGCAATAAATGAAATGAAATAAATATTTTAATTCTGGAAGCTCTGGAATGGTATACTCATGATAATCTAAAAGCAAAAACAGCTACTGACAAGGTGGCTTGGTAGAATCTTTCTATTAAAAAGATAACACATAAATATGTAAAGAATGACTATATATACTCAACCATCACAAATATAGAAGCAGGAATATAAATTATTTACTACATTTAGTTAAATGAAAACACGAGTCTGTAGGAGCCTTTCAAGTGGGAAAAAAAACCCTGTACAAGAACATCCCCCTTTTCAGGCAATTCTCTTTGTAATTGCAGTGGTGTGAAGAAAGAGAAGAAAACCATACGTATATCATAGATATTATGTCTTTACCACCTCTGCCTCACACATTTTTGAAGGAATATATGAAAAAAAGCTGCCTGACATGCATAGGTATTTCTTATCATATAGAATCCTAAAGTACAAATACAGGATATTAAATAACAGTGAATTCCACAATTGTATAGTACCTACACAGCACAAAAAACCATGATTTGCTAAACTTCAACTTATGATATAAACTGCAACTGACTGGATTCATATGATATGTTTGTAATACAAACCATGGTTTCTCAACCAAATTGTGAGGTTCACATAATACACTAATCTTAGTGCAATGTATGAACCCAACTACAAGTTTGTTCTCCTCTTCCACATTACCATGATTATAAAACCAAAAGGAAAAAGGTTTAATAAGGTTAAGGTTTCACATCTATACTAGTTGTGTAAGATATCACCATAAGCTGAAAACTAAAAATTTCTGCAAGCAAAGGGATCATCAGGATGTTATTGGAAACTCTTGCCCTAAGCACACTTTCCAAAATTTAATATGATTTTTTTTATGGTTCTTGGAGTTACTTATTCCCAATTTCAGAAGTAAGTATCTCCTACTTCTTTAACATAGAATGCATGAATTTATGCTTTGTATGCTTACTGCAGCACAGGAAAAAAATAAGTTGTACTTTTCAAAATATTGCTTAAATCCAACATTTTTTTCTTTTACTCTGCAGATATTCAATGCTAGCTAGCAAATCTCTTGCTGCATTTCTAAGGCAACTAAAAAAAACAACAACATTAACTTACCTCTTAACATTAATAATTGTCAAGATTCCTCTGTGATAACTGTATTATTTTAAAATACGAGGTAACACTTAACAATAAGCTCTACGTAGTTTATGTATGATACAGACATTATTAGATTATTGGTTTGGGGTGTCTACATACAACTAAATTCTACTCCTAATACGGGCAGCATCACTGTCTCTCTGTACTTGCAGGTAACAAGATGACAATGCCAAATATCGACTACATTCAAATTAAGCAAATTGAGGTCCTGCTAAATATCACTTTCCCATGACGAAGGACAAAGTGTAAAAACAAAAAGGGGGTGAAGGTGAAACAGGTCATGAAAATCCACTTGTCCAGCAGGGATTTTAAAAAGTTCTTGCTAGCTCTCCTAGAATTGTTTTAAAGCAGTAGCTTCATAAAAGGGCCACCCTCCCTGTCAAGTTTAAGAAATAAAAATCATGGAGGAAAGATAGACATATGGACTACAATTCTACTTCCTTTATACCCAACTCCTGTAGGGATGAGGTCTGCGGTGGGGTTGGAATTGCCTTTGACCAAACACATCTGAGGAAGCATCACTTTGAGAATTGGAGTAGACTAGGCAAGAAATCTTGGTGAGAGTTACTGTAAAAAGGACCCATATGTTCCTCGTAGCTTTCCAGAGACATTCAAGTGCCGCCAGTGGAGCAGCAATTGCTCTTTCACATTGCAAGCAAGGCCCAGAATACCTAAGCAGCTGTTGAGAGAGATCAGACATGGTTGGTCAGCTAAAATCTACTTTGAGTTGAATTGGAGTCCTGGTCATTTCATGGGCATATACAGTATAGTTTTCTTGTCAATATTATGCAAGTCATTTTCCATTAATTTCAAGGTTAAAATAAGAAACAGTCTGCCTTGGAATAAAATCTGCAGTAAGATGTCTGTTACATGGTTCCATTCTAATTCTCAATTAGTAAAAAGTAGTGCTGAAGTTTGATTACCAGTGTTCCTACAAGAAACAGATTTATTTTGCCTAGTGCAGTCAAGTTATTTACAAGCTGTGAATATCTAGAATCAGATAAATACAGAAAAAATGTAGCAAAAGAATAAAATGTCCCTGGGCTTTAAATACCCTTGAGTTTTATTTGGCCCCTTCCAATCACGTTCAGGGAAGTTGATTTGCCTTGAACTATTTCTGTAGAGAAGTCATTTCTAGCTTATCTTTGACCAAAACAAGATTCATCACGCCAGTGTACATTTTCATTCCATTTATTCAATTTAAATTTCTTGTGTTTCCCAAATAAGTGACACTCCAACACAAATATAATCAGAACAGAATAACAGAGTTGGAAGGGACCTTAGAGGTCTTCTAGTCCAACCCCCTGCTCAAGAAAGAAACTCTATACCATTTTTTGACAAATGGAAAGAAATAAATCCTTTCATTTATTATGATGTTTTTCTATCTCAAAGCAGGGGTGAAATTCAAAATTTTTCCCTACCGGTTCTGTGGGCGTGGCTTGGTGGGCATGGCAGGGGAAGGATACTACAAAATCTCCATTCCCACCCCACTCTGGGGCCAGCCAGAGGTGGTATTTGCCGGTTCTCCGAACTACTCAAAATTTCCGCTACCAGTTCTCCAGAACCTGTCAGAACCTGCTGAATTTCACCCCTGTCTCAAAGCCTTTAAAATTTTAATGAGAAGATTATCCATCAAACACTAATTTATATTTTTATACTCAATGATAAAACTAAACAACTAACATTCGTACATGAAACACAGCTATGGGAATCACTGTTAAATTAATACTTTGGTTCCTAAAGGCCTTGTAAGTCTGAGAGAACCTTAGAAGTAGGCTACTCTCTCCTAGGTATCTCCAGTGATTCAAAAATTCCAGATTCTATGTATGTGGATATGTGCAAGCTGTAGCATGAGTCATACACAGAGTTTAGTTAGGGAAGTATTTACTGAAAAAGCAAAAGATGATACAGTTCCCATGGCTGTTTTGATGCTAAGTATACCAGAAGACAAGTATAGCTTCCCAATTGTCATTGCTCAAATCAAAGTTGCATACAGTATTTCTTTCCTAGTTTTGTGACTGTACAAAGCAGAATCACAAACTTGTATCCAAATCCATGGGAGCCAGTTTATATAGGACACTCCCCTGTTCAATGCATTCACTGGAATCCCATGCACTGCATTTTTATAAGATGTGAACAAAGTCTTAGTTATTAAGCTCTAGCACTCTAGGTAAGCATACAAAGGATTATGCTACAGATGCGGTATTTTACAAAAGTTCCCAAACTCAGGTGGATTTTATTCCATACATCCTTTCTTGCAGGACAGACCGTTCTTGTCTCCCATTTTTTAAAACCGTATCCAACACTTAAGAGGGTCTGAAATGTAGGGTACTGCTTATCCCAAATTAGACCGCTCATTCATTTGGCCCCATACTGCCAACACTGACTGACAACACACTCAAAAGATTCGACAATTCAATTCAACAGGAGTCTTTCCATCCCAAATTGAAAATATCAGGGATTGAACCTGTGTTGGTCTACAGGTTCCTTCCTCTTTTATCCCATGGTTGTTACATTTAGTCAAGAACTGTTGATTTTGGGTTTTACAGATTAGATTGATAGATCTTTATAGAAATGACTGGTTCATACTATTATGGTAAAACAAAAAGTTGTGATTCATTGTTAAAGCCTTATTCTACTGTAACAAAGAGAGTTGGAAGTCAGTGTTTCTTTTTCTTTTTCTTCCCCTATCCTTTCTCACTTTTCTTTCCCCTTTTCCCTCACTGTCCTCTTATTTGCTTTTGTATTTTATATTTTATAATACCTTATAACTTAATAAAAACACTATTGAGTACGATTTGTCAAAAAAAACAAAACCTGTTCATAAGACACTTTCAGAAAAAAAATATTAAATCCAGGATTAGAATTAATATTTACCAATCACCCTTCTCCACCTGCAAATTGATCTTGTTGTAGTAGTATCTGATTTCAATTGCCCTTGTCACATATATAATCATATTTTGGATCATTTTAATGTGCCTTGTATTCATATATGTTAATAAAGGTTAGGACAAACATAGGGTAGAGCACAGCTTTATCTCCAGTTTTTCAAGAGTGAAAAAGCCCAGGCCTTGAGCATCTACTTTAAACAATTTGGTGCAACAATATGGACTCCAGCCTGGGTGTACATGTTTATGATAAACAAAATGTCTGAATATGGTTATAGAAGTAACATTTCCAGATCACTAACATAAAGTATTCTATCTTGAAATAGCTGACAATGAAAGGAATGAGTAGAAGAAAATCCTAGGTTTAATTGCACATAACACTGTTGAAAGGTTTTGAGGTAAAAGCACTGAATCTGATGGGAACTGCAAAGAATAAACATGTTTCTCTTCATAGTTTGGCTATCAGAATTTTTTTTTAAAAAAAATGCTTACCTGTTTTATCCTGGGATTTGCCTTAGGCAACAGGCTGGCTGACAAAACTGATGTAAATGGAGAGACACAAAGTTCAGGAAAAGGATTTGGTATGGATGGGATTTCTGGCATATTAAACTCTGCCTTTTTTGTCCTATATTGAAGAGAGATCATGTATTGTTCATATAAACATAATTATCTATATTCAGTTCAAAATTACAAGTAGTAGTTATACATGCAAAAACTGCAACATGTGGAGGTGCACAGACTTTATAAGGAAACTTGAAGTTAAATATTCCTAAGCTAAACCAATACTGCTGCTCCATTCTCCCCATTGCTAAAGCACATTTTGAACTGGAATGATTTCTAGTAAGGTTCTTTAATTATGTGGGAAATAATTGTTGATCTTGTCTTGTAGCCATATTCCTCAATTCTTAAAAAAATTACATAGTAAATTGGATGAAAGCATTTTTTTTTACTTCCAGACAACTGACTTATTAAGGTCACAACTATGCTGCTTGTTCTCATAAATTCTTACTTAGAGGTGAATCACACCATGGTTCACATAAGGCCTTCAGTTGCAATCTGTCTAGGTTCACTTGAGTAAATCCATTTAAATTCAGTGGGATTTAAAGCTATAGGAGTGTATATTAAATGCAGTGTCAATCCTGACATGAAAGATCAACAACGTTGGCACAATTCAAACTTATACTGTATTTCAAAAGTCATTTTTAGTAATCTAAACTGTATTGTTCTAGATTTCTTTGTAATGAAGATTTTAGAAAAGTGAAGAAATTATCTACACATATTAGCATTGGGTACTATCAGCAATATAAATACTGGGTTGATTCTACTTCATGGGTATTAATTAGCTTCACTTATGTATACAGTGTTTCTGGATAACAATGTACATTTTGCACTATCCAAAGAACCTCCTTGAATGCTCTGAATAAGAAATTTCCTTTAAAGGAATTTTCATAATGCAGCAGAAATATTCAAGCTATTTTCTCATATTTAGGTATTAATAATCCTAACATTTTGTACAAATATACATTTTGTTGAGGGTTTTTTTTTAAATTTTTTACAATCCACTAGCAGGATCAAAAATGCAGTACCTATATGCATCATTCTGATAAATCATAATAAAGTTATAAATGGAATAGTGGCATTTCAATTCACTCCAAGAGTTCTCATTTACAAATTCTGCCAATTATTTCCTGTTCATAAAGTCTTGGTTATAGCAAACAGAGTTCTCAATTATGTCAAATTAGGGGGTTTTTTTAATCCAGAGACCATGGCAACAACATGTTCATGTCCCACCTTGTATGTGTAAATGGTTAAAAAAAATATATTTATAGGTCCTTGAAAAACCTATAATTAAAAAAAATTATAATACTCTCTTTTGTATAAACTTCTACCAATTGCACAGAAGCACTGAAACCTTTTTCAGCATTACATTTCCATCATCTATTTCAGCTTTTCCTAGCTGGCACCTTCCAGATGCATCTGATTTCAGCTCCCATCATTCACAACCAAGTTGGGGATTTGGTTATAATGTGGCAATACTGAAGACAACCTGGGTAATATAACTGGCCACCTAGAAAAACCATTGTTTGACACAGACTGACCTGAGGGATTTCCTTTTGGAGTTGTATTCTTGCTGTAAGGGTGCATGAAGAGGGGGGGAGGGGACCTGGCATGTGTGAAGTTTTCTCTGCTGTGTATGTGTTTCTGTGTGTGCGGAGGGAGGGAGGGAAAGAGAGAGAGATGCTTCTCATCAGAACTGCCTTCAACAGGAGCATCCACCTTTAAGCTTCTGCAAGCCCAAGGGGCAAAATGCTCATTCAAGCCTCCGCCCACTTTCTTTCCATTGCAACCCCTCGCTATGCAATTCTTTCTCCTTTCACTCAGCATATCAAGTGCCAAGAGTGTGCGGGCAAATCCAAAAGTCCTGAACTATCCTAAAACTCTTAGGACAGTTTTGTTGCCTTGCTTAAAAAGAGGATACTCTTTTATTTTATAAAAACACCTCTGAGTTGGGATGGTCCCTATCCAAACCTTTGGCCCAGCGCCTCTTGGAACTGCCCCGCCCCGCCCCACTAAAGCAACCTGGTGAGTATCCTCTTTGGGGAAAGCTTGGTCCTTGCAGCGTTTCCCATTCCCCTCTACAATTTTATCCTGAGGTACACTGTCTCTGAACATGGAGGATTCACTGGATTATCCAGCTCTCCTCCGACCCCGGCCTTCTTCTTTCCCTCCTCTTCCTCCCTTGCCTTGCAACGGAAAGGCTTACCTGTCCTCTCGGGCGAGCTGGGCCGAGATCCCCGGAGCCGGCGGAGTCACCCAGGCGATTTCTCCCACGCTGCTCCCTCCCTCGCTCCTCGCAGGGCAGAGTCTTCGACGCTCGGCTGCCACCCCGCCCGCCTGGCTCTGCAAACCGGGCAGAGAAGCGGCCATCCTCGTCCGCGCCGGCTGCGGGGCTTTAAAGGCACATCCCTCCGCGGGCAGCAACGATCACGGGGCCGCAGAGCCCCAGCCAGCCAGCCAGCCAGCCAGCCAGGCACACACCTTCCCTTTCGCCCGGCTTGCCCGGCCCCACGTGCGGCGTTTAGCGAGAAGGGGAGGAGCCGAAGGGAAAGCCGTCAAGGTAACTCCGGGCGGGCATTCCCCCGGAGGGCGGGCGTTGCGAAGCCGGGAGCCGGCGGAGGCGGGTAAAGAGGGCTTGGCCGACTCCCTCGGCGGGGGCTTCCACATCCATGTTCGTCCCATCCTATGCCCAAATGCTGCTGGGCGAGAAGTGGCCTTCTCAGGGAGGCCGATCGCCGATGCGCATCCCCCCCCCCCCGGTGAACCCGTTCCGAGGAAGCCCGCTTCGGTTTTCCTCACAGCTCTTCACTCTTCTTGCCTTTACAGTACTTTGATTTTTTCGGTATTGTCTGAATGCTGGCTCTTAAAGCGGGAGAATGATTCGTGTGCCAGAGCCAAATACCCTGGGATAGTAAAGCCCTGGTTTACCTCCACAGAGTGGGCTAAGGAGAAAAAATGAGGGGGACCCCCTTAACATGCTTTGCTCTGAACTCTTCGCATAAATAAAAATATTTCAGAATGTAAACTTGAGTGGATTTTGAAGAAGAAGAAAAACCTGGTGCCACAGCACTGCATAATAAAGTTACTTTGAATAGCTGGAACTTTTGGATAATGCCCTGGTTTTTTTCAAATCTGCAGCACTCCTCATCTTTTCTGGTAAAGAAAAGAAAGAGGGGGAAGGGGTTTGGTTTCGTTTGTGTACAGTTAAATCTCTTTTTGATCATGCTTGACACACAACCTTGCACTTTACTTGTGACAATGTGGAAGTGGTTTCACACTGCTTTCATTAAAAAAGAATCTTCTAGTAATCTACAGGCCTAGGGATTTCTGATCTGTGTTGTAGTCGGGTCTGGTCCTACTGAGCTTTTTGAGATTAGCCACAGTTTGCTTTAAACTCCTCCTTCACTTTGTCCTAAAGTTCTGTAGTATTAGATGATTCTCATTGATTCTCACCTTTTCCTTTTCCATGACATACTGTACTAGCTGTATGTGAAAACATGCCTCTGCTACAAGCTGGATGATTACTTCCTATTAAGCCATGATTTGCTTAAGCAGAGTTTATCAAATGAGCTGAGATTAGCACAAGTAAATTCAAACCAAAAACCAATATGGCTTAGTGATTTGGAAATGTGAATCTAGCATTATCCTACAGAAGCCACTAAACTTTAGGAAAAAGCTGAACTTGGGGATCCCAGGGAGCTTTCAGTCTTAATTTACATCAGTGTCTTTCAAACTTGGAGATTTTAAGCATGATGGTTGAGGAATTCTGGGAGTTGAAGTCCACAATCTTAAAGTTGTTGAGTTTGAAAAACATTGTTTAGGTTTAGGGTGAAGGGAGTGGAGACTGACCTGTGGTGCAATCTGTATGCAGTGGAGGGTTTGTTAAAAACAGCCATCAAAAGGACCATCCGTGATTTTAAACCATCTTCTTTTGTTGCCGTGACTGCATTTTTTGTGGTTTTGACTTGAATACAGTACTTTCGTAACTCAAACCTATTCAAAACCCAACAGTTTATTTGTACAAAATGATATGCCAAAGTTTGCTGAACATGTGCAAACTATTTATTTAAAAGACTTATACAACATGCCATAACCCTTGATAGGCTCACCCATCCTGCTAAACCATGGTTAATCCACCATAGGGGGTGGGGTTTGCAGACAACCCTAAGGCAAACTAGCATGTAATATGAATTATGCTAAGGATTTATTTCACTCAGGATTGTTGATTAAAACACTTGGTTAGGTTCACCTATGTCAAACCCCAAATGATGGTTTGTAGACCATAATGACAGCATTACACCATGATTTAAAACAGCCATTTTATAATCAGACCACTGGCCCACTTACCCTAATATTTTTGCGACTTCCAATTCAGCAAGATTTCATGCTTAACTGGAAATGCCTGGAATATGTTTTATGGAAAAAGAAAGCTCTGGCCTCTGCCCTGAGCTAGTTCTATGTTAATTTAACATTTGGTAGTCAAGAAGCATATTTTCCAGCAGTTCTAATTAAATTTAATCATAGGAACTTTAGTATTTAATTATTTTCCATGAGTTTGTCCAAATTCTCAACTGTGAATATTGCAGCCCTTAGGTTTGTTACAAGAAGATTAAAATAGGATTTCTCTATCGAATGTAAAGTTATTGCTACTGTTTGGCTATGCCACCTAGGACTGTTAATTGTAGGATTTTAGCTACTCAGCGGTAGGCAGCAATAGTTTCCAGGTGTTTTCTGCATTATTAATTGCTAGGAGGCACAGCTGTCCTAAACCCGGCAAGTAATTCTGAAGCTTTTAATATTGTAAAATGTCCCATGGCTTGAAATTTCCCTTTTCTATGAACTGCGTCATTCCAAATTCAGGTTCCATGTAACCTGAAAAATAAGCAACGTCTTTATCTCCTGAATGAGATTTTACAATTGCCAGCTTTGCCCACACATCAAGACTCACCTCCTATAAGGAAGCAGGCCGGGCCAAGTTTGTTCTGCTTGTTCTGATTGAAATGAGGGTTTTGGTCCTTGGCTGCTTGTTCAAAAAAATCAAGCTAAGAGGACTGAGGGGAGGCACTGAAGAGAACCCTAGCAGGGCCCTCTGCCTGTACACTTTCAGGATCAACAGTAAAACACTGATTACCATCACATTAATTTATGCCTAAAGCAAATATTGTTTGGCATTAAAAATGTTCAAGAACAACAAATCAGGAAATCAAGTAAACCAAGGTCAGACAAGGGAAAAACCTACTGATTCTCTAGTGTACCTCCTCTTATTTCAAGAAAGAATCCAGTCAACAATTTGCTTCTTTGTGATTAGTTGAAAAGGCCAAAGGGCATTCACATGGCTTTTAGGACTTATTCTACAGCTGTGCTGATTGCCTTATAACAATAGAAGTTGTTGAGCCAAAGATGGTGCTTGTCCAAACCCCTCAGACTGAAAAGGGAAGAATGGCCAGATGGTAAAGTTGCCACAAGAGCTGCTAAAGATTTCAAACTGAAGCTTGTATGTTGGGGAATCAGATGCATGTCAGGGGCCACCCTACCACATTCAGGATAAAAAAAAAGGTAGATTTAAATTTACCATTTAAATAACAGGATTGGAATGGAGCTTAATAGAGACTACTTCACAATTACTCACAGTATTTAACATCTTCTACCCTTTATAGTCTGAAAGTGATTTTCTGAGAAGGGAAATTTGGGCCCCATGCCGAAGGCTTTGGGGTGGATTATGTTATAAGACTTTATGTACAGAGGTAATTTAAGTTAGATGTGTCTTTTTTGTACATCACCATAGTAGTGCATTGTTATTTTCTGTATCAAATGTTAACAGTTCTGATTGACAGTGAGAAATGCAATGTATTCCCATGTCAAACTGGCCATCTGAGAAGATATCTAACAAACAGCATCAAAATAAATATATCCTGTAAACTAAGTCCAACCTGTTACATATTTAGATCTTGAAAAAGATAAAAACTATTCACATGATCCATGAGATAGGCAGGTAACTCTACAAAGACGGGAAGCATGAGAGAGGTTTTATTTGTTGCTTCCCGATGTGCTTTCGCTTATATAGCAGAATTTAGATATTCTTGGTGCTGAATCTCTTATGGGAAGAAGATTTGCTTAGAGAGAATAATTAAAAAGTGAAGGAACAGACATCTGGACAAGTATGGACCTGCGATGCCAAAAGTTTACGATTGGTTAGGAATTTTAGTAGCTTTGTATATACAAGATCTCATCTGCAAAGAAGAGAATCAAAACAATGAGAAAAATTCTGGAAGAGATTTTGAAAAGAGGAACATCAAGATAGTTTGCGCCTCTCATTCTTTTTCATGGGTCTGGAAGCTGCCTACAACCTCGCAGTAATCTTTTAGCAGAAATGTTGCTAAAAACTGGCAGCCCATTTTCCCATGAAATTGGGCAACTGTGATGGTCAGGTCAAAAGAGTCAAGATGGCAGCTATGTGCAGTGGTGGCCACAATCTTGATATTTCTGACACACATATTCCTGATGACAACTGTAGTGTAAACCTTGCATAAATTAAATACATTTTTAAAAAGCAACACAACTCCCCTCCCCCCCGCAATCTCTGGAATAAAAAACTTGGGGAGGGGGACTGTCCAGAATTCCTGGTTTTTCCTGAATGCTGAGACTTCACCTACGTTCCACCAAAGGTCATGCATTGTAGCAGCTGCCACCCTTCAAAAATGGGGTTGTGTGGAAAATGTTGACATAGAAAAGTATGGGAGACGTGCATCATTCTCATTTATTTTTATAGGAGAGTGTGGTTGTGAAAGAACAAGGAGAAGTACACAAGCCCTCTTCTCTCTGGTTCTGAGTTGGTAGCATTGTTTTGGAAGATAAGCCCAGATTTCAAGTTCTTCATTCCCTCTCAGCCAGACTTTCTAGAGCTATGAGTCTCCATTGCTCCTCCACTTCTCAGCCATCCATCCAGCTGAAGAATGAAAGGAGCTCTGATGGAAGCAAGGGGTAGTGCTACAATCAAGGAGTGGACCATGAAGATGGTAGAACTTGCAGAAAAGACTAATGTGACTTGTTTTATTAGAGAAGGAACAACTACTTTTATAACAGACTGGAAGCCCTTTATGGACTTTTTTTTTTTGCTGAAAATAGATAAAA
The DNA here is from genome assembly GCA_003457575.1 of Thermophis baileyi. Taxonomy (NCBI): domain Eukaryota; kingdom Metazoa; phylum Chordata; class Lepidosauria; order Squamata; family Dipsadidae; genus Thermophis; species Thermophis baileyi. The sequence goes on from QLTV01001483.1 coordinate 1,315,757, forward strand.
TATGAACTAGTGATTTCTGGATTTACCAATTAAAAGGATGTATATGGGGAGAAGGTGACTGTTATATAATTCTGAAGGGGAGTGAAATGGTATCTGTTATGTCCATAGCTCCTGTAAAAAGATTGGAAGTCGCTTCTTTAAGTGTCTTCCCCCCCTTTTTTCTTTACTTTCAATACTTTTTCTTTCTTTCTTAGTTCTATATTTTTTGTTTATCCTTTGACTTTGTAATATATATATATCTATATATATATATATATATATCTATATCTATCTATCTATCTATCTATCTATCTATCTATCTATCTATCTATCTATCTATCTATCTATCTATCTATCTATCTATCTATCTATCTATCTATATATATATATATATATATATATATATTTCAGAAAAGAAATAGAGGGGTGGTGTTGGCCCTTATGTATGGGTTTGAAGAGTCCTCTTCGGGTTTTGGGCAGAATTAAGAAAGGATTGTATCCATGGGAAAAAGTTGGAGCAGCTGGAGAAAGACAGAGAGGAAGACTAGAAGGAAGAAAAGAAGAGGCAGCTATGAGCAGCCAGATGGAAGGGGGAAGTTGCAAGAGTAAAGCCAAGAATCGAAAAGCCAGAGTGGGGCAGAGTGACTCATCCAGCAGATGCAGCCACAAAAGAAACCTGCAGGTAGAGAAGCAGATCGATGGCAACCCACTGGTAGAAGAAAAGGCGGTGGGGGAAAAGGCAGGTCTGGAATAAAAGTTAATAGAGAGGCTGAAGTGAACTCGGCAGCCTTTAAAAAGTCACCAATTTGGCAGGGACTCTGCAATCAGTTGCAGCCGATTGGGTTTCCCAATGAAAAGTTGGAAAGGGAAAGGAATATAAGTATCCGTATGCAAGGCTGAAGACTGCGAATAAGCAATCTAGATAATAGGACTTTATTTATTATGACTTGTACTGATTAGTAGTACAAATCACAGTATTGCAGTCATACGAAAGGCATGAGGATCGGGGAGTGCACATGCCATAGGCATAGGAGCAGGGCAGAGTTAGAAGAAAGGTTATTTTTGTAATGACATAGCTTTACCTGTGAAATGGTTCAACAATAAAACAACCTTGCATGGGCCAAACACAATCCTGTTTCTGTCTATGGCTATGCCATCCTGGAACAGATGTGAGACAAGCAGGTGCCAATCAAGAAAAGCATGCACCCTCTTAGATTGATTAACTGACTCAGTATAGTAGTGAAAGGTAGTGTCTTGCAAAGACAGATGTGTACTCACGCCTAACGAGATTAACTTGAAACGTTTCTTTTTCCTCTATGTCTATTGGTCCAGCAGAACTGATGAACATCAATATTTACAAGTATATATTTTTTTGATCTTGCAGAATGTACATCTGTTTTGGAGATCTCCTTACAATTCTATATCTGTCTATATAAGATTCTTGTTATCATGGCCTTTAACTGGGTGAAACGGTCCATCACTGGGCAACAAGATACCTCAAATAGGCCAAAATCTGAGACCCATGACTCCCATGGGAATGAAATTTGGGAAAGTTGTACTTCCTTCAGTGCTACTGAATGATGCTACATTGCTGGGCTATTGCTGTCATCAAATGATCTTCATTTCAGCAACAGTTTCCCAGCCAGTCTCGTAATCCCTTGCTTCAGCCTCACCCAGCAGCAAAGAATTAACTCATCATGTGGGTCTTAAAGAAGCAACAACTTTAAGGTGCAAAAAGGCTTGGATATTTTTACTGCATTATGTGCCCCTTCTCTGGCACAGAAAAATGCACATAGAAGGCTGAGCGTGGTTTTGAACATGGGTCTTTCTGGAGCCAATCTGATACCCTAATTCAGTGTTTGTCAACTATACCAACTTTAAGATATGCGGACTTCAACTCCCAGAATTCCCAGAGTTGAAGTCCACACATCTAAAAGTTAGCAAAGGTTGAGAAACATTGATTTTGCTCTCAGGACCCCTTATCATTTTAAAAAATTACTGTATGGAAAACTCCAAAAGAACTGTTATTTGTGTGAGTTAAGTTTATCAGTATTAGTATTTATCAAATGCTATTTTTTGTCACTTCCTTGTGATCAACATTTTGTTAATGAATAAATGCAATTTGATAAGATGTCTGTGATCAGAGATGGTAAACTATTTGGGGGAACTTCGCACTCCTGTGTGATTCACATCCTTGAATGTGGCCTCACTGTAAAAGCATTTAATGTAGTGTGAGATACAACTATGAAAAGACAATCCAAATTTAGGTTTAGTGAATTGAACAGTTCTCGTTTCTTTCAGAAATGTGTCAAAAATGAAAAAAAGCAAATCCCTGTCCTATTTTGTGCTCTTTGTGCTGACAACCATGAGAAATTTGTGCTCTTCTCAATTCGCTTTGTTCCCATACACACCTTAAGAACACTGTAACATTTGTCTGAAATGAGGTCCCCCCACAGCTGTCTCAGGGCTTTGAGAGCCAGCCCCAGACAGCTTGCATTCTGGGGCCAAGAGCAAGATGCTGTTCTCCCACTTGAGGTCCAGACTCAGACTCAACTGACTCCTAAATGCTTTTTTAATATCTATATCTATATCTATATATGTATTGGTGAGGGGCCAACCTGTTTCACTGTACTCGAAAAATGCAGGCTAGTTCTCCTCCACAGATCTCTGTTCCAAAGCCTCATCCAATATGGCTGCTTCTCTCTCCCTACTGTAAGAGCTGTCAGTCAGGGTCAGCTCTATTGTTAAATGGCAGGAAGCATTGTTTCATATGGCAGACACCCTCAGTGGGACACTGTGCAAAGTTGCTGGCTGCAGAAGTTAAAAAGTTGTGAGCTGAAGAAGCCTCTTGGATGAGAAGTGAAACGTCTTCAAAGAAAAACCAGAAAGTCCAGTTGTCTCTTGAAAAAGCACCTTTGGGGCAGAAGTTAAAAATTAAATTTGTTAGATGTCTTTTCAGAGAAGTTTATCTCTATGTGTTGCGTACTTAGAATAACAGAGTTGGAAGGGACCTTGGAGGTCTTCTAGTCCAACCCCCTGCTTAGGCAGGAAACCCTACACCACTTCAGATAAATGGTTATCCAACATCTTCTTTAAAACTTCCAATGTTGGAGCATTCACAACATCTGGAGGCAAGCTGTTCCACTGATTAATTGTTCTAACTGTCAGGAAATTTCTCCTTAGTTCTAAGTTGCTTCTCTCCTTGATTAGTTTCCACCCATTGCTTCTTGTTCTACCCTCAGGTGCTTTGGAGAATAGTTTGACTCCCTCTTCTTTGTGGCAACCCCTGAGATATTGGAACACTGCTATCATGTCTCCCCTAGTCCTTCTTTTAATTAAACTAGACTTCTTCAGCAAGTGATCTGGAAGCATTTTTTTAAAACATAATTTACATTTTGAATCAATATTTTGCTGGATTTCTTTGGAAAGAAAAATATTAAACCATATTAGTATCTATCATGAGATTAATGTCAACTCGCAAAGCATCCCTGGCCTGCTTTCTAGTTGCCATAGGCAAAGGGGATGGGAAAACGAACTTTGCAGCTGCATCAAGGAGTTGGTATCTCAGTCAAAATAAAGCACATTCCAACTGATAAGCCGAGGTCATCTCCACGGAAACCCGCAGTGGCCGGAGGGGAGTGATCTCTACAACCCGCGAAATTGCTTTGTTGGAGAATGTGACTGATGAAACACCTTGGGGGGAGGGGGGAAACAGGGTCAGAGCCGGGACGTAAATTAAGTGAGGTCAGAATTGGCTTCATTTGGTCCGTGCAGACATGAAGCTCCTAATAAATAACTGGATTTCTTTTGAAGCCTGGCGTGAGGCTCTTTATTTAATTAGGGCATCGGTCAGAACCCTGACAATTAAGATGTATTAGTGTCTTAAAATATATATGAAAAGAGTTTTGAGGATGGGGAACGGAATGGCTGGTGGGGAGAACAGGGTAGGGCAATATATTGCACTGATGTCAGGGAATGGGAAATATGGTGGGAGACAAGGGGCAGGCCCCTCCGTGTTTAGTGTTTTTAGATTTTGTGTTCCAGCCTCTTGCACTCAACCCATTTACTGGCTAGCAAATCTGTGGAGGCCTGGGTTTTAGGCTGCTGCTTTTAAATGCCAAGGCAGTCCTTTCCTGACCAATAGACCCTGCTCACAATCACCCACACTCGTCATCCCTCATCTTGACTACTGCATGGAGTAGCTCTACAAAGAGTTGCCTTTGAAAAGTATCTGGAAGCTTTAATTGGTTAAAAATGTGGTGGCTCGTATAGTTCTGTGCAAGTTTAGATTTGCACACATCAATTTTCTTGTGGGAGCTGCATTGGTTGCCAATTTGCTTCCAGGTACAATCCAAGGTGCTGGTTGTCACCTTTAAAGCCCCACATGGCTTAGGGCCAGGTTATTTGAAGGGCTGTCTTTTCCAGGTTACATCTACCTGATCTATCAGAGGGAGAAGGCAAGGCATGTTTTGGGTCCCCTCCATTAAGAAGGTCCCAAGAAGAAGGGCTTTCTCTGCGATAGCTCCCTCCCTGAAGAAATAAGAGTGGCCCCCTATCTTGGTACTCTTTCAAAAGTCCCTGAAGACATGGTTTTGCCAGCAGGCCTGGGGAGCCCAATGTGATACTGAGTATATCGCTCTACATGGGGCTACCCTTGAAGAGTGTTCGGAGACTACAGTTGGTCCAGAATGCGGCTGCACGAGCTGTCATGGGTGTACCTAGGTACACTCATATTACACCAATTCTCCACGAGCTGCACTGGCTCCCTATTGGTCTCCGGGTACAATTCAAGGTGTTGGTTATTACCTTTAAAGCCCTACATGGCTCAGGGCCAGGTTATCTTCGAGACCGCCTTCTACCGCATAGCTCCCAGCGACCAGTAAGATCCCACAGGGTTGGGCTCCTCCAGGTGCCGTCAGCTAAACAGTGCCGGCTGGCGGGCCCGTGGGGGAGGGCCTTCTCTGTAGCTGCCCCGGCCCTCTGGAACCAAGTACACAATTCAAGGTGTTGGTTATTACCTTTAAAGCCCTACATGGCTCAGGGCCAGGTTATCTTCGAGACCGCCTTCTACCGCATAGCTCCCAGCGACCAGTAAGATCCCACAGGGTTGGGCTCCTCCAGGTCCCATCAGCGAAACAGTGCCGGCTGGCAGGCCCGTGGGGGAGGGCCTTCTCTGTGGCTGCCCCAGCCCTCTGGAACCAGTTACCTCCTGAGATCCGGACTGCCCCT
>QLTV01001483.1:1333475-1367511 GCA_003457575.1 Thermophis baileyi
TGCAACTACAGGAAACGTTTGGTTGAGGTTATTGCTGCCAAAGGAGGGTCAACCAGTTATTAAGTCCAAAGGTTCACATACTTTTTCCTCCCTGCACTGTGAATGTTTACATGTTATGTTCAATTAAACCATGGCAACATCTAATGTTTGTGTAGTATTATTTTAAGCAGACTGTGTTTTTCTATTGTTGTGACTTAGATGACGTTCAGAGCACATTTTATGACCAATTCATGCAAAACTCCACATAATCCCAAGGGGTTCACATACTTTTTCTTGCAACTGTATATAAAGAGCATTGGTCATATAATTTTATTTTCTGGTATGGTGGCATGATTGCTGTTTACAAATCTAGCTATATGTAGGCAGAAAGAATGATGTATAGTCAGATTAGCAAAAAAGCAGCTATATCAGTGAAGAGGTAAATTATGGTATTTTCTCAATTTTGCGTTATGTAATTTTCTTGACAGCAATTCATTGCCCCATGCAGAGCAATACAATGCAACTCACTGCATAGAAGATTTGGAAAATATTTGGAAGTCTTTGTTAAAAACTAATCTGATCAAAACTTTTTTAAAATGATCAAAAGTTGAGTTTTCAAAATTATAGTTCAACATAATAATTCAAGAATAAAACTAAATACCATTGCTTTTATCTGAAAACACCATGAGTTATTTAAAAGTAAACTAAAAATATTCCATTATTTGCAATGCATATCTACAGTTTATTGCTTGATCAGAACTAGGGTCACAAACAGATTTTCAACATAGAAATGCGACATTAGTAAGTCAAGACAGGAAGGAAAAGATGGACAGGCTGTGACAAAGCAAAACATCTATTACTGAGGGTTTGGTTTTCTGCTCAAGATAATATGTCTTTTCCATAGGTGATTCTTAAATTCTACAATGTTAGAAATACGCACTCACAGAACTAGCTCATTGACAATGTTTCTAAAATAAATTCAAACTGGAGAAATTGTCACCAATACCTCTTTCCTCAAGAGAAAGTGAAGCTCATTTCCCCCCATAACCATATGCTGAATTTCCTGAATGTCAAAAAAAATATTTTAAAAATTAACAGACATAAACATAGTTTGCTTTTATGAATATTGAAGAAAAACTGCACAAAAGTCTGCATTCAGCTACAGCTTATATATTTTCAAATGCATTATGGCTGCTCTAGGCCACTGTGACTTTTGCTTGAGATCTCCTCAAGCTATACCTGATCCACAGTTCAATGACTTGAACATTTATATCTACTGCCAAACAAATATCCAGAATCTTCAGTCCAGCCCAGAGCTGGATTGTGAATGCTTCATGTCAGCTTATATAGATTCCAAATATATTTCCAAATATATGTCTTATGAGTCTGTCTTTGCCAAAGATCCTTTCCCAACATCTGCTTAGCTACTAAATTTAGAAAAAGATGGGGGTAGAAGTTACTGAAGCTTAGTATGGCGAGTCAAATCCATGCAGGACTCTGAATGAGGATAGGAATGCTGAAGTATACACCTATTTTTGAGATATGCAGTTCAGATATGCATGGTCCCGCTCTTTGGTACCACCTTAGGACAGGATGGGATACCTGTGACTTTCCAGATGTTCCTACACTGCCCAATTGTTACTATCTATCCTGATTGGCCATATTAGCTAAGGTTTTGGGGACACACCCATTAGGAGTGCACTCCAGAAGCATTCATTGCTATTTTCCAAAGTTTGAAATTTGGATTTACAGCTGCTTTTGAAAAAAAAAGTTATCTGAACTCACTGATGGTATTGTTGCAAAACATCACAGACATAAGCACTCTAGCATTGAGACTAAACATGTTTTAAATAAAGAAATCCACATATAGTGTTATAAAGTAGGTGCCAGGGGATTTCTGTTTTATTATTTTTCACTTTGATACTAGAAACAAACATGGTAACAATCAATCTAAATAGGCATGATCCAGCCAAAATTAAGCACCTTTATGTTCTACTGATTTAAGGGAGAACAATAAGCACTTAAACTGATTTAGAAGTATATAACTTTAGATGTATATCATCTACATTGCTTTTTTTTTTTACTAGAAAACCTGCCCATCAGTTTCTAGATCATATTTAGCTAAGTGCAGTAATTAATTTCAAATTTAACATTCAAGGCAACAGGTGAGAAGAACTACATTTAAATTCAAATGTTTCTGAACATAATTATTAAGCAGTTACAAACATTAAGATGAATCTTAGCATTATACAGCACATTGCTACATACCATTTATTATGGATGAAGTGGAAATTAACATATCTGATTATTACAGCAGCAAAAATCTACAACTCTTCTGCGCCATGGAATAAGTTCTGAAGCAGCATTTTTAGTTTTAAAGAGAAAAGGCAAAAAAGCCATAAATTATTATATTTTAAGAATTCTTTTGAGGCATCCATTAAATTTCTGTGCTTCACTCTTGACAATATATACCCACACAATCCTGCATTTATACATAGTCTTCAATAATTATGCAGGTAACTGTGAAGTAGGTTTTATGCAGTAGATCTATGCAATTGTGATTAAAGTGCAAAATATTTGGTACAAAGTCTTAATGACTACTGTATCTTGTTTCGATGGACACTGGAGAACTGAGACTGGATCTTCCATTGATGGCAATAGTGTTTGATGGAGGTGCAACCTGGAAAAGAAAATATTGTCAGGATCATAGAAAAAAAACTAGGCCTGGATACCATCCATCGGCCATTTCAACATGCATCTGTCTTAAAAGCTATCCCTGAGCAACATCTAATTATCAGGATGAGATGTCTATTCGGAGCCCATTCAATAAAGAAGTGTATATAGGTTTGATAAAGGGAGCAATGTGATGTGGTCAGCAAAGGCTGAGAAGATTTGGGTTCAAATATTAATCAGTCTTGACATTCAGTGGGTGTCTTTGGACAGACATTCTGTTTTACCAAACAGCGCAAATTGGTAGGACAAAATGAAATGGAAGAAGCATATCTCCAAGATTAAAAAACAGGAGACAAAGATGCTAAAATATGAAAGTACAAAATCAAATTGAGGAATAAACAGGTTTTAAGATTGAGAAGATAGTAAAATATTTGGGTATCGCCATGACAATTATGAACTATATGCTGTTTCAAAATAGTTATGTTAAAATAGAGTGAAATTAAAAAGATATGTTAAAGATGGAACAAAATACAACTCTCATTTTTGAGGAGAATTTCTGTGATTAGGATGAATGTTTATCTGGAATGTTATTTTTATTTTAGACAATATTTGTCTTGACAACTGATGTATTATTTAAACAATGGCAGAAGAATCTATCTAAACTTGTATGGCAGGGAAAAAACACAAGTTAAATATAAGGTATTACAAGAGTACAAAGGAAAGAGGAGGATTGGGTTTACCTGACTTCAAATTACATTTTATTTTATTTATTTATTAAATTTATATGCCACAAACCTCACTGTTGCAATTATATTTCTCTAGCTTGTTGGTCAGTTTGGATGAAATAATGGATATTGCTGAGAAAAGGCAGCTACTGGAGTTAGAAGGACGTGATCAACTGGCCTGGGGACCACAGAGCCCAACAACTGGCTCATCTTATTGTAGTTGCTGGGGGGGCAGGGGGAGATTATTGTTTTTTGTATTGGGGTTTTATCCTTGTAAGCTGCCCAGAGTCATGGACAGTGAGTTAGCACTATAGCAATAGCACTTAGACTTATATACCGCTTCATAGTGCTTTACAGCCCTCTCTAAGCGGTTTACAGAGTCAGCATATTGCCCCCAACAATCTGGGTCCTCATTTTACCCACCTCAGAAGGATGGAAGGCTGAGTCAACCTTGAGCCGGTGAGATTTGAACCGCCGAACTGCAGCTAGCAGTCAGCTGAAATAGCCTGCAGTGCTGCATTCTAACCACTGCGCCACCTCGGCTCTCGGAATTGAGCAGCCATATAAATTTTCTTAAATAAAATGAGCTCAGATTTGGGTGGCATCAAGATTTGCAATAGGATTAGGCTAAGGTTAATATAGATTTTAAATATCAGTATGTCAGGTGTGCCATTTTGAGAATATAGAATAAATCAAACTCAGGTTGTGCATAAAATCACTTCTGTGGTCTCAATATTTTATAGCATTTTATAGACGTCTGACATAATTATTTTTAAAATAAGCAAACATAAATGGTTAATTTATCATGATATATTAATTTTTTCAAGAAAATAAAGTAAAATCAAGAAAAGATTTGGTAGCAAAGAGAGACACTTGTCAATGGCTTTCTTATGTATAATGATCAGAACATTTTAAACTAGAAAAAAGAATTTGTGGTATTGAACAATGTAAGTATCACTTTGAAATATACTATGTATAAAAGATGAACATGTTGTTGCCAAAATGTATAAACTTTTATTGAAATTTGAAATAGAAAAAATGAAAGAATGTATAACATAGGCTAAATTACAATATACAAATGGAGCCATGGGAAAATACATGGTTTGAAAGGATTGAAATTTACATTATTGTTCTAATCTTAAACGGATTTTTTATAAAATGATGTGTCACTGGTATATGTCACCAGGGAACATGTGTAGAATATACAAAGGTATTTGTATTTATGTTGGAAATGGAAAAGGAACATTTTATCATATTTGATGAACATATAAAAAAGCCAGAAAATTTTGGCTGTCTGGAAAACCCTTACATTTTTGGAATGAAATAGGAAAAAATGATATGATTCCTGGCTTTGATTAGAAAAAATAAATAGAAAAAAGTAGCTTTTCTTTTTGTAACTGTAGAATAAGGGGTAGTTTTATAATTGTATATATATTTGCTGCAAGGAAATCAGACACCATTGCTATTTCTTTTTATTCTGTGTTTTTTCTTTTTTTCCTTTATTTTCTTTATATTAATTCTTGTTAGTTTTCATCTTCTATTCAAAATACTTAATTAAAAAATTATATAAAAGAAGAAGCAATATCTCCCTGCTTCTCAAAGAGCATGGGATAATAAAAAGCAAGCAAGCAAATAAGCTACCTACAGACCGCCTCAGTTTGAAACAGTTTTAATGCTAATTAATATTAGCAATAGCAATAGCACTTAGACTTATATATCGCTTTACAGTGCTTTACAGCCCTCTCTAAGCGCTTTTACAGAGTCAGCATATTGCTCCCAACAATCTGGGTCCTCATTTTACCGACCTCGGAAGGATGGAAGGCTGAGTCAACCTTGAGCCTGGTGAGATTTGAACTGCCAAATTCAGGCAGCCGGCAGTCAGCAGAAGTAGCCTGCAGTACTGCACTCTAACCACTGCGCCACCGTGGCTTATCAATATTACATTAATTTAAAGATTATGAGTTGGAAGAGAGCTCTTTATGGACACACAAGTACATTTAACTGATTTGGAATTTATCTTCCTGCTATTTAGAAATCTGTTGAAATTCATTTGTGGTTTCTAGCCCAGCACTTTAGCCACTATTAGCACTCTATGGCTCATCTCAGGCTAAAAATTAGTGGATTCTGTCCACTGTGCAACTATTTTGCTTCTATCATTCTCCAAAATCTTATTTTGATTCAGTTGAAAATGACAGAGATGCGGATTAGGGGGGGGGGATTAATAGATCCTGCAAGGCTGCAATCAGTGAGTGAAGTCAACAGACACATGAATGAGGTATACATTTTGCTTTTTAAAAAAATGATTTTTAAATAAAGCATTATCTTAATGGGAAGAGACTAGTCATATGATGGAAACATTCTGGAGAGATAAATAGCTACAAGCCTTGCCCTCTTTTGACCCATTTGATTAGCAATTAATGAGGGCTTAATTCAATAGAAATAAAACTGCAGCACAAAAGGCCACAGAGTTTGGCTCTGCACCCAAACAAGTTATTAAAAGGAGGAAAATGTTTGACTGACAGGAGAAACAGTTTTTTGTCTCATTTCTTAATTACTTGGCAGTTAGTGAGAGCACCTGACAGAACTTTTACCTGATTTACTAGAGTAAAGCATTCGCCCAATATCCTTTCTCCTTGCTCTCCATACACAAGGGAATCAAGGAGCCTGCCAGCCTGCTGACATTAAGGGTTTAATTCTCTCACATGCAACAGGCCTTGTTTTAAAAAGCTAAAGTGACATTTTGCAGCCACAGCCTGACATCATCTTCACAAGAGGCATAAAAATAAATTTGATACCACAGCTTTCTCATCCAAGTTCCTCATATTGTTAGATAGTGCAAAAGTCTAATCAACAGGCTACTCTTTTTTTTTTTTGAGGGGGGGGAGTTCTTCAATGAAGAACAACTGAGGAAAATCTGAAACAACTTCTAAAAATGAATGGATCTAAATAGGTCCATCCTGACCATATTAGTTAACCTTAGAGCCGATTCTCTTTCCAATGCACAGTTTTCAAAATGAATGGACTCATGGCCTTAGTTACTCTTCATTTTTCACTATTTATTTACTTATCTAATCAAACCCGTAGAGGGCCTCACAGCAGTCAAAGAAAAACAAGTGACAATAGAATTACTAAGTAGCAGAACATCACAGCTCATTATAAGAACAATGGAAAACATGCAGGGAGCCAGCTCACATTCCACCCTTCCAAAGGAACTGTTGGAAAACCTTGATCTTCAAAGCTTTACAAAAACACAACAGATTTGGGGTCATACAGACATCAGAAAGAATGCTGTTCCAGAGAGTGCAAATAGCTATGGAGAAGGCCCTGCAAGATGGCACTGCTTTATTTACCATGACGACTTGGAGTGAGCAAGCTTTCCAGATCTTATCAGATGGGCAGAAACAATTAAACAATTAAAAGAGGCCACCCTCAAAGGTATCCAAACCCCATGAAGTGACAACCAACCCTTTGAATCGCAGCTGTAAGCTAATTGGTCAAAATAATGGTGCAACACAGTAGGAGTATGAAACAATGATGTTACACAGGCAAAATGAGATATGACCATAATTATTTCCATCCCTGTGTTTTGGACGAATGCAGTTTCTGAGTAGACTTTAAGGTAGCCAAATGTAGAGTGCACTGCAATAATCCAAACAGGTGGTGATTAAGGCCTCCCAGTCCAGAATAGCAATAGCACTTAGACTTATATACCACTTCGCAGTGCTTTACAGCCCTCTCTTAAGATTCCCCAACAATCTGGGTCCTCATTTTACCGACCTCGGAAGGATGGAAGGCTGAGTCAACCTTGAGCCGATGAGAATCGAACTGCCGAACTGCAGCTAGCACTCAGCAGAAGTAGCCTGCAGTACTGTATTGCATTCTAACCACTGTGCCACCACGGCTCAGAATACAAGTTCTAACTGGAATACCAAATGAATCTCTGGCCATGGCTGCCAATTGTTTGTTGAATAAGAACCTATAGTCTATGGACCCCCAAATTGCACACATGTTCTGCCTGAAGAAGCGCAATCCCACTGAGAACGGAAGTTGAAAAATGCTTGAAACCAAAGCCATTCATTCGGTCTTGCTACAATTAAACCTAAGCCTGCTCCTCTCCATCCAGACCTTGACAGCTGCCAGGCACTGGAACTAGACCTTACTTGCACTGCCTCTTTGGCTTGGGATTAAGATGTAAATCTGGGTATCATCTGCATAGTGATAATACCTGAATCTGTGTTAATGTGGATGTTAAATACAAATGGGAAGATGGTGAGCCCCAAGGAACCCTGCAAGGCCAATGTTTCTGTCCTGTCCCACTCTGACCCTGGAGAAAGAAGGGTCACTATAATTCAGAACTTCCCATCTCTAACCCCTGGAAGTGAAGGGCTCATAAGGCTACTGTGATCAATGAGCCTGAAAGCTGCTATCAGCAATATCGGGCAACTCAGTCCAGAAAATCAACTCCACCAGAAGACTAGAACTGTGTTTTATTAAGATTAATATTTATTAAGCAATAATAACATAATCTTGCAAATTTGATTCTGCTATCCTTCGTTTCCATCTTATATCCCAGTGAACCAGGGAGCATTCGCCTGTGACACTTCCAAATATTATCTTGTTTCCTAGGACTTAAAAAGGGTGTTTCAGCCCTCTTTGTCTAGGTAATAGATCTTGTATAGTTCTGCCAAGGTCTTCTACAGCTGCTGAGAGATTAAGCAGTAACAGGAGAGTTACACCACCTCTCTCTTCTGGTCCCATCAGAAGTCATCCACAAGCACAATCAGTGATGTCTCAATACTATACCCAATCCCTGTCTGGTAAGAGTTCAGATCAGGCGTGGGATTCAGCTGGTTTGGACAAACCAGATGTTAATTTTAATCTGGTTCGCTGAACCGATTGTTCCAAGGACTGGCTGACCCCGCCCACCCACCCCGCCCCTCCCAGGAGTCTCCACGCGGCCCATTTTGGATGCCAGGTAAGTGCAGGGCGCACACGGAGGCTCTGGGAGGACGAAAAACGGGCCTGTTTCTGGCCTCCAGAGCCCGGGGGAGGCCGTTTTCACCCTCCTGGAGGCTCGAGGAAAGCCTCCGGAGCCTGGGGAGGGTGAAAAACAGGCCTACCAGAAATACTGGAAGTCCGGAAACAAGCCCATTTCCGGCCTCCAGAGGGCCTCCGGGGGAGGCTGTTTTTGCCCTCCCGGAGGCTCGAGGAAAGTCTCCGGAGCCTGGGGAGGGCGAAAAATGGGCCTACCGGAAGTCCGGAAACGGGCCCATTTCTGGCCTCCGGAGGGCCTCCGGTGCCCGGGGGAGGCCGTTTTCGCCCTCCAGGAGGCTCGAGGAAAGCCTCCGGAGCCTGGGGAGGGCAAAAAACCCACTCCCACTGTGGTGCAGGAGGCCGAGTAGGCCACACCCCCATGGCCACACCCACCCAGCAACTGGGCAGCGAACCAGTTGCTAAAAATTTTCAATCCCACCCTCTGGTTCAGATAACGTATTTCCTACAGGGTCCACTATAGTTACAGCCAACAGAAGCAGGCAGCAAAAACAATTAAAACCACAATGGTAGACTTTTTTTAACAACAGAAAGAACACTGAAAAAAATATCTTAGAATGGTAAACTGTGCAATCAACAAGCTTGCCTGAGAAGGTTGAATTCATCAACTCACTTGAGCTAAATTCTCTGTATATAGATTTTGTCCTATTAAGAACTAGACCAGGTGTCTGCAACCTGCGGCTCCGGAGCCGCATGCGGCTCTTTGGGCCTCTGCTGTGGCTCGTTTGTTGGGTGATCCCACCACTGGCTGGCCCTGCCCCTCGCCCTCCCCTCCCAGTCACTCCTTGCCTGGCCTGAGAAGGTAAGGGCAACGGCGGGGGATGGAGAAGTGGCCGTGGCTGATTCTCCAGCGCCTCAGTCTTGCTGGAGCTTCTTCTGGCCCTTGTTGGTGATGGGCGTGCCTTGGTCACTTGGGGAGACACGCAAACTGCTCTCCGCCCCAAGATACTGGCCCGACCCAGCTGCAACCAACACCGGTTTTGCAAACACGAGGGCTGGCAGGGTGGGAATGGGATCTGGGAGGAAGGGAAGATGGAAAGGGGGATGGGCCCGCAGTGCCCAGCCGCGGCTTTAAAACTTGCACGGGGGACTATCGCTGCCCGGAGGATGCTTTTCAATGAAAGCCAGTGGCGGCACCGCTCCACTGGAGGAGTAAAGAAGCTCAGGGCAGTGGGAAAAGGGGGCTGGCCCCGCCAAACTTCACACGTCCACCCCAGGGGTCAGGATCGGAGAAAGCCGGAGCACCCTCACCAATGATGCTCACCCATCAGCCGATCTCCCCCCTCTCTGTATCTCTCTCTTTCTCTCTCACTCTCTATGTCTGTATGTGTGTGTGTGTGTGTATCTCTGTATCTCTCTCTGTCTCTCTGTCTCTCTCTATGTGTGTCTCTTCTCTCTCTCTCTCGGAAAGCCAAGGCTGGGCCAACCCGGAAAGCTCTCCTTGGGGCTTTTCGCTACTCCTTTTCTTTCTTCTTGGCACCTTTTTGGAAATCCGGGCTGGCTGAGGAACGAGCGTGAGTCGCGGTGGAGGCTTCCCTTCGGGTGACCCTCCTCCTCCCCCTCCTTCTCCTCTCACAACCACAGCCGGCCAGAGAGAGACATAGAGAGGCACAGAGAGAGAGAGATACAGAGAGGGAGAGAGATAGAAGGGGAGAGAGAGAGAGAGAGAGAGAGAGACAGAGAGGGGTAGAGAGAGACATAGACAGACACAGAGAGAGATAGAGAGAGAGGGGGGAGAAAGGAGAGAGGGGGGAGTCATAGAGACAGAGAGAGAGATACAGAGAGAGGGGGGAGGAGGGGGAGAGAGACAGATACAGAGAGAGGGGGAGAGAGAGACACACACACACACAGAGGGGGAGAGGGGGAGAGAGAGGAGGAGAGACACAGAGAGATACAGAGGGAGAGAAAGGGAGAGAGGGGGGAAAGAGATACAGAGAGAGGGGGAGAGAGAGAGAGATACAGAGAGAGGGGGAGAGATAGGGAGAGATGGGGAGAGAGAGATACAGAGAGAGGGGGGAGAGAGAGTGGGAGAGAGAGATGTCAAAAGGGTTTTGTGGTTCCGGAAGTTTTTTTAACAACCGGTTCTCTGCCCTAATGACCGGCTGGGTAGGCGTGGCTAAGGGGGGTCATGTGACTGGGTGGGAGTGAGTGACGTCGAGTTGGCCATGCCCACTCAGGTTTTGTGGCTCCCGGTGTTTTCTTTTCTGTGGGAAATGGGTCCAAATGGCTCTTTGAGTGTTTAAGGTTGCAGACCCCTGAACTAGACCAAAAAAAAAATGTATCTGTAAAATAATATGCAAAATATTCTGCTGAATATACATGAAAAATATCCAGTATGGGTTTTTTTTAAAGTACTGATTTTGAAACTTGAAGCCTACAAACTTGAAACCGATGCCACCACCTTTCTGCTTTACTGCCTTGATTTTAAAGAAGATACCGAGTTAACTATCTGCTTCAAAGGCTGAAGAAATTTAGGGAAGATGGAAGTGCAGGTATGAAGCCAGTTTATGAAAGACCTTAACTTGGAAAGTACAAATGAGCAAGGGAACTGAAAGAGGGGGTGGAAGAAAGGAGAAAGTGACCAGGCAAATAGAAAGAGAGGGAAGCTAAGGGTACAGAACAACCTGATATCCTCTAAAATGGGTTAGTTGATTACTGTTTCCATAACAAAGAAGTAATGAAATATATAGTGTATAGTTAATTATATACTAGGTCTAGGTTAACCAGATCATAGCCAGAAACAACAATTTTGAACACTGATCTATTTCCTATTGGCATAATTTAAAAAAAAATCACACGCTCACAAGATTCGCTCATCAATAATCATATTCTGATTATTACACTGACTTTGAAAGAAGCACGGTAAATCCCCTGCTGTTGATTTAATGCTGAGCGGGAGAAGGGAGGACAGCGACTCACCCGCCTCAATTTGGCAGCAGCCTCTCCAGAGCGGATTGCAGCCAGCAAGCTCTGGTGGATCTGTTCTGGGTCAGGGTGTTGGACTGCTGCAGCAATGCTTCTCTCACAGATAGCGGTGGCTGGATGGTTGAATAAAGGGGGTGCCTGCCTGTTTTGCTCATAGCTTGCATCATTAGTCTTCTGCTGGGTTAAAACATGGCCCAAGTAAGGTTAACGGAGTGTGTTACCATCATTCTGAGCACATGTTCAAAGAGCTATAGGTTTCTAACTACAAAGCATTGTAACGCCTAAAACATTTATTAAGCATTCATAGATCCAGAATAATAAATCATTCATTTATTATTATTTGGGGGGGGGGGGGGTTAAGGTTGCCACAAAATTCAGGTAACACACATGATTGCCTAATGTTGGATAAATAACTTACTCAAATATTCCAGTAAGAAGAGATAGAACTGGGGGTAGGGGAGAGGCAATGCCATCATGAATGTATGTTAAATACAAGTTTTACCTTGTCTGTCAGGATCTGCTGTGTCTGAGTTGTTGGACTCGGTATAGGTGAATGATCCTTTACTTCGGTGCTGGATGCTGATGTGCTAAGGTCAAGAGAAGATTGTTCTTTTAATGGTCTGGTTGTATTGGCGCATGTTTTACTGAAGGACTGTGATCTTTTAACTGCTGATGATACAGCAAGAGCAAAAGGTGAAGGTTTAGGAGAAGAATATGGCTGTGGCAAAACAAAAGTCCTCAAAGTTTTCAAATGTAATGGAGAAAGCTGGGATGAAGGAGAATTCAATGGTTGAGACACTTTTACAGGAGAAGTAGCGACTTTTCTTTCTTCTTCATTACATCCGTTTTCAGTAGTTTCCTCAGGTAACTGAGAAGGAACAGGAATTGGTTTAGGTAGTGGAGAGCAAGGTTGATCTGGAGATGCCACCTTTTTCTCCACCTCTACAGTCTTAGCTTCATTCTGAATAGGGCTGCTTAGAGAGCCACTTCTTGCAATGGCAGAAGTTACATAATGATCTGTGGTCCTCCTCTGTATTTGCAAATAAAAACTGCTTGGCCTTATCGGGGGACTCAAAATTTTTGGTTTTTCTTGCACTGCAGGTGGAGAACGTTTGTTTCCTGAATTTAGAATTAAGGGAGGAATCGGGTGGTCTTGATTAGGCTTGGGATGTTCTACCTCCATTTTCTGGCCTTTGGCATTGGAGAAGGAAACTGGGCTATGATCAGCAGCCAGGTATGTTTTAGGCGGCGGATCTCTCCCTACCTCATGTAATGTAACTTCATTCTTAAAATCAGGTTCTGTTTGACATGTTGTTTTTGAGATATTAGCAGTCTCTGTTTGTGTGCCAAATTCTTGAGAATTTTCATTCTTGGGAGATACCGCTGCTTCTTGGTATTCCACAGGATCTAATTCCCAATTCTTCGCTGTTTCCAAAAACTTGGGAGGTACTATTTTGTAAGTAGTCATTCCAACTTTGGGTATGTAGTCTCTGGTAATTTCATCGGAAGGCTTAGGTTTAGGCTTTGAATCTTGTCTGTAAACTGGGTACGTTTTTGTAGGAAAACTAACTGGGCTTCTGACCATTGTCTCCAGGAGAACTTGGTTATCATTTACAAATGCATTATCATGGGTGCCATTAGGATTCACACTGTTTTGGTCTGCTTGTCCTATGGTCTTATTCATCATATTCAGGGCTCCTGAGGAATGTTTTTTCTGTACTGGCTTGTGTACATGAGTTGAATTTTTGTGAGGGCTCAGTGCACGACCCTGATGATTGCTGTTTTCACTTAATGCAGTCTGACCAAAATTATCTTCAGATATGGTCTGAATTGCGACATCCTGAGTCTTTATTAGATCTACATTGATCTGATCACATTTTTGATCATTCACCCCATTTAGAGAGGTGTCATCCAGTGTCTCACGCTTCTTACTTTTTCCTATTTCTTCCTTACTGAGTTTGTTAGAAGGCAGAGGATATGTTGGTTCTTTATGACCTTTTTAAAAAGGGAAACATAATTTTGACATTAGCACAGAGAAGAAAAATTATTTGAATCACACATCACTCTTTTTCATTAAAACGATACTAAGCATTCAATAATATCCTTCCTGAATCTATTGGATCTTCTATGAAAAATACCAAATCATCCGCAAATGCCTGGGTTTTGTATTCCTCCTTTCTTATCTTAATTCCCTTTATATCCTTTTTTTGCCTAACCTGTTTTAATAATACCTCTATTGAAAGGATGAAGATTAAAGGTGACAACGGACATCCCTGTCTTACTCCCTTAGAGATGTTAAACTTTTCCGTAAAATCTCCATTCACCATCACACTAGCATTTTGTGTTGTATATATTGCTATCATTTTCTCAAAATTTGAACCAAATTTCATAGTATGTATTTGTTGTATAAAGAATTCCCAATTCAAATTATCAAAAGCCTTCTGCGTGTCTAAAAAGATCAGCGCCGCTTGTTTCTCCCTGTGTGCCTCATAATATTCTAATGCATTTAATACTATCCTAGTATTGTTTCTAATTTGCCTATGGGGTAAGAATCCATTTTGGTCTACATGAATTATTTTGTTTAATATTTTTTTCATTCTTTCTGCCACAATCGTCATAAATATTTTATAGTCAGCATCTAGCAAGGAGATAGGTCTGTAGTTTTTAATTTGTTTGTTGTCCGTATCTTCTTTAGGAATTAAGGTAATGTAAGCTTTGGCCCAGGATTTCGGCAATTTCGCTTGTAATAGGGTCTCATTATATACTTCCAACATTAGAGGTTCCACTGTTTCATACATCGTTTTATAGAATTCCCCTGGGATTCCGTCTGGACCTGGTGATTTGTTACTTTTCTGTTTAAATACTGCCTTTTTCAATTCAATTTGAGTTATTTCTTTATTTAACATTTCTCTACTTTCCTCCTCTATTGGGGGCAAGCCTTTTCCTTTCAAGTATGTTTCAATTTCCTCCTTCCTTATTTTATCTTCTCCATATAGCTCCTCAAAATAATTTCGTATTATCTTTTTTTCCCCTTCTATTTGATGCTGTATATTTCCATTCTTATCCTCTAATTGGTGTATCAATTTTTTTCCCTTTCTTTTTTCAACTTATAAGCTAACCACCTTCCTGGTTTGTTCGCTTGTTCGAAGAAGTTTTTTGTCTTGCTAGTTTTATTTTCCTTGCATTATCTTCTTGCTCTATCAAATTTAGTTTATGTCTCACTAGGTCCTTTTCCTCTTTAATTTTTCCATTTTGTGGATCATTTTGTAGTGCTATTTCTAATTTTTTTAAGTCTTCCTGTAATATCTTTTGGTTTTTCCATTTTTCTTTATTTCTTCGAGTTAAATATGCTATCGTTATTCCATGCAAATACGCTTTGGCGGTGTCCCATAAGTTTTGCAATGTTGTATCTTGATTTTTATTTTCTTTAAGAAATAGTTCCATTTCTTTTTTAATCTGCTGAGTGTACTTTTTTTCTTTCAGGACCTGTGTATTTAACGTCCATCGTCTATTTTTCCCTTTTTGACCTTTCCAAGTTATTTTTAAAGGGTTATGGTCTGCCCATTCATTAGGTATAATTTCTATTGAGTTTATATTGTTGGTATTATATTGTTTTCTATTTCCCTATTCATCCAGGCCTGGCAGACCCAAAATGGCTTATTAGTACTATAACTAATACTAGTATTAATACTATATTAGTATAGTACTAATACTGGTAACTGCAGGCAAGTCTTTATGATTGCTGATTTATATGGCTTGAGAACAACCACAAGGGGAATCAGAAGAATTCCTCAGTAACACTAAGCTTAATTAGCATTCCTAGAATGTTACAGGGAAAATTCCCTTGCATGAGCAATTCACAGAAAAAACTGCAGGGATTGTCTCCTGATTTTCAAGACATTACATGAAGGACAAGATCATAATTCTGATAGAGAGAAACTCACCATTATTTGTGTTTGGCTGCAATGTTCCAAGTGCGGTACCATTGGGAATGCTAACTCTTTCTCTCAGTATTTCACTATCTTGAGTTCTGCGAAACAAGACAGAAATACTAGAAATATTGACAAACAGATGAAAAAAGCCCCACAAACAAAAGATAATTTGTTTTGACAGAAAAAGAGCCAAAGGCAGAATAGAATACAGGTAGTCCTAAGGTTACAATAATGCTGAATGAGGACTTACAATGGGTCCTTGGAATTCTACCCATTGCAGCATCTCCGCAGTCATGTGATCGTGATCCTGGTGCGTGGCACCCAGCTTTCAATTATGATGTAGCAATGAGCCATGATCATGTGATTGTGATTTCCAATGTTTCCTGCTGGCTTCCCACAAGTAAAGGTCAATGGGGAAACCAGCAGGAAATCGAAACTCACTGTCACATGAGGTCCTTGCTTAGAGACCCATGTGGTCCTCATTTAATGACAGGTCTGCTGGAATTACTGTCACTAAGCAATACAACCACATGATGCTATGCTTTCTAACTATGTCACTTAACATCGCAGTCCCAGTCACAATAGCCCCAGAATTACCCCGTGGTAAGATGGGCAGCCAATAAATTGGATGGCTAAGTAAGTAAGTAAGTAAGTAAGTAATCAACCCTAAGACTACCTGTAATGATAGTAACAATGAACCTTAAAATAATAATATGGTCCATATGCTAAAATGTAGACATAAATTCAGCTTATGACTCAAGAACTAAAGAAAACAATGAAAATGAAACAACTGTAAAGACTAATATATTTTTATAGCTTAGCTTTTTATGAGCTTGAGTTATTCTAGCTGGCAAGTATACAAGGATATTGAAAAGACAAATATAGCTAGAGAAAATCAAGAAATGAAAAAAGTATGGACTGCAATAGTTACATTAATCTTTAAATTTAAGTAAAATAAGCATAAATAAGTAGTGCTCATTGAAGCCCAAGCCTTCTGGTATGGATAGGCTAATCAATTATTTACGGTGTGATAAAATTTTATTTTGAGGACACAGGTGACAGAATCAAACTTCTAGAAAGCTTAAATCTGAATCTCCCTTGACCAAATCTTTAGGTAGCAGTTGTGACTATCCATGGCCTGTGAGAAAAGTAAAAATGCCCAGCCCTGAAACCTTGTGCTATCAACTCCTGCAGGTTATCACTTAAGCACATTTCTTTTAGGTTCTTAAGAATGTAAACTGCATTGGGTAACTTCGCAGAAACACAGTATATAAATGTAAAAGTATATAATCTTAAATTTTGTTGAGATTTTAGAAATAAAAGAGAGCAAGTGTTGTAGATACTGGGGACCATAGCCATTTCGTTGCCGGAGCAGATACGTTTTATTTTTTTTAACTTTTTATGGGTTTGGATCTCAGCAAGCCACAGGAGGTATGATGATGATAAAGGAGATACACTTGAGATTTTTGGCATGTTTTAGAACCGGGTGTCAAACTCAATTTCATTGAGGGCAGCATCAGGGTTGTGTTTGATCTTGGGGGGCCGGATGGGCGTGGCCAGGGTGGGCATGGCCAGCTCGACGTCATTCATGTCGGGAGTGCCTGTGGTGGCCCGAGCGCTCTGCCAGCAAAAACAGAGCTTGGGAGGGCCGCTCCATTTTCACTGGCAGAGGGTTACAGGAGGCCGTTGCAGCCAAAAACAGAACTCTGTTTTTGCTGGCAGAGGCACTGCGGGCTGGTCCTTCGCTGTTTCCAGGGTGGCCCCGCGGGCCAGATCTAAGCATCCTGCGGGCTGGATCCAGGGTTTGACACCCGTTTTAGAAGGAAGGCTGTATTTTGTTATATAGACAGACAGCCCTATGACCATTCATTCATTCATTCAATGACCATTCTAAGTACCACTATACTGTACTGTGACTGGTCCTTGGAGCTCCAATCATCTCATTGCAGTCACATGATCACAATCTGGATGCTCAGCAAGCAGTTCCCTGTTACAACCCTGCCGCATCTCCCTTACACTCTTGCACACCTTCTTGCACCCCTCTGCGCCACACCCTCCCTGACTCCTCCTCACAACTTTCACAAACCGCACCAATTCTTACATACCCCCTCGCATCTTTGCACACCCTCCCCAACTCTTCCATGCACCTCCATGCTCTCCACCTGAAAGCAGTTGATCAGGGACTTGCAACTTCCTACCAGTTTCCCACTAATTTTGGTTGTGGAAAGCCAACAAGAAGGTGCCTCGCCTAACCACCATGGGATTTGGTTAACAACTGGAACTGTAGAGATTGCATTGTTAAGTAATACTTACTGCTAGGCAATGGAAATTCTGGTCACAATTGCTGTCACAAATCAGGGCAAAATAGGTGAAAGGAATCCAATGGAGGCTTAAGCATATATTTTAGTGTTTATATGTTGGGGGGGGGGGGGGGAGGTAAAAAAAAAAAATATAAAGAAACCCAGAACTGTTTGCTACCAAGCCTCAGTAGGGTGGTGCTGAGGGCTCCCCCTCCCATCCATGAGCTAGGGAACTGAACCATCAGCTGCCAATCTTTGATAAATTCACCAGCCATGACACTTTTTTTTTAAACAGAAGCACTGATTAACCTTTATTTTGCTACATGGGACATTAGCAGTGCTATAGTAGATAGCACAACTTTTTAGCCCTACCTTTAGAACTCCCATTCCAACAGTTACAGTAATAGCAATATCACTTAGATTTATATACTGCTTCACAGTGCTTTGCAGACTTCTCTAAGCAGTTTACAGAGTCAGCCCATTGCCCCCAACAATCTGGGTCCTCATTTTACCGACCTCGGAAGGATGGAAGGCTGAGTCCTCCTTAAGCTGGTCAGGATCGAAGGAATCGAACTCTTGGCAGTGTGAGCAGTTAGCCTGCAATACTGCATTCTAACCACTGCACTACCACGACTACCTACAGTAATGTGAGATGATGGCACCCAGCTTGGATGAATTACTCTGTTCCTTACTCTCATACATATATAAAACCATACTAAACTTAGCTTTACTTACTTATCCCCTGCAGTCGTGTTTTTTGTTTTTTCTTCATTAGACTCCTGTGCATTGTCTCCAATACCAAAACTTGAATCAGAAGCAGTTTCATGTTTCTGAACATCTAGTGGAACCTCAGAAGCACTGACAGAATCATCGTATATTTCTTCCTTCTCATCTATCTCCTTTAGGCTATATTCAGAACCCATGTCAGCTGTGCAAAAAACAACAACAACACACACACACACACGAAGAGTAATCTTTGGAGAGTTTCAGTATACAAAAGTATATTGTTTTTTTTTTTTTAAAGTTTGAATACTTGCTTACTGGTGCATTTGTTATGCTGGTAGAGGAGCTTTGTTCTATTATTTAAAACCACTATAAATAAGGTAGGGAGAATGTAATATATGAAACATGTATATATTAATAGAAGATGACTGTTTGGCAAATACAGTATATTTGAAAATACCATTAAAGCAATGTTGCCTTCTTTAATTAAACACATAAGAGAATAAACCGACAGGAACATAGGGAGCTGCTTTATATAGAATTTAATATATTTAGACATTCTGTGGAAGAAAATAGAAAGTTATCTAATAGTATTACCATAATCAGAGGACAAGTCTCTGCATATCTCAGCTTCCCCTTGGCTTCATTAATAAACTAATATTATCACATGACTTCTGCATAAATGTGCTGTATCATAGAGTTATGTTAAGACAAATACAGCAATCATCTTCTTTTAACAACCCCATAATCCCTTGCGGCGTGGAGTCTGGGCAACTGAATGGAGCTAGCAGAGTGTTTAATGGCCGGATGCCCTTCCTGTCGCCAATGCAGAGTTTTGTTCAGCAGATATATTCCCATTGTGCCCAGAGAGAGAAATATCTGCCTCTACCTAGGATCGAACTCACAGCCTCCTGATTGTGAGTCGAGAGCTCCACCTCTAGGCCACCGCACCCCTCTCAAGACAAATACAATAATGGCACTCTTAAAATCATCAAGAAGAGAAAGCAATGAATAAGTTAAAGTAGGGCTACAACACTCAAAGCAAGCACATGAAGCTGAACAGAATGGAAGATCCTCCTTTCCTCCCCAAAATATATATTAAACGGCTTCATTACTCTCAGAGAGCTCATGTTAAATGAGACTAGTATGTATAATTTAGTAAATTAGTCCCAAAGAGAAAACATGACAGCCACCTACATTTGAGTGACACTTCAGATTCATCTGGAGTATCAGCGTTAACCAAAACTCTACTTTCATCTGCGACTTGCTGGACATTGTTTTGATCATGATTGGTTGGATCAAAGCTGCATGAGGTACCTGCTGCCACTGGGGTCCTGGTTAGATCAACTACATTGCCTAAGAAGCAGGTTAGGAAACAATGTGTGAATTAACTTATTAACGTGACAATTAAACAAACATGAGAAGGAAAAAAAGCAGAGGGAACAATGTTAGTTAAATCAAAATGTTTTCAGTCATTTTTGGTAATATTAATAGGCCTGCAGCACTTAGTTAACAGACACAGTCTAATTAACACGTTTCTCTATTCAGCACTGAAAAGAATGATAAATGTCTCTGATCATCAAGGTATCAGTTCAAAAGAGCCTTACCTTTTTCCCATCTTGTACAAACAGAATTACTACCTCTTCCAAAATATTGTCCACTGAAATTGCATGTGTTTTATTTAAAATCAAAACAAGGGCACTTATTTTTTCCTTTGAAATTATAACTTATTTAGAACCACCCAGATGCAAATGTAATCAATCAATCAATGAAATCAATGTAATTAAGCAATTACCAATTCTTTTTTCTAGAACAATTAATTGTACATTAAATTGTGGGGCTCTGCACAAAGCCAGTGAAACATTTTTCTGAACCCACATTTCAATGTCCCCTTTTCTCCAAGGCTCAGGGTCACAGCCTTCTCACCAACTGCCACCTCAGCAATTCTCTTTCCAGTGGGACTGCTGTCAAAATGAAGCAAACAGTCTTCTATGCATACACACTCATGCCCAGATTAAGTGGAAAAGAACCTCAGAACTAGTACCGAACCTTTAAGAAATACAGCCATCTTGACTCTCTGAGGAGCAGATTGGAGACGGGGTGAATATTGGTCCCTTTGGAAAGCCCAGGCTATTAAACGGGGAAGTAGAATTGTGAATATATTTCAATATGCAGAAATGCAAAAATAATAATAATAATCAAGGACACCTCTGATTTGACTGTGGAGAGAGAAATGGAAAGAGGGAAAGACAATACAACTCTGCTGATAACTCAAAGGAGGAAGCCAACAAATTGAGTTGCAGAGATTAGCTGTAGTTGTAGGAGGAGCTGCATCCCAAGCAGTTCCAAGTTACTTTTCTTACTATTTGTAAATAAAGAGGTTGTTTTTGCTTCAGCAGTTATCACCTTCCTCCACATCACTGTCAACTATTTAAGCCCTTTCCAGCCTTTATAACGGAAATAGGACGTGTGACTGGATCCCTTTCCCTGTACGTTTCAGAGCCGTCACTCCTATAGTTGATGGGGGTTATGTAGACTATTATTCAATCACATACTCTCTTAACCTAACCTATTGAAAGACCAGGAACATGGTGTAATGGAAACAAATCACATCCCCCTTCATCTCAAATAAGGTATCAAATTATTATGTGAACATATAAGGCTTCAGTATTGATCTACATGATATTTCACTGTGGTTGCCTTTCTTAGGTTTTAATAAAAACACCTAGTATAAATCAGTGGATTTACAGATATTTAAATATTCATGTTGTCTCTAAATCAATGTGACTGCTTAAAAATAGGGGAGGAAAGTTTCCTGAAGGTAGGCTTGCATGTATGTGCCTTGAAGTCAGTGTTTATTCCTGGTGACTGCCTGGACATGTCCCTGCCATTTTCTTGACAAGGGTTTTTGGAAGTGGTTTTCCAATGCCTCCTCCTTAGGGCTGAGAGGGAGTGACTG
This sequence comes from Thermophis baileyi, assembly GCA_003457575.1. Taxonomy (NCBI): domain Eukaryota; kingdom Metazoa; phylum Chordata; class Lepidosauria; order Squamata; family Dipsadidae; genus Thermophis; species Thermophis baileyi. The sequence continues at coordinate 1,354,744 of QLTV01001483.1, forward strand.
GCCCAAGTTCACAGCTGGCTTTGTACTAAGGCAAGATTAAAACTCAGCGTGTCCTGGTTTCTAGTCTAGTGCCTTAACCACTACACTTGAAATATTGCATCCAGTTTTGGTTGCCATGATGTAAAAAAGATGTTGAGACTCTAGAAAGAGTGCAGAGAAGATGATTAGGCGACTGGAGGCTAAAACATACAAAGAACTCTTGCAGGAATTGGATATGTCTAATGAAAAGAAGGACCAGGGGTGACCTGATAGCAGTGTTCCAATATCTAAAGGGCTACCACAAAGAGGGGATCAACTTATTCTCCAAAGCACCTAAAGGCAGAACAAGAAGCAATGGATGGAAACTAACAAAGGAGAGAAGCAATCTAGAACAAAGGAGAAATTTCCTGACAGTTAGAACAATTAATCAGTGGAGTGGCTTGCCTCCAGAAGTTGTGGATACTCCAACACTGGAAGTTTTTAAGAAGAGATTGGATAACTATTTTCTGAAGTGATATAGGGCAGAGGTCCCCAACCCCTGGTCCATGGACCAGAACCGGGTTGCAGCATGCCAGAAACCGGGCCGCACAAACAAGCAAAGACCTATCAATGGGATGCAGGCAGCATGTGAAACTACATCCCCTCTGTTCCACGGAAAACCCTATCTCCACAGAACCGGTCCCTGATGCCCAAAAGGTTAGGGGGGACATTGGTATAGGGTTTCCTGCTTGAGCAGTGGGTTGGACTAGAAGACCTCCAAGGTCCCTTGTGTTATCAGTCTGGCCCAGTGGTGGGATTCAAATTTTTTTACTGCCGGTTCTGTGGGCATGGCTTGGTGGGCATGGCTTGGCTTGGTGGGCGTGGCAGGGGAAAGATACTGTAAAATCTCCATTCCCACCCCACTCCAGGGGAACGATACTGCAAAATCTCCATTCCCTCCCCACTCCAGGGGAACGATACTGCAAAATCTCCATTCCCTCCCCACTCCAGGGGAATGATATTGCAAAATCTCCATTTCCTCCCCACTCCAGGGGAACGTTACTGCAAAATCCCCATTTCCTCCCGATCAGCTAGGACTCGCGAGGCAGAGAATAGATGCGGGTGGGGCCAGGGTGGGGGGCGTATTTACTGGTCCTCCGAACTACTCCTGAACTGGTCAGAACCTGCTGAAACCCACCTCTGGTCTGGCCCCAAGATAGGCTTAAGGAAGGGAAAAATATTAACATAATTTAATAATGCTTGATTTTATACATTTTAAAGCCCAATTCAAGTAAATTAAAATGAAAGCCATTGTTTTGGGTTAATTTAGAATAATATAATAACAACGGTAGAGAAAAGAATAATAAAGGGGCAAGAAGAGTTTTGTGGCAATAATGGCAGATATAGCTGGGTTTGTTGTTTTTTGTTTTGCTAAATGTTGCATTAAAAATACCTGCTGGAAATTGCGCTTTTGAGTATTTTCCTTTGTCAATGCTGTCTGTATGAATTGATTCTGCAGATTCTGATCCTGAAAAATAGATAGGCAAAAATAGGCATTTTGGAAATACTTCCTCTTCATGGCAAAACTGCAACAATACCCAAATATCTTTTATCAAAGGTAAACTGCTATACAATTGTCAGGCTATTATTGCTCTTGTGATACTATTTTTCTGGCAACAAAACAGTCAGCCACAGGTAGTCCAACTGTTGGCACAGCAGTTCATTTAGTGACTGAATGGTCACTAAATGAACTGTTGTGTCAGCAGTTGGACTCCCTGTAGATTGCATGCAGCCTGTGCCTGACTGCTTTGTTGCCAGAAAAATAGTATCACAAGAACAATAATAATTGCAAGGTTACAACAGCACTGAAAAAAGTGACTTATGACTGTTTTTCACACTAACAACCGTTGCAGCATCCCCATGGCCAGGTGATCAAAATGTAGACACTTGGCAACTGACTCATATTTATGACAGTGGCAGTGTCCCAGCATCATGTGATCCCCTTTTGTGACCTTCTGACAAGCAAAGTCCATGGGGAAGCCAGATTCACTTAACAACCCTTGTTACTAACTTAACAACTGCAGCGATTCACTTAACAACTGTGGCAAGGAAAGTTGTAAAATGGGGCAAAACCTGCTGAACAAATGTCTCACTTAGTAACAGAAATTTTGGGCTCAATTGTGGTCATGAGTCAACTGAGTAATAAGTAATAACTTCCCATCAAATTTCAATGGTAAGAATAATACAACAGGCCACTGCTTAGATCTGCACATATACTACACTGATCCCTTACAATATTCTAGGTTCTTGGGGAGAACCTGATGAAGTTCAAAAACCAGCTACAGATGTGACCACAGTGATTTCACATTTGGGGGTATAAAGTAGTAATAATTCAATGAGCCAACTCTGACTATAAGTTAAAGAACGCAACTGCTCTAAAGTCATTACCTTCCATGAGGGGCAAAACTGCTTCAGGTTTTGGGTACAGAATTGTGAAATACTATGTTTACCTGTGTCAATGCTAGGGTCACTTTGGCCTTGCAGTTTTTTGGAAGGTGGAGAAGGTGCTTTGCGCTTTGCCCGCTTTAAAGAAGAATTAACTGAAGACGTGCCACTGAGATGGAGAGAACCCGATCTCTCTATTCCCATTCCTGAGAGTCCCTGTGGAAAAGATCAGAGCAGAAATGAAACTAACACAGAAACATTCAAGAATATAGCCAGACAGTAATCATTCACCGTTAAATGAACGGTTGCTGGAATTGGGTATGTCTAGTTTAATGAAAAGAAGGACTAGGGGTGACATGATAGCAGTGTTCAGATATCTTAGGGGCTGCCACAAATAAGAGGGAGTCAAGCTATTCTCCAAAGCACCTGAGGGTAGGACAAAAAGCAATGGATGGAAACTAATCAAGGAGAGAAGCAACCTAGAACTAATGAGAAAATTCCCAATAGTTAGAACAATTAATCAGTGGAACAACTTGCCTCCAGAAGTTGTGAATTCTCCAACACTGGAAGTATTTAAGAAGAGATTGGACAACCATTTGTCTGAAATGGTATAGGGTTTCCTGCCTGAGCAAGGAGTTGGACTAGAAGACCTCCAAGGTGCCTTCCAACTCTGTTATTCTATTCTATTCTAAATGCAAAAATCTCTTTCAACATAATGAATATATAAATTCAGCAGCACTAATATCTCCATAAAAGATGTATGTATTTGGTCCTTCCTGAATCAATTGATTATTTCAGCCAACTATTTCAGCCAACTAAGCATTAATTTGGAGTTATGAAAATATGGATAAATTTTCCTCACATATATAAATAAATAATTAAATTTTAATACTACATTTAAGTGACTGTAACTTAATCCAAGTGATTTGTAGACACCAACATCTATCTGGGATCATAAACAGCGGTGGGTTGCTCCCGGTTCGGCCCGGTTCTTAGAACCGGTAGCGGTGGCGGCGGGAGTCTCCGCCCACCGGCCCGGGACGCTTCTGCGCAGACGCTTCTGCACATGCGCAAGTGCACGCGCAAACCGGTAGCAACGGGTTTTAGAACCCACTACTGATCATAAACATTCACAATCCAGACACAATGGAAAAGTTACTAGCGTCTGCTGTAAGAAAACGAAAAAAAAATGGCAACCTATATTTTATTCATCCTAGATTCTATTCTACCAAGCTATATTTAGCTGAGGGAAAAATCTACTTGCATGTTGTTCAGAAAAAAAGTAAACCTTTAAATGTTACAAGTGAGCTAAAGCTTTAAAATCTATCTGCCCGTGCAGACCTCGCTCATTATTTAACAGTGAAGTGGCAGCACTTAGCAGACCTTGGATGATCTTGAGAAAGCTTGTTTAGTACTCAGATGGGAAAGCACCAGGAAATCCCAGGATTTCTAGGTTAGCCCAGAAAGTCAAAAAGCATTATAGAAGCCAACAGGGGCAAATGACTTCTATACCGTTATCAAGGAAACAATACGGACATGCCTGTATCACCACCAGATGTTGACGTAAGGGAGACTTCATCTTCAAATTTCTAATTAGTGACTTCCTAAGCTAAGAAGCAATGTTAAATGTTAAAACTGAATAACTAGTTAACCGTATAACACACACAATTTCTTCTCCTCAGTGACACGCAACAATTTCATGTTGTTATGAGACCAAGAAGATGGAGTTCCAGCAAACGTCTTCATCAGTTAAAAAAACAAAACATAAATAATCTCATGCATTTAGAAAAGTAGCACGTCAGCAAGCAATAGCAATAGCACTTAGACTTATATACCGCTTTACAGTGCTTTACAGCCCTCTCTAAGCGGTTCACAGAGTCAGCATATTGCCCCCAACAATCTGGGTCCTCATTTTACCCACCTCGGAAGGATGGAAGGCTGAGTCAACCTTGAAGCATCCCCTCTTCCAAGTCCTACTGGCAATTCAAAATTACCTCTGGTTGTTCTTTGTGATACTCAGAAAAAAAGCTGTGTGTAGTTCTGAAACCACCTGAAACTTTCAATATCTTAAAAGTAGCCTTTCAGATGTACTGGATTATAGCTCCCCAAATGTCTGCCAAAGTGTCTGAGAATTCTGGTGAGTGTAGTCCATCACATCTGAAGGGCTATGGCTGGAAAAAGCTGACCACAGAGCAATTTTAGGTTGCACATCTCATTTACTTCTCAAATGATGAGAAAATTCAAAGAACATAATCAAATTCTTATATTTTTCATTTAAAACCAAGAAAGCAGACTATAATAAGTGAAACTTATTCTTTTTAGCTGGCTTTCCTTGCCATTGTTTGATATTACCACTTTAGCACGGATACATGCTTTGCTTTATCAAAACTGAGCAAACTGGGACAAAGGTGCTTCAGTTTAGTCTAGTACTAAGATAATATAACAAGTCCCTTTGTATTCTCCTTTTAAGTTACATCTCAGCAGTGGCTGTATGAGACAGAGCACAGCCTCAAAACTGTCTGAAAAAACAGGAGACAAAGACACAGGGGTCAGATAAGCAATCCACTGAATTTTATTAGTCCCCCCCCACCCCAATTAACAAGGAAGAAAGTTGAAGTTTCAGGTGTAAGAGAAAAGATGATTTAGCTAGAGAAATATTGCAGGGAAGTCCCTAGCATTGAAAGAGAACTTCTACATTTTACAAATATGTATACAGTTAAAAAAAATGTAATGTGAGAAGCATGAACCAAGAAATGAAGCACTGCAGATTGCTAGTTTTAAGACAGGAGAACTTGGATGAATAGTTATGGGCAACTTTAAAACCAGATGTTTCTATGTAATTTTCAGGATATGAAACCATGTCCTGGATTTACCACTGGATTTACAAAAGAGGGTTTCTAAAGCCTAGAAGCCTTGAGATGAGAGAAAGAAAGTTTGAAAGAAGATTCAATCCTATGGCAGCAACTTGAGGAATTAAAGATAAGACTGTCAGAAGTAAAAGAAAGGAATATAAAGTTGCTTGTTTGATCAAGGTTAAAATATGAAATATTTCTATACATTCTGTAAACCCTTGACGGAATTTAAACAGATTTTAAATTTCTTTCTGATTTCAATTTGTATTAAACTCTTCAACAAAAAGTATTTTAAAACGGACATGCAATTCTATAAGGGAATAGAATGGCCTAATACTCAAGGAGGTATACGTGTTCCACTATATCTCAATTAACAATAATCATATCTAACAATATTAGTGGATATTCCGTTAGTATCAATGTTATAGAATGTACAATGTTGCACAGAACATGAAATGGAGACAGGCATAGAAGAATGTTTTGGCAAATTATAAAGTGTTTTTAAATGAAAGTCTAACAAAAATGTAATAGTACCAGTCAGTAATTAGAGAACTAAAGCTGGAATTACTTAAACAGGATAAGGTCAATAATGTAGGAGATGTTAGTAAAGTTTTAGGAAGAGAATTTTTTTATTATTGCAACATCTGCTGCAAGGAATATAAATACAAATATAAATATTGGACATCAATGGATAAGCTACATTGGAATTAAATTAACTACATAATGGGAAATAGAAAACACAAAAAGTGTAATCCAATAAGCCAGGCCAATTCCAGGTGCACATTGTGGAATAGACCATGAATCGTTGACATCATATATTTAGGAAAGTAGGTTAAAGTAGGGAGAGTAGCAAGATTTGATCTGCAAAACATTCAGTCGGAATGCGAGATCAATCTATGGAAAGGACTCAGTGACCGCAAAAGAGCAGCTGAGGAGCTAAAGAAAGGGATAAGAGACATTGTGAAAACCAAAAGAGAAAAACTATTGCAAGCATTTCACAGAATAAAAATTCCAAGTGGCTTTCAGAACAAAAGTATTATGATTTTATTTCCCACCACGATGAGAAATCATCATTCTGAATCTGGCCTACTAGCAACCCTTATCTGAAAGCAGTGGTTAAGTAGGAGAGGCTTGACTTGAAGTCCCTCACTGGCTGCTAACAGTGTGGGCCAATGGATGACTGCAGCTACCAGTAGCTAGTAGTGACGTAAAGAGGGCTAAGAAGCTTGCATACTATGACGGAAAGCAGATCGGGGGGGGGGGGATGAACAATTTATTGTGGAGAAATATATAGAGAAACAACGGCAAAGTTGGAGAGAAGTGTAAAGGATTTTGTAAATGATGGAAAGGAGAGCAATGGAAGTCAGAGTGCAGAAATATATGCATGAAAATGAAAGAGTGGGAACTCCAAGGACCACAAAATAGAAGAAAGGGGAGATGTGGACAAATTAACCAATTGAAATGGCAGAAACAGATATAAAGATGATGAATGAAAAAAGTACGGCCTGTTGAGAGGATTTTGGATTAAGAGATGAATGAGGTTGAAGGCTTGACCCCGTGTCTGGAGGCTGTGAGTGACTGGGTCAAGCAAAACAAACTGATAATGCAAGATGGAGCTGCTATGGGTACAAATATTATCTGGTTCTACAAATGCTTCATCTATTATTCTAGAGCTGGTGCATTTCCCAGGACACAGCTTTACCAGGAGTTTGCCGAAGTACAAACCAGACTAAGACATCTGGACAGGCATAAATTTAGGCTTGCTTTACACAGCTGCTTACAGATTCTTAAGTGCCATAACCAGTTTACTTTGATATTATTTGGAGAATGCACTGAGATGACCACTGACTTTTCCCAAAGGAAGACTTCTTTTAGTTAAAGTTACAGATTTCCAAACTTCTGTTAAACAGCGCACTCTTGTGGTTAAGGCTTTATAAAAAATTGAAATAACTGTTATACTTTTAGGTGAACAAAAATACTATTCACTGATTGCACATGTTCCATTCATCTACTGGGCCTGGATTTCCTTTTCTTCTTTCACTTTCTCTTCATCTGTATAGCATGCTCATATATTCTAGGATATTAGAAAAATGCCTTTTATTCTAGATTCAAAGTGTTGTCTCAGTACACATATTCCCATTTACGCTGATACACTTAGCTTTGATTTTTAATTGGAATTCACAACTGACAATCTATGCTTTACTAAGATATTACTAACGGCATTAATTTCCCCCCTCAAACTATGCTGGAATAAATTCAGCATGTATAGATAGATTTGACCTGGCAGCCTCCTTTATAACTTCATTAAAATGCTTTATTATAGAAACAGGCAAGGTTATTAAGATAAAAACATTAGTTTTAAACATTCCATGTTCTCCCAGTAAGTAAAATTTGATTTTCTTAAGGATCGGACATGTTTCTAATAATGCAATGGTTTGAACTGCTTGGGAAACCTTTTCCCAGTAATGTATTGTAACTACATATTTTTCATAAAGGGATGAAGAAGACAATCTGGAAAAGACAAATTTTCAAATCTTTTCATTTTATACTTAAACTATACTTTTTCACATTTAATGAAAATACAGAAACTATCTGTTTGATTGGAAAAGCTGAATTCGAACAGCAATTTGATATTGCTTCAAAATACAATTTTAAACAACCAATGCAACTAGCTACATTTATGATTACTGAACTGTTTTGATCATATTAAGCTTTTTCAACATTTAATATTAATATTTAACTTCCATCTACAAATTAAAGGTTAATATCTAAAGCCACTGCTTTAGAAATCTGATAATAAATGCTAGTTTGAGTGAAGAAGGATTCTATGAATAATGAATTCCTCCCTAAGCACAGTTATCAGATGTCCACATATTTCATTTGAAAGTATAAGAATATACACTTTGATTTGGAAGTTTTCTTCAAGGATTCTAATAGGAGCAAAGCTTTAGCATGTTCCTCCATGTCTTATTATCATAAATGTAAAAAAACCCCTGAAACACAGGGTTACATCGCAAACCCATGCAATATATTTCTTATGATCTACCCTGTCTACATGTCTGATATATTCATCATCATCATCATCATCATCATTTTAGCCATTGTCTATCCACTGCAGGATGAAGGCCTTTTCTGCATGTTTCCAACCAATATGGTCCTGAGTTTTCTTTTGCTAATTAGGCCCACAATACTTGCTGATGTCGTTGATCCATTATGTTCAGTGTGAAATCTGAACATAAAGAAGTAATTTTGTGGCCATGGTTGATTTCAGAAGCATCATCTAAATTTGGTTCGAGTCAACTGTCACAGTTTAATTGGAAGGTATGATGGTGATTATTCTCATTAAACTATTCAGACATTATTTTAAAATTATTCCCAGAGAGAAATAAAGAGCAAGCGGTTAATGACCAACCTTATCAGTTTCATCCACACTACTGGATTTCAGCATACAAATCTTAGGTTTATCCTGGCTTTGAGCAAGATCCTGGGGCACACTTTGAGAAGCAGGCATCGGAGGCAAAGGCGCTCGGCGCTTTTTGGGCATTTCAGAGGGCAGAGTGTTTGAGTCGTACTGTTTTGAAATTGAACTGGATCTCACAGCAAAGGCCGGTCTTGGCTTGTTCATGAGTGGTGTTGCAGGAGCACTGGCCGTCTTATTGAGGTTGGGGTGGAGATAGGGAAAAAAAATGATTAGATTTTCAACCATCCAATTTCTTTAAACCAAGAATTATTCACATTTATTACAAGGCCACATTCAAATGTAGCATAATCAGGGTCACACACAGCCCTTCCAAGCTCAGTTTTCACTGGCAGAGCGCTCGGGTCACCACAGGCACCCCGACACGAGTAACGTTGAGCTGGCCACACCCACCCTGGCCATGCCCCCCCCCAGCCCCCCGAAGTCAAACACAACCCTGATGCGGCCGTCAATGAAATAGAGTTTGACATCCCGGTCTATGGGGAAACTAGCTAGCTATTTACAAGACACAAATATAATGTCCATCTATTCTTATTTATTTATAATTTCCACTGCTTCCATTTGTCAACAATTTTGTTCTATTCTGGTTCTGCAATGTTTTGCAAATATTCTCATTCCCAAGCTCAGAGAATCCATTACACTGAGGAGGAAGAGTAAGACAGAACCACAGACTGTCTTATTTATAGGCAAGGGGGAGATGTGACAATATTAATATTTGCACAATGGTAAAATCTAAAAAAACAGCTCAAAAAAAGGGTCTTCAGAGCTTGGATGGAATAGTTTCCTTAGGTTGCAATCTTTGGATAATAAGGAAGAGCTGGGACTGATATTGTGAGGATGCATGCACGGATGTTATGTGTGTAAGAGAGTAATTTCTAGAAGCAAAGAAATAGGGATACTCCATGACTTTTGATCAGGAAAGATCAGGAAATATGGGCCATTTTTTGTGTGAGAGAAACTGAAAGAAGTTACAGGGCTAAAAAATAACCACTCCAGTTAACTTTAGCAGGACAAACCATCCAGGCCAGCTCAAAATGATCTGCTCAAGCTTACCTTCTACCTTACCATAATTATAAACATTTATGTGTTTGTTACCTGTTGTCGTTTCTTTTTGCTCCGTTGAAAAATGCCAAAGAATCCTTTATTTTCTTTCTCCTTCAAATTCTCTGAATTTTGTGCGTTCTGAAAAGAGTCTTAAAAAAAAGTATCTTCATGTCACAACTTCTAGCTCCTATTCATATTTTCTTCACTGTGCCTCTCTTTCTATTGTATAATAGATCTTTGAAAATCAGTACGATATTCAGTAGTATCAATGGGAAACTATTTTACAATATACTGTAGATAATAAATCTTGAACAGGACATTTAATCTGACACATTTTCTGCCGTTTTAGATTCAAACTATTTTATCTGTATCAAAGCAAGATGTAATCTGCATATCTTTTTCTGATTAATATATAAAACAAAAGCCGGTTAAAACTCAAAGTTGATTCTTTCTATGCATAATTCTCAAAGAATTGTCCTTAGCAAGATTTATTGCAAAGAAATGAATGGCGTTATATGAATCCAAGCAACTGAATTAATTTGCATTTAAAATCAATGCATCAGAGCACAGAGTTTTTTATTTTTCTTCTAATAGCCTTCCTGTGTACAGTGGTGGGCATTTTCACTGAAAAACAGAAAAATGTGCAACTACCTATTTACCTAACAGTCTCCTCAATTTTCAGTAGTCTGGGAAGTAACTATTATACCTATACTGTATCATAATTCCTTCTAAAAGCTAATCAGCTTCTAAAGGCTTAATGCTGGATATTTTTTATTAGTGGGATTTTTTTTTTTAATAATAGGAACAATTTAAAAAAATTGAATAAGTCAGTTCAGGCTCTTTGCAACAAATGAATAAATGATTTAGCACAGTAAAAATTACTTCCCATTGCAAATGGGGCTAGATAGATAACACTGTCCAAAGCTGACAAACAGGCATTCTGTATTCACTCGAAAGGAAGCTGACTCTGAATGAAAGCTATCCCAACAAAGAAAGAAAACATAAAAGTCTATAGCCACAATGGCAAACCTGTGGCACGCAGAGCCCTCTCTGTAGGCATGCATGCCATCGCCCCAGCCCAGCTCCAATCGTGTTTCTCCATCGTGTTTCACTCAATCAATTCCAACTTCTCGCGAAAGAAAAAGATCTCGCTAAGTTGGAATTGATTGAGTGAACTTTTTCACTCGCACGCTTCACAATGGGGGAGGTGGGGTCCCGTCCTCCTCCTGAAGCCCATTACAACGCAGAGCCACAATGGACCCATGCGGCTCTTTCACCCCTCTGCTGCGGCGCCCTGTCGCCCGGGATGAAAGAGCTGTCGCCCTGTTGTGGCGGTGGCTGTTGTGGTCCGCCAGTGGCCTGCGGAGCTGGCAGCAGAGTCGGACAGCGAGGAGGCTGGGGAGGACCATGGGCCAGGCCTGGAGTCTGGAGAAGGCTCGGTGCCAGAGGCAGAGGAACAGGGGGAGCCTGTTCTCAATGTGCGCATGCACAGAGCTGCCAGAAGGCAAGACCAGTTACAGAGGAGCAGGACTACTCGGGAGTAAGGCTTGGAGATAATTGGCCCCTCCCATAGGCTATATAAGTGGAGAACACGAAAGGGTTCATTGCAGGAAGCAACTCAGTTCACCTCTAGCTCTAGTCATTGCAACTCGGACTCTGTTTCTGTTTCTGTTTGGACCTTGCCAAGTTTTCCTGCTAATTAGTACTTGGCAGTTTGTCAAAGAAGATCAAGGTTCGTGTGTTTATCTGCCTTTCCCTGAAAGACTATTGTCGGACTTATTATCCTTTGTTTGGGACTTAGTACGGCTGGTAATGAATATAATTACCAGCCGTTACAAATAAGAGATTTTTGGGACGCCGTTTGTGCCGTATTCTTTAATCAGGAAGCCTAGGTCAGAACAGTGGCGATGGGCGGAGCCTTAGTGCAGGAGCGAAGCGCCCCTGCACTTGCTTTTGCGCGGCAACAGGATTCCCCCTTCATCGCGGTACATTTGCTGTTGCTGCCAGCAGAGGGCAGAGAACGGCGGGGGCGGATCTTGTGGGGTGGGGGCCATCCCCCAAACCTGGCCTTCTTCCTCCCTTGTCAGTGGGGCCAAGAGAAAGAAGGGGATGGCATGGGGAAGTGCTCCCCTTCCCTGGCCGAGCGCTGAGCACAAAAGCCAAGTTGGAGGGGGGGTGGCTGGCCCAACAGAAGCGCCACCATTGGTGAGTTGGACGGTGGAGAGGCCTGGCCTGGCTCTCGCAGCTGTCCTGCTGTTCAGCACCTCCAGACGTGAGCTGCCGCCTTTGAAATGTGTCACGCCTTTGAGGAAGCCGGGCAGTGATGGCTGGGGCCGTGGGGGGGGCAGCGGAGGCATCAGGGCTGCTCCCCACCTCCTCAGCAAGCCGGGCCTGGAGGAACGCGGAAAGTTGCGGGCTGAGCACCGGAGCATCAGAAGGCGCGCTCCCACGTCGCCCCAACACGCGTTTCCAGTGCACGCTCCTCTGTCCCGAAATGGGATTGAGTGGGGGATAGGGGGAAGGGAGCAGGGGGAAGGGTAGGGGGACTTCTAGGAGGAGAAGCCCAGCTGGTTTTCCTTTTGGCGTGGGGCAGGGGGAAGACCCAATAAAAATCCAATTTCCCCCAATAAATGGGGAAAATAAAGGCCCGGCAGTCCAGAGTCCAAAAAAGGGGGTGGGGTCTGTTCATCGGAGGATTGGAGAGGAAATCAGTTGAAATCTGGGTGGGAGACTATTCAGAGAGGGATCTGCCTGGGTCTCTTCTTCCCTCCCCCTTAGATTCCCCCTTCCCAGCTTTCTTCCCTAGCCTCGTTTTAAGGGGAGGGGGAAGCAAATTGGGACAATAGTAGCTAAAAGGCTGCGAGGCTGGTTAGGGTTAGGGTTTATTAAAGATGGGGATAGGGAAAAGATGCCATTCCTTTCCAAGGACCCAAGGAAAGTGGAATAAAAATAGGTGTGTGTGTGTGTGTGTGTGTGTGTGTGTGTGTGTGT